>JAZDUA010000791.1:165000-544941 GCA_038098605.1 Gryllus longicercus | reverse complement strand
CTCGTTTACAACCTTTAACATTGAGGTCATTGTAGCTCCAGTAGCCGCGAATGCCTCCCCTCACGTCGTCTCAAGCGCCGCCGTAGCTGTTCTTTCCACGGAGCGCGCAGTATATCTGGGAAGGTAGTGGCGAGGTCGAGAACGACGATGCCGGAAGTTGAGACGGCGACCACGCTACCAAGCCTCATTGGGTAAGGACGAGTCGAGCGGTATCTGGAACGAGGGCGAGGGTGGGAGTAGAGACTGGCAACGCAAAGGCAGGCCGGCAGGTAGGAAGGGGCAGAAATGTCTACAGGTGAGGGAAAGGGTACAAAGCTTACGAACAGGGTGAAGAAGTGGACGCAGGGAAAATTGGAATAAGGAGTCGTCTCTGGGTATACTGAACACTGATATAAAGAACTTTCGTTTATAGTGAACCGATTTCACTATAACTACAACCAGTTCTAGTTCTAGTGAAGCCTCTAGTCCTGATCCACGTACATAACAAATAAGTACTACAAGGTTCGGTTGTAGTGAACCTTCATCATCGTATGTAGTGATTATAATAAATACAATGTCCACGGGGAAAATCGCCACAGTACCTCCAATTCAAACATCACCACGTATTGGGAGGTAATGCGTCTCGTTAATTATTTTTCTATGATTTGTGGAAAATGAAGAGATTGAAATACTTGCAACACTGAGGGGATTGCTTTAGCTCTTCAATGGCAGTGCTGCAAAGACGTCCGAAGACTTTCAGGATGCGGACCACTAGTTGAAAACTACAGAAATCAAATCTAGGAAGAACATCATGAATGTGGAGAAAGAAGTCTTCCAGAATATAAGAAAACAAGTATGATAACGAAGATACAAACATTCATAAAGTACATTTCAAAAGGCCGAGAAGCTTTAACGGGTATTAATAATGATCAAGATATTTAGCGTGGATAATGTCTCTTAAAATGAAGTGTAATGCAAGCACGACGATATTAAAATTTTGAATTCACGATGACTGGATGTTTACTCTACCTCTGAAATAATACAACCAATTATTGTTAAAAAATTGTATTATATTTTGGAATAATCGAAATTAGTTAAGTTCCGATGTAGTGAACCAAAAATGTTAGTTCTTATAGTTTCATTATGGCCGAGGTCGACTGTATAACGGGGTAGTCGAGTGGATTGGCTGATTATTTCGCGTTTCCGGACCCATCAACTACTCCGGTAATTATTCTCTACAGTGCACGTTTTCATTATGGGGATTTGGCTGTTTTCTTCTCTCGCTGGATGGTGAGATCTGGCAGCGACCTACACGCCAGCATGCGAGAAGTCTCCTATCCAGGTGTCTGCCACCAGTAGAGCGCCACCCAAGCCGGGGAACAACCCTAAACTTCGGACTGGTCTCCCGACATGTGTCATAATGAAGCACATGTCCGTAAATGCGGCGTCGATGGTGTAACGGTTAGCGTTTCGGACTGCTGTACCCAAGTTGGCGGGTTCAAACCCGATCGAAGCCGTGGATTTTTCAGGGCGAAAAAATCCTTCGTACGCCTTCCTTCGGAGGGGAAGTAAAGCCGTGTCTCATGTTAGTAGATTTACTTGCATGTAAAAGATCCTCAAGCCTAAATGACGCCTCTGAGCTGAGCCTCGCCTGTTTCTCGCCCAAGAAATACCTCCTTTCTCTGCTAGTTGGTGAAAGGAGCGTAGCGAAATTTACGTGGTCAGACGGAAGAGCAGGCCTAATGGCCTGAGTCTCGCCACGTAAAATAAGGCATTAATTCATTTCAATTCAATTCAATTCAATAAATGTCAGCAAGGTATGAAGATAGGACAAGAAACAGGTATGAAAGATCACGTTCGATATGGTTCTGCTCCGGGAATCTCCCAGTATTTGTTGGAGAAACCAGGGAAAACTACCTTCAGAGCAGGCGATCGTTAGGATTTTTCTCCAGACTACGGCTGAACTCGATCTAGCTATCTAGCCAGTGTCGATAATCCCGTCACTGTCGAAATTGGAATAGCAGGGCCACCCGGTCAGAGCCACTGCAGTGACATCAGTTGATACATTGAGCGCCCTCAGCCGGTGGTCGTCTAGCAAAGCAACGGAGAGACGGGAACGGCAGTGAAGTTGGTGTCAACGGACGGCAACGTGAAGGGTTGAGGGAGGGGGGGGGGGGCAAATGGCGATCGCGGTAGCGGACGAAACGGAACGTCTCCGGAGCGCAGAAGGAGCTGCCTGCAGCGGCCCTCGAACCCGGCTCCTCTAATTGGGAGCTTCCGGCGGGGAGATTAACGGCGGCGCTTTTTCACGCCGCCAGCCTCCCGCTCTGCCCCCGCTCCGCCCCCGCTCCGCCCCCGCGCCGCCCCCGCGCCGCCCCCGCGCCGCTCCGCCCCCGCGCCGCTCCGACCCCGCGCCGCCCCCGCGCCGCCCCCGCGCCGCCCCCGCGCCGCGCCGCGCGCCCGGGCCCTCGGGAGACGCCATCGGCCCGCGCGGGGCAGTGCATTTGTTACCTGGGGCGGCGCTTTGTCTCGTGACTTTTAAGCGCCGCGACCGCCCACAAGACAGATGCCGCGCTGCAGCCGCCACGCAGCGCCGGGAAGTGTGTTAGGCAACGTCGAAGACCGTTTGGAGAGGCACACGGGAGCAGGAAAGTGGCCAACAGGGCTTTTTATCTTCCTCGAGACGGTAAAAGTACTGAAGTGCTTACTTTGTGGAGGAAGAAGGTAAACACAAAAAGGAAAAATAGAAATTCGTTAGATTTTATCGTCAACCACCATAAGCACTGCATGTTTACTTTCTGAACGGTAAAAATCTGAAGACAATTAAGTATAATATCTAAGCAAAATTGACGCACCTACATTTAAACGCCTTAATCAACAGTATCTTATATTCAAAATTCAAATAAAATAAATATTTCTCACATGTTTTTAGGAGGCAATTGACACCAAACGAATATGAAATATTTAATGTAGCAAACATCTCTAGTTCAAGAAGCACGAAAAATTGTCGATTTTACTCGCTTTTCTTTTATTGTTTCACACACGATATGTCAATATACATCTACAACATCAAAGCTTCCTTCACTGCCCTTACGTACATATATCCGTAACCGATATTCTGCCCTCTTTGGGTCGTAATCGATATTCATTTCCCGCCTTTTGCCAGCGCTTTTTAAATCCCCCAAAGTGCTCATTTTTAATCTCCGTTTGTCCAAGCGGGCATCGCCTCTGAGAGCACACACTGGAATTGTGTCATCAATTTCCTTGCCGCGCCACGCCGCGTCGCGTCGCGCCGGGCGAGGGGGGGGGGGGGGTCTGCTCGGAGCGGCGGAGGAGGAGATGCCTCATCACACGCGACACCACACACCGCCCCCGCCCGCCCGCACCCCCGCCCCGACCCCCGCGCACCCCGCCCCCACGCATCAACGCCTCCGCCCCCGCCTCGTACCCGCCCCCGCCTCACACCCACCCCCGACGCTGCCGCCACGCGCGCGCCCCGGCCTCCCGCCCCCGCTACACCTCGTCCCCGCGCACCCGGCCCCCATGCTCCCGCGCACCCCGCCCCACCCTGCCCCCGCGCACCCACGCCCCCGCCCCCGCCCCCGCCCCGCCCCGCACCCACCCCCGGTGCTGCCGCCACGCGCGCGCCCCGGCCTCCCGCCCCCGCTACACCTCGTCCCCGCGCACCCGGCCCCCATGCTCCCGCGCACCCCGCCCCGCCCTGCCCCCGCGCACCCACGCCCCCGCCCCCGCCCCGCCCCGCCCCGCACCCACCCCCGGTGCTGCCGCCTCGCGCGTGCCCCCGGCCTCCCTCCTCCGCCCCGCTCCCCTCTGCTCCAGCCGCTGCCGCCCCCATCCCTACCGCTTCCGCCACGCGCGCGCGTGCTTGCGCAGCGGCCTTCCGCGTTACCCCGCGAGGGCTGCCCAAAGCACGCGGTGCACATTCGAATCTCGGATTGTCGTCGACGAGTATTGGTTGCAGGGGAGTCATTAATCCCCTAACTGTAGTGCATGTGATATCCTGGATGAATTGCCTCTGCACGGGAGGTCCTGGGGTTCGAGTCCCGACGGTGGCAGGATTTTCCACTACGGTTCTTCTTTCGTCTCTAGCCAGGTCGAGTTCTGTCACTGTCTAGAAGAGAATTCTAGCGGCCGGCTTCCCTCATCGGTAGTTTTCCGTGGTTTCTCCGATCAACACCAGGTGAATGCCCGAGCAGTACTCTGACAAACGAGACACGGACCGCGCGCGATATTTCCTACCACTTCCCTGTCCTATCCCCGCCCCTTATTTACACAGACACACTAACATGCACTACATTAACGTAAATGTCGGGAGTCCTGTGCTTGCAGTGCCTTGCTTGTGGAAGAAACCCGCTTGGAAAAAACCCGCTAGCCAATGGTAGGTCGGCGCCGGATTTCGCCATTCAGGGGGGAAGATCACCGCTACCTTCCGCAATAAAACACACTACATTTACGGGACTAATAACCTTATCAGTTGACTCGCCCGAGATCACTAGCAATCAATCAACCAATCATACCACGGGACGTGGTGGTCTTCCTTCCCCTTAGGAACGAGAGACCCACACGTCGAATCGCCGAATTTGTCCCCCTTCAGGTATCTTCCCCAAGAGGGCATCGCAGCCGCCGTGACAAGCTCTAAGCTTCCTACCGGTCTCCCGGCATATGTAGTGGTGTAGTGGATATTAGTGTAAGTGTGTGTGTAAGGGGAGAGGATAGGACAAAAAAGAGGAAGGAAAGAGGGCACTCGGTCGGGGACCCGTTTGTACGGGTACTGTTCTGGCAGTCAATTGGTTTTATTTGGAAATTACTTTTCAGAGCAACCGGCCGTTAGAATTCTCTTCCAGTGTTTGAATTTGACCAAACTATCTAGATAGTGTCGAAAATTCGCTACGGTCTGGACGTGAATCCTAGCACTTCCCTTTTACTGATGGGGCACATGAAAAGAAGTTGTCGCTAAGCTATCGCAACTGGTAGAATGTTCGTAGTTTTCAGTACATGTAGTTCGATTTTGGCAAAATGGATTAGATTTCTGATTCATCAAACTCACTTCAGTAAAATATTTTCTAACTTAATAAATATTTTCTGTCTGGCAAATAGCTTTGCTCGGTATTTCGTCGGGATTCAACTATTTTATCATACAAACAAATGATGCTCTTCACACTGGGGAGGTTTAAGAAAATAGCTCGATGCATCTTCTGTTCAGTATTAACATACTTAATGTCAGACAAGCTAAAAATTCAGTAATGTATATTAACGGTAAACATAATGTAAAACATTATAGATCAATAATAAGCAATTGAGTCATTTTCTTTCATGTTGTTGTTAATTTACTTTTCGACTGTGCGCTGTATACATCAACTTACTAAATAGAAAATGTAGATCCTTCTCATTGCAGAGTCATATTCAACTTTGTAACATTTTTTAGCAATCACACTTTAAAAAATTGTTCTTGCTGCACGTTCCTAATGAAATTGGAACTCAAAATTTTGGGAAGCCCTGCTCACGCGCAAAGCGGGCTATGGTTTCTGCATTACGTATTTACGCGCGGGGGCTTTATCAGGACGCGCTTTTTTTTCCTCGTCGGTTTAACACGCCCGGAATTTCGTAAACATAAACCCTCGTCGGCCTACGTCCATAAAACACAACAGCCCTTTCGCCGTAAATAATATACTCCGTCTCACCTGTTAAGGCGGCAGCCGACCCCCTCTTCCCTTAGGAAATTTTTGAGGCACAACAGCCAATCTTGAGTCGCGGTGGCGGGGGGCGGGGGCGGGGCGGAAGGGTGAGCCTGCGGAGGTGTGCCGCAGTGGCGTCGGGGAGAGACGAGGCGCCAGCGTCATCCTCGTCGCTCCTCTCTGCACGCCCTCCGTCCCCGCCCCGCCCCCACCCCCGCCACCCCCACCTCCAACGCTTGGCCATTGCCATCTACATGGCTGGCGCATGCCTCACTGCATTTTCCACAATCATCGCCGCAGAGAGCATCACTTGAATTATTGTATTAACTCAAGTTTCGTGAGCGTTTCAAAGAAGCCTAGGTTGGTAAAGCAGGTTGCTTCTAACCTAAGTGGAGTAACAGATCAAAATACCAACTTCACAATTCATTTGTGTTCAGTTTATTGCCTATTCCCACTTTTTTTCATATCCCTGAACGTTCACTAAAGACATGCGAAATCAAAGAAAAAGAAGTTCATTAACATGAAGGTTACAATATAATTAGTACATGATAAAGTGTGGCATTTCCACTTTCAAATGCATTACAAGTTGACTTGAAGATAAATGTTTTGATTTATCACTCCTTATGGATGCACTTCATTGACTAAATTACTTCACTCGTAAAGAAGTAACGTTAAAAATATTAAGCAATCGATTTTTTTAACACGCGCGTAATTGCTTAATTAGATTCTCGGTTATCTTATAAGCATCCCAGCCACTGTGATTTATGTGACTGCTGCAGTTATTTAGGGAGTATGTATGCGCGCGTGCCACCTCCAACATCTTCCGGCCCTTAGCTGGCCGCCTTCTTCCGCAATGCGGTCTCCATGGCAACAGCGCGGCGCGTGTTTGGTGGCGAGGGCGGCGGGGAGGGGGGGCGCGGAGCGCACGGCGCCGCGTGGAGCGAAATTGAGTAACGCAGCGCGTGGGTGGAGGGGCAGGGGCAGGGGCGGGGGCGGGGGTGGGGTCGGCCGGCGCGACCCGGTCACCTTCCGCATCGTCCTCCGCCGCCGCACGCGTTCGCGCCGTCCATCTCCGTCGGGGGGGGGGGGGCGAGTTTGGGTGGGTGTGAGGGTGGTTGATAGGGAGGGCGGGCGGGATGGTGTGTATGTGTGTGTGTGGGGGGGGTGGAGGAGCGTGCGGGTGTGGGTTGTCGGGTGGGTGGGGTGAACAAGGTTGGCGGGGCGGGCTTGGCGGGCGGGGCGGGGCGGGGCTGGCGGGGCGGGGCTGGCGAGCGTTGCGGGACGGGCGAGCGTTGCGGGGCGGGACGGGGCGGGACGGGGCGGGACGGGGCGGGACGGGGCGGGACGGGGCGGGGCGGGACGGGGCGGGACGGGGCGGGACGGGGCGGGACGGGGCGGGACGGGGCGGGGCAAGCGAGAGCGCAGGCGAGAGCGCACGCGGGCGCGTGCGAGCGGCGCGCAGGTCCCCCCGGCGCTCATTGTTTGTTTTTGAGTTTGGCAGCGGACATCCGACCCGGCTTGTCGCTCGCGTCGCCCGGCGCACACCGCTCCTCGCGCGCGCGCACTGACCATTGTTAATTACATTAAGCGGCGGACTCGGCGCGAGGCGGCCCCGGGGCGCCCGAGAAGGGGGCGCGCACGCTCTAAGAGCGGAATTAAATAAACATGACGTCCTAGGCTCACATTCATGCCCTGCTCCGGAATTTATGCGCGAGGCGCGGCGGCCCTCTATGAATACGCCCGGGGCGAGAGGGGCCTCATTACGCCCAAGGAACAATCGCCCACGGCGGGCGACGGAGGTGGTGGGTGGAGGAAAGAGGCAGCGGGCTGACGGGGAAGTTTGGCGTGCGCGACGGAAGGGTGAGGTGGCGGGGACGGGGGAGCGGTTTCAAGGTAAGTGCGGAAAGAGAACCGGAAACAGGCGGTAGGTCAGTGTGAGCCCGGGCAATCAAGGAAAGAGTTTCGCGAGGGAAGGTGAGGGCTGCGGGGGATGTCGCCTACGCGGGACACGACCCGCTGCCGCCGCGCCAGGCGGCGCTGCGCCCGTGCGGCGGCGAGGGCGAGGGGGGCGGCGCGCCGGGAACTTTCCCCGTTCGGGCCCGTTTCTCAGCAGCGATTCTCATAAATAGGGAAGGTGAAGTTCCGTCGCTAACTGCGTGGAAGTAACTCTCCCACTCTCGCACAGACTGCGCCGCCCACTCGCTCTCTCATACATACACACACACACTCCCAGCGCCCATCCCCCTCCACTCTCTCTCTCTCTCTATCCCTCTCCATGTACAATTTACTAAATGGCTCTTTAGAAAGGATGGTTTGTTCGTAACAACTTCGCGTCTTGGGCCGGGGCATTTTAGCCGCTCCGCGTCCTCTCTCCGCCGCGGCGCCGCCCCAGGCGCGCGAGTTTACTGAAATTAGGCAGATTGTCGAGTGGCGCCGCTGCCGCCGCCACCGGCGGCTGCAATCGACAGGCGCCACACTCCGCCACCGCCCCCGCTCGCCCCAGCGCACAGCGCCTCTCCGGGGGGCTGCTCCGGAAGTTTGAAGGTTTTCAGAAGACGCGATCGATTAACCCAGGCTTACTTTTTCTGGAGTTGGAAAGCGTAGTCTCGTTCGTGGTTTAAGTAGCGTTTTAAACAGGCTTGTTTAATGGTTGTGGTGGAGATGGAAGATACTGAAAGTGATAACCTTTGTAACGGACGAAATGCAGAATGCCTGACAAGGTTTTAATATCAATAAAAGAACTTCGTTGCCACAATGAACTCACATGCCAAATAATACATCATTTAAATTGTTTCTGTGAGATTTAAGTACCATTTGTAGAATTATATTTGTAGAATTGTTAGTAGAATGTGTAGAATTATTGTAATAGTAGAATTTGTTGAAATGTAGAATGATTGACAAGGTTTTATTATCAATAAAAAATTTCATTACCATAATGAACACACATGCCAAACAATACATCATTTAAACTGTTTCTGTTGTGATTTGAGTATCATTTTACACATTAAATAAAATAAAGTGGACTTTATTACATAATCTTTAGAACGCTATTCTCATTCTATTACTTACATTGTTGCTATTTTCACTGTTGCAAACGTTTTGCTCTGCTCATAAGCTTCGTATAGATGATTTTTTTTATTAGAGTGGCAATTATATTGAGAAATTGGATTTGCTTAGCTATATTAATATAAACTTGGCATAAAGAAAGGATGTCAGTGTGACATACAAATGTGTTAATTTGTAAAAAAACATCACATGAACAAAGAGTAAAGACTTTGTTGAACAATATACACGCATTTTACAATCACTGATTGCAGATTTGAAATTACACCTTAACCAATAACAACCTTCATGAATGGCTGTGATATATTGGCATACGTTGCAAACGTTTTGATGAATATTGGAAGCCACACGCGGTCCGCGTTCAGTACGACTGGAACGACAAATGCGCCTGGAGCCGTGGTGGTAGGCGTGCGTGAGCAAAAAGAGAGTTTCCAACTACAGTTCTTTGCCAACTGTTCCATTAAAATCCATGATCAAACATATTTATTGAAATAAATGTTTTATTACATAAAGCTACGGGGCCCCTTTCCAAATTTGACCCCACCGCTGTTCTACTCACTGCGCACGTAAATGATGGTGACAGTCTACAGCACTCGCTGATCTACGCGACAAATATGACGTTCTGTAGAAAAATGTACCATTACCAACAAACTCAGGGTGATTTCGAGCGCTGCTATTTCTTCAGAGTTGCATAAGATTCAGTTTTAGGTCAGCGACACACTCAGGTGTTCTGTAGGCAACGTACTATGACCTAGATCGAGTCCATTTCGTGCAATGTCGAGGCACTTCGGGACACAGGAAGCTAATTGCCCGAGGAGACAACGCGAATGGTTCACCAGCTCTCCGGTCCGTGCACAATAGAATACCTCTCTGTAATGGCAGAATCCTTACTGCCGTACTCCAAAGTCGATGTGACGTTTCACACTCCAAGCCGCAGCTGCGTGATTTGCTGGGGATCTGAAGAGCCGCCTGCCAGCACTGGCTCCCTGAGTAGCCAGGCGAAGAAAAGTAATCGATGACAATCGCAAGCCTAAATAGAAAGGGAAAAAATACTACCACACAGGTTTTCTGAAAACTATACGGGGTTTGCAACTCCATAATACTGGGCAGAGATAATAATTATACAGTTGACATTGGACAGTCAAACAAAATTATGTTTTAGTTACATAATAAAGATTATTATTTTATCTAGATTTTATTTTCTAGTATACACAACATCTCTCTTTCAAAACTGTGTATTGTCATTATTCAAAATTCATTTTATTTTGAGTAGTTCGGACATTTCTTTCTGTTTTTAAAGCCGTCAATAAGCACAATTTATTATGTTAAGAAGTATATCAAAATCGTTATTCAAATTCGTTCTTAATACTCTCATTTAAAATGCTATAAAGTTAACTAACACGTTGTGATTCGAAAGACAAATTGAAATTCAGATTATAATAAAAGTTGTAAATTACCTCAGTACTGCAGAATACAATTTAAGACTAATGCTGATTAAACAGAATCTATATTCTGGTTTAAATATTCAATAGGTAGCAGGTATGTTTCGAAAGTGCTTGGTGACATTTAGGGTACTCCCTCTCAACGAGTTCCCCCTGTCCCCGAGGGCTGCGCCAGCAGGTAGTCTCGTGCGCTACTCGCAACGAGGAGGGCGTTAAGGACCATTCACAATGCAAAAGTAAAAAATTAGCATGGCGTTAACGTAATAGTTAGGACTACGTCCAGGAGGGGACTCATTTTCAATGCGTACGCATAAGCATAACACGTAAGACGTTAACTTAAAAGTTTACAAGCTTCAAGCTTCTGTGCTTAAGTAAGACATAAGAAATGGACCAATCACAGTACGTTAACTCAAAATCGGAGAATCGACATAAGATCGAAGTCTATAGACGAACTAACGGCATGGACACAGATGATACCTCGAAATCGATTCTCACATCCAACCAACAGTAAACTAGAATGTCTCACAGCCCATAGAAACTCTTTATTTTGCTTACGTTTATGTTAGACATTGTGAATATTTCAGTCTAATTATTACTTATTTTAATGTTTACGTCTATACGTTATGCTATGTTCACGGCTGCATTGTGAATGGGCCTTTATTCCGAGGCGGCGTCAAGAGCCAGTTGTTGAGCTCTTCCGTGCGGGTGCGCCTCGCGTCGTCACCTTTGGCTCCGGGCGCGTGGGAGGCTAGCGCTCCCCCGGCGCGTTCGTCTCGCTGCTTCCGGAAGACGAAGTCGCAATGCACAGTCTTCTAAGTAGGTGTGGGATGTGCTCGGAGAGACAGTGTTAATTTCGTGCGCCTAGAGGTGATAGGACTTAAATCGTAGGTCTTAAATGATTTAGGTAGTGTAAAGAAAAGAGAACAGTTTCGGAGGGCAACGCAGTAGAGAGAGAAATACAACAGAGACTCGAACATTTTAAAAGTTAAATATTATGAATTGAAGGTAAATAATGGATATGTGAAAATTACCAAAAGATAGCGACGGAGCGAATGACCAATAAAATGTAAGACTCAACAGCAATATATCGCATACTGAGACCAAGTGAACAGTAAAATCATGGCGTCAGTTTGAACAAAAATGTCACTTCAGAGAAGAATCGCAGATATTAATTGATGAAGGTGAGAGGAGAAGGATTGCAAATGAAAGTCCGAAATGAAAATTTTGAGTTTCGATGCTTTCTCACAAACGACGTTTTTAGACTTACTTCCATAAAACACGCCTCTTCCACGAATTTCTAAAAATGTCGCATTCTAACAGAATATCTTTTTAAAAAAACTGAATACAAAATATACATTTTAAATGAAATTGTGGATAAAAATAAAAGAATAGATGTAACGATGAATTGAATCGGTGAAAACCAGAACAGCATAAGTGACATTTTATAAATTTTGAGAAATATGTTTAAGTCAATATTACTGTAAAGCCATGGTGCTTTGCTTCACCATTAAAATGAAGGCATTTCAATTGTTCATTAAAAACACGAAAACTCATTGCACTAAAATATAGCCTAAAATAAACACTTTTTCTGAGAATTTATAAAATGTTACTTATACCTTTCTGGTTTTTACTTATTCATTTAATGTAACCCTGAAACGAATGACATAATTAGTATTATATAGAAATTACAATTCCTTCCATCAAACAACGGTATGTGACCCGAAGCGCCAATCTAGCCCAACGCGCAGCGGGAACAGTGAGCAGCCCAAATATCCCCCAATTAGGCCCCGAGGCAGGGCGAACAAGGCGCGGAGCCCGCGGCGCGGCGGGAGGAGCGGCGCGGAGCGGAAGGGGGCGTGGCGTGGCGGGGCGGGGCGGGTCAGGGGGGCGTGAGATCGACCGCCGCCGATGAGGCACGCACGTGCACTGCGCCGCCCCCTTGCCGCCGCCGCCGCCGCCTTCGCCTCGCGGCTACGCCGCCCGCCCATCGCTCGCGGAATCAATACGCGCAGCGGAGACGCGCTGGCGGCGGCTCAGGTCCAGGCCACCAACGCACCAACGCACCAACGGCGGCGGCACACCCGGAAGTGTCGCCGATGCACGGGAAGCAACTGCCTGCTGAACTGACAGAGAGCGCTTCTGTACGCGAGGCCCTGCGATGGCGTTTAAAGGTTTAGTAGTCACTATGTAGCCATGATCGATCCCGATAGTCGAGATAGCTCAGGCAGTAGTGTCGTGGCCATCTCGGATCGAAGGATCGCAGATTCGAATCCCACCTCGGGCATGGATGTGTTTGTGATCGTCTCTCCATCCTTCATCATCATCCTATCACTTCGTTAAAGGAGTATTATAAATTCCCTGCGCGAGTAGGACGACTTTGTCCTTAATGAGATGTGCGGTTGACTAAAAAAATTTAGTCATAAATATGGGCATTAAAGAGGATTTAAGAAACAAGCCACTATGGTGTTGAAGGCGCCGATGTAAGGTGTTTTGTTTCGTGACAACGGTACAAGCGAAATTAATGTCTCAGGATATTGATTAGTGGAAAGAAACGATGGCGAAACCCAAATTTGAAGTAGTCACTTAATACACTTGGAGAGTTCTTTTTAATCTTGAGTATTCTAATTTGTCGTCATTCAAGTGATATAAAGTTCATGTTTACGATAGTAGATTCTAAGAGCCTCCTTCTTGGACGTACCAGAGCTTCCTTGGACGTCCTAACGGTGTGATTATGCCGAAGTTACCCTGGATGCATCGAAGGCGCCTCCCTTTAAATCAAACTGTAGAGTACAATAAGGTCATGTATATCGGTGATATTTGCTGTCTCACCATGTCTCGCATCTGACTGGTTGACTCAAGGACGCAGATCTCTTCTTCCAACGCCTGTTATGTCAGTCACTGCAAAAGACATTTTAAAAGCAAACGAACTCTGGATTTTTCAAGAATGCGTAGTTTGATTTTGTTGGAGGGTTGAAAATTCATCAGTTAGTTTTGATTGACGGCAACTAAATCAAGACTGCGACAGCGACCTCTCAAATGTTCGCTAGTCATCGCGATTCTCAGGGTGATCAGAGTTATGTACATGATTTTACCTTTTATCGACCGTGGTTTCGATAGCAATAATTCAGGCATCTACGACAAATTCCTCTCTTTTGTTAGATCTGTGATCTATATAGAGATATATGATTTACAAAAGAATTAAGCTAAACAGAGAAAGGTGAACAACAGTTGGTAATGCAAATGGCATCACTATTTAGAAAAATACTAATATTGTATTTTAATTATAGTTAATGTTGAATCATAAATTTCCACCAGCTACCTCCTCAGAGTTTCCAAACCTTTCGTTAAAAGCCATATTACACGGCTCTGAGAGTTTGTAAAAACAAGTGTTTTCGTGTTCTGAGGATTGTTGCTAAGTGTTTACCGCTGTTAACATTCGAAGCATGTATGGAGTGAGAAGTATTCTCAAAGAAGAGTTCAGCAACACTAGAATTGTCTATGTTATGTACTTTAGAAGATGAAATGAGGAAACACTAAACAAAACTGCCGCATCCACTGATGAGTAGCTATAGCTTATTTGTTTGTTCGGCAAGAATGCGAAGAGCTGCTTTCGAAGTGCAATGCTTCAGAGAGGCTTCCCAGAGGGGTGAAAGCTAAAGTGATATGAGCACAAGTTCAGTAACCTGGTATTGGTACAAGTATAGCCTTGACATTGTCAAAAAAATATTGTTAAGAAAAAACTTTTTTTCTTTGAATTTTCTCCTCGTAGGTATCCAAAGACGGTAAAAACTTAATGTTTTTTCACCGCTGTGTTCTAGTTTGGAGAAGTCTCACTTTCCAATTGACGCATTTCAAGAGGAGGTCCGAAAATATCTTGTATCAAGATATGGTTGCGTAGGCTTCCGCGGCCGGAGTTAATGTTGGCTGGGCTATCCGGGACGAGCCGCGTCAAAGTCACGGTGGCATGGTGCAGCCACCATGACTTTGACGCGGCACGTCCCGGATAGCCCAGCCAACATCTTGTATCAAGTTTTGGCATGCGCATTTTAATCACGTAAAAACATACGCACAACGATTAAGCTCTAAGTCTCAGTTCACGGATGATCACGTTATTAGTCTCAACGTATGAAATGTGCGTTGGAAATAACAAATTTGCAGCCACTGTGTCCCTTATCGCCTACTCCGTCTCCAACTCACGCACGCATTGATTTTCTATCAACTTCACTTTCTTCGGTTGTTGCATATCTGGAATTATAGAAATGTACTTCATATCCATGGTGTTAAAAGCACGGTCCATTACTCATCCCCAGCGCTTCATCTCGAATGCAAATAATTTTGTTTTTGAAATAATTTTTTCTCTCGTTGCCGTCGGAAATAGGCTTCCTGGCGCCATCGCGCCGGGCCAATGCGGGCGGTTGCAGTTGTCACCGCCGGGAGAGGGGTAGGGGGAGGGGAAGGGGGAGGGGGAGGCGTGGGGGAACTCCATTTGTCATCCGCATGAGGAGAGCGGCCACGCGCGGGATCTCGATTCCGCTATCAGCGCCCGCGCAGCGCCCGGCTCGCCGCGCCGGATGGAATTTGCGGAGAATTTCTCGGTTTATCCATTTTCGCCCGCGCCACACCGTGAAAAATTGCTCCGCATAACAAGGCATTTCTGTCCCCGCTTTGTGACCTCCAAATGTACATCTTTTTTAAGTGATATATCCCCCCCCCTGCAACCTTTTATTTCCCGTTACAAAGAATATGAAATCATATGAAAAACATGATACAAGGCCTTGAATTGAATTTAAACGGTAATACAACAACTTTTCCATGCATATTCCAAAATATCCATTAGTTATGAAAGCCTCTAAAACAAGATTCAATAAAAAACCTTCAATTAAAAAAGGGTCTTAGGTCGCCAGCTGGTCGACAACTTGTTTGCCTTTCTTTAATATTGCAGTGAATCTGACCAGGGAAATATCGATCCTATGAAACAAATTTAATAAATTACACATGACAATATCAATCAACATTAAAGAGAAGAAATGTGAGTGCCAGGTAATTAGTTACCTTTAACTTAGCAGCTGGCAATGAATTTATCCGGTCTGTCAAAGGTAGCTCTCTATTGACCATTTTGAAGCCCGAGTTCAAGGCGCCTCTATAGAACGTTCCCTCCGAAACAATCGACTTCCGCCTACCCAAGTGTTCGCTGTGTGCGAACACACGACAGCGCAACGCAGGCATTCGCACGGTGGCCAGCGACTCGGCGCCCGCGCTCCCCACCCCCTCCACCCCCTGCGCGGCAGAGCTTCCAGCGTAGCAGCGCAGCACGGTGCGGAGCGGTGCGGAGCGGTGCGGAGCGGGGCGGAGCAGCGCGACGCCGCGATCGGAAAGTGATAAGGGCTGCGGTGGCGGGGAGGGGGGGAGGGGGGCCCACGCTTGCGGCGGGGCCCGAGATGGTTTAGGGCCGCCGTGGGAGCGCTGGGCCCTGCTGCGCTTCCCAGCCTCCGCGAATCGACTGCCGCCACGCCCCGCCCCGCCCCGCCCCGCGGGGACCGGGTGGCCCAATTTAGCTCCGCACCCCCCTGCCTAGCGCGCGCCCTGCTGGTGATATCTGCGATGGAGATGGTGATGGAAACGAAGGTGACAGTAGTAGCGACGTGGTGGAAGAGAGAGAGTTGTGGTTGGGGCGGAGGAGTGGTTGTAGTTGGAGATGTGGTGTACTGATTCAGTGGCTGAAAGTGAGTGTGGTGAAGTTATGATGGACGTGGGTTGCTGGCGTATTCAATGGTGGTGAATGACAGAATTAAAAATGATGAAGATGCACATGGCTAAGGGTGCACTTCAAACATTTGGCCCTGATGATTGAATTAAGGGTGAAGGCTATGATAATGGCAATGTTCATGAAGGAAATAACTACGGCGATAAGCCGCGACGAGGTGGTTACAGATGAAGGAGCGGAAACGACACTGATGGTGATTGCGGTGAATATTATGGCATTTGTGGAAACGGTGGAAAGACTGGTATGAAGTTGGTACGAACAGAAATGGCAATGAAAATGGTAATAAAGATGATAGTAACTAATGAAAGTCACAGAGTGGCTTATAGGTTGGGTTTTTCAATCAAATGGTCCATAGCTGTTGTGGAGGTTCAAATGTCATGTCAGTGAAGATAGAACTTTTGACAGTAACATGGCAGTGGCAATAGTGGTGCTGTGACAATTGTGTTGTTGACACCAGAAGGTGACTTGGAAGCCGCTGAAGCAGCGACGGCATCGCCTTTACCAACCAGCGCTGGTGATGGAGGTGGCAGCTGCGCTGCTGGAAGGGGATAAAGGGAAAGGACCACAGCCAGTGGAGGGAGAGAATTCTCTCGTCCGTTAGTAAAATTACAGCGAGCGTGCACCGGTGCCTAATCGAGTTTCGCTATCGACAGAAAAGGTCGCACCAATCCGAAGAGACGGTGGAATAAGCTTGAAGCTTTTATCAATCGAGAGCACGGTTGCTCGAATCGACGTCGATGCAAGTTGAAAAATCCCATTCCGCTTGACATTGTTTTCTATTCTGCCCGAGAAACAATCGGCGTTAATTCCTCTTTTATCTCTGGGAGCAGATCTTCCGTTGTTCATAACGCAAAACACGTTTGCGTATCGGAAGCCCCCTCAACCGTACACAGGACGAGGGTGAATATCATTTCATTGTACCAAAATCAAAAGATCGTGACTATTTCATTAAGTATATTTTACAAATTGCTTCACAAATTTTGGCATTTGATACAAATTTGAGTCATTACAAAACAGTACATATATTTATAATGGGTGCAATTTGAGATGCTTTACCCGATTTTATTTATGATCAACGTCGGGACGGAGATATTCAGAATAGGAAAGTAATGAGGAACAATATTCGAAAGGGCACCTTTTGGAAATCTACATAAATTAATAACTTGCTGAGAGGAAAAAAGAGAAAAGCAAATGAACAAAGCAAATAACGTATTGATATGCCCCGCGAAAAGTGCCCAGGCCGGACAGAGCCAAAGCGATGAATAATAAAAAGAAAAATCGCAAGACGAGGGTCGTCGGTATTGCAAATGGGGGAGCAGAAGGGCAGTGACAGAGACCGGGGCGTAGGGGTGCGTCATGGCCGAACGGGTCAGCGCTTGGGCATTCTGCTCGCAGCCCCGCTTAGCAGGAGGCGCAGAATGTCACATGAGGCAGTGGAGAGGAGGGCAAGGGGCGGGGCCCAACGAGCAGCGCCGGCCCGAGCAGGAGCGCGTGCGCGAGTGGAGGGCGATGGATGCCCCGGGAGACGCGCGTGCCGTTGACAGCCCCGCTGCTGCCCGATGCGTGCGTACGCCCTGCCTTTCTGGCCGCCGCCAGCGCCGTTCTCGCCTCAACCATTTCCGCCTCCGGTAGCGGCCCTTCTTCCTACATCTACCGCAACAGCAACCGCTCCTAGTTCACTCGTCTTTTTGCTCCATATTTCAACGGACTGCCGTCATGTTTGTCATCTTCACTCACGACTGCCCCCTACTCACACACATCCCGTCCAATAGCTGTATTATATCCCACCCAGATCACACCTCAGTGACAGCAGCGACTCTCTTTCATCTCTAGCGCATTGTCAATACACCGTTCAATATCTGTCACCGCCAAATGTCATCTTCGCCTTCGCCCGCCCGCTTCGTGACGTACCCCCACCCCCTCGTTACTCCTTCCTTCGTCCGCTGCTTTGTCGCATCCGCCTTTGCCGTCGCCCACCGTCGCCGTCGCGTATCAATTGATCTGCTCTGCTGCACCCCACTCCCCCCTTGCGACAGGGTGAATTACAAAGAGGCTATCGCGCGTTTCAGCGGGCCTATCAATTAACCGCGCGCTGCCACCGCCACCTGCCGCCGCCGCCGCCGTCCGCACTGCTGCCAACACCTGACGACTCTCGAGCCGGCGCTTGAGCCGCAGCCAGAGGCGGTGACGGCCGAGTGACCCCTTGCGTTGACGCGTGCGGGCAGCTGAGCGAAATGGATGGTGCTTCAGGAGTCGAGTTTCAGGACTTCCGTGACTCGTGTATTCATCAACGTCCTCAACGGCACAAGCGCATTTATTGTTCTGCAAATAGAACGCAGGACTTCAATCCATATTTATACATAAAAGTACTGCAATAGTTTTCGTCAGATTTCGGATAGAAGAAACACAAGAGTATTCCAAAACTTCGAATATTGGACTTGGAGTTTTCGCTTCGCAGTTCTCCTCGCAGAATAAATCCACTAAAACACTCTACTTTTTCAGGTCCTCAATATCTTAGTTTTGTGAGTAATAATTTTCTGTTTCTCGAAAATAAAAGTAGAAGGAAGAACAGAATTGTGCGTCAAAAATTACATAGGAGCTACTTTCTTCTTTGTATCTGCGGAAATAAAACGGATTAATGAAATTATTAATGTTTTAGTTAAACTACACAGCGTAAGCCCTTTAATAATAAATTGCCCAACATTTTGTAATCATGGCGTCTATCGACATCAATACTCGAAGTATGAAAATAGACAGGATAAAAATGGATGGCCGATTTACGTTAAGACCGTGGTTTAGTTGCTAATCTGATCATTTATTTAGTTTTATGTGGCGTTAGACAAAATTAATGCGTCCGTCGTTTTTTCCTAGTTTTGCTTCGCTTCGGACGTTATCTCCGAGAATTAATGGGAAAAGTTTCTTCTATTAATTTCGGAGCACGAACTTGAAACCCAATTTCTGGGTGCGAGTTCGTCTTCGGATGAAGTTACGAATTCTGTAACGTTGGTAGCAGCGTTCGCGGACGTGCTCTTCCCACGAGTGCCGTATCTGAACGCGTCCCTGCCTTTATGGAAGTGTCATGCATATCCCCTCGCGCTGCCACTTCCAATAGCTGACGCTGCAGTGGCGCCCGCTGCGGACGCTCGCGCAGACACGAGCGCGCGCTCCCCTCCTCGCGGAAACGCCACTTCGCGAGAGCCCGACGGACGGACGAGCGGGGCGCGGAAATCAGAGCCGGCAAATCGCCAACGCACATTACGAATAATATCGACTGGCTAAATCAGACTTCATGATTACAGTGGCGGATCCAGGGGAAGGGGCATGGACCCCAATGCCCCCACCCCCGCAAAAAAATAGCTCTAGAGTTTTCGTTTGTTACCTTATTTTATTTGGCAAAATGTTATTTGGCAAAATAATTATGTAATTATTTAAAAATAATATTGATTAGCATCATATACACACTACAAAAATAATATACAATATAATAAAAATACATTATTTAACAAAAAGCTATGATGGCTTGCTCCAAAATGATCGGCTGGATTCGCCTTTCTGATGATCCTATTACAGGACATGTTCAGATGTGTCGGAATAAATGCTAGTATCTTCTAGGGCATGGCGAAGAGATTCACTCTTTTTTCAATAAACATGTGGTGGAATATCTCATATAAAGACCTTACATGTGACGTTTGCCTGTTTGGGAAGCAATCACCATCATAGTTTGTCAAGTACACGTTCTAACGTATCCAAAAAGAACGTGTACCTGCCAAATACCTGTGGAAGATAAGTTGCATACCAATAAGAGGCAAATGCCACACGTGTAACTTCGTTACATGAGATTTACCACCTCACGGTCATTGACAAGCACTGCTCATCTTCGACCCCCTACATGCTCGAGAAGGTTTAAACACTTAGAGGCATTCTGTACTTCGCGAGAAAAGTATAACTAGTTAAGAATGCTGAGAACGTGCATCTTAATAATAATAATAATAATAATAATAATAATAATAATAATAATAATAATAATAATAATAATAATAATAATAATAATAATCCCGAGACACTCAGATGTGGTCCAGCATTTTACATTTTTCCACGGAGCTTAATGTTCAAAACCTCGTTCGTTCTTGCGTTTACACCAATAAAACATGATTTTAAGAAACTGACAATTTTGGATGAAAATGTACGTTCTATACGTAACGTTCTACATAACGCATGCTCAGATAAGTTGGATATAAATAGTTAAGGTCAATGGAATTATATTTAGTTTCTGCCTTTTTTCTAAAAATAGTATCTAATTAATAATATAAAACTTTTAGGTCAAATTTTACAATAATTTTGGTAGAATCAAGAAATAAGTGTTTGCCTTCTTAAATCTCCAATGCAGATTCAACACTGTCATAATATCTTTGTTATACTGATTCCTTCATTACACATTTATTTTTTCAATTTCGTTTGGAAAACATACATTTGAAGAATTAGAAGAAATGAGTTCAGAACAATGTTCAATTACATTCTCGCCATTTCACTGAAGAACACACTCAATCTACTACACTAAACACATACGAAAAATTGGAGCGCATGGAAACTTGAATGTGAAATAGGTAATGAAGTAATGAATCTGATAACACATCTAAAGCGGTTTGAGAAATTGTGCCTCACCGATTCTACGTCATTATTTTCTGTACATGAATAAGTTATTATAAGTAAATTTCATCTTTTTTTAACTTTTAAGGGTTTTTCAAAACAAACTTTTTGAAAATAGGAATGTTTTGTCATTTGGAGACAGGTTTTTGTATTTCTTTTAATAAATATGTGCGTTGTGATGAATGACTTCAACAACATGATTAACTGGACATTATACATGAAAATATTTGTAAATCAATCGCCAGTCATTTTCAAAACGTGAAGTGAACTTTGTTGTAGGGCGAGAGCCCGTTACGTACCTGTAGCGTATTTCTCTCGCAGCGTCGACTGAATTCCAAAAGTTCTTTGTTATGAGTACGAGCGCATGGCGAAGAGGAGAAGGGCACTAACGATTATTACTGCGTTGGCGAGGGTGATTCGATGGCCAGCTGAGGACCACTTGTTCTCTTTGCCCTTTGTTCTTTTGTATTTTTACTCGATTATAAAATAATGCAATATGAGGGTTACTCTTTTGAAAGTGCAGTGTGTTGACTGTCAGGACTGAGATGCTGCAGTTCATTTTTTTGGTGCGCGTGCGTGTGAATGTCTAAGTGTGACCCTTGTGAAAAGTCAATTTTCGTTAGTTGTTTCTCTTTGTAATACAAAAATCGATGTCGGCTTTTCAACTGATATGTATAATCCAACGTGTTCTTGTTCATGGACAGTCTATGTTATTCCTTTGCAAACTTACTAGACTAGACGTATAACTGAAATAGGAACCTAGAGACTGAAATTAGACAAAGACAAAACTTAGACGTGTTCTAAGAACATATAATAATATTAACTATAACAATAATAACTATAATAATAATAATAATAATAATAATAATAATAATAATAATAATAATAATAAGGTTGGCCCCGTGGCGCAGACGGTAGCAGCAACAGTCGTCTGTACTGAGGAAGCTGCAGGTTTGAGACCTGTACAGACATGGTCGTATTTGTAATTGTACCTTCACCCCTCATCATCATCATCCTATCTCATAATTCACATTTTAAGGTGTAACAAGCCTGTCCTAGTGAAAAGCTGATCGTGGACGAATTACACACCTCAATCGTGTAGCGTAGTCAGTAATGGACTATACGCCAATAATAATAATAATAATAATAATAATAATAATAATAATAATAATAATAAATCCACAAGAGCTCATACTTTTTGAAATATTTTTTTCCATAATAAATTTGATACGATTCATTCTAGTTGTTGTGACAGGCAATGTTACAAAGAACTATACTTGTATATCTACACAGAATTTCCCTCTGAAAACATTAGTTGGTAGTTGGTAGTTCCCGCGTGGTGCTGGAGCAACCGATGTCCTTAACCGAAGTTGAGGCGCCTCCACGTTCGCCGCAGGAAGCAAGGGCCCTCCCCTTGCACCGCCTTGTAAGGCGCCAGCGCCTTTCGCGTCGGCGTCCACGCGAAGACCGCGAGGGCGACGCTCCGGAAACAGGAAGCGGCGCCGTCGCCCGACGCCTCACGCCTCGCGCCTGACACCTCACGCCTAACGCCACGCGCATGCGGGAGCGGCGCCCGATCGCCTCAAGGGCCCGCCTGCCACTGGCTAACGACCCCAAACAGCTAGCTGGCGCTCGCTGGCTTTGTGACGACCGTAAGGGACACCTAGCGTCAAAAAAAGTTGTTTTCCACATTTACTTTAAAAGTAGCTCTAGCTCCAGGTTATATTTATAACCCCAAATTTCTACCAAGGTTTGAGATTTTTCGGTATACTTGTTATGTTAGTAGAAAAATGCTTTTGAAGAATAAAATCATGTGAAACCGCCACGCAAAATGGATGTTCTAAAACCGTAAATAAAACCTCTAGTAGCTATTGACGTCATAATTCGAGAGGAGATTTTGTTTGAAAGATTTATTCGTAAAGATTGATTCAACTGTTTTATGTTCAAAGTGGAAAAAGGAAAGTTATGAATTGGCAGAATTTAAATAGAAATATATTACTCGGCTATTCAAAACAACTGTACTTCAGTATTTACCCAAATATTTCCTGTTCTAACACAAACAAGGAGCTATTTTTCATCATTTCTTTACGGAAAAAACAGTACACAAATTTACATAGCCTAAACAAGTCAATCAACTAGTTTTTATACTGGCGTCTCAAAATGAATTTGTTACTGATTCCCAAGCACTTCAAACATTGTATTTCATATCGTTCACGAAAGAGAGGAAAAAATACAAAAAGTTGGTAAAAATATGTATTAGTCGCATATATATATATATATATATATATATATATATATATATATATATATATATATATATATATATATATATATATATATATATATATATATATATATATATATATATATATATATCATGTATATATAAGCACACTCAGAGAAAATTAGTTCCATGCTGGACCTGATCATATGACGGTTCGATTATGAAATATTGAATGTTTCAACTGATAAATAAGAGATAGACAAGCAGCTTCTTATGTAGCAATCAAGGAGCATACGAATAGGAGATGACATTACAGGTTTCTGATATATAATAATCTTTGTGGATTGGCTTTCAAATGCAAACCTGACTGTCGAGAACACTGAATGAAATAAATCTGGGCTGTGGATTTTTCTGTCTATTTAAATTAGATGTGTATGTCATTATACACATAATATCATCCTTGAGTACATTTCTCTGATTTCAAGAAATTGCTGGTCATACATTAAATATATATTTCCAACACACGAATTTACAAGATTCCAATAATATACGAGGCGAATTTAATAAGAATTCGTGTCAGTATAGAGTCCCTTACCCAATATTTGTGTAGAAAGTTCGCATTACTCTCGGGTAATCATGACATTGAATTCGACGCCACTCGCAGAGCTTTCATTTTACTGCATACGTATGCAATACGAAACAATATTTATCCACTTTTTCGTTACCGGTGTTCAGCAAGAACTGTTTTTCTGTCGAAAATTCGCCGTTCCCGGCGCAGGATTACAATACTTTCTATTCTTAGGAAGTAAGGGTAAGAAAGTAAAAACACTAAAAGACGGATGTAAACCATGGAAACATCGCACATTTGAGTATGTGGATACGCGGACACTCAGGGAAGAGAATCAGACGATTATATATTTCGAGGCCGAGGGCCACTGGTAGCAGAACCACATGCACAGCAGACGCGGAAGGAAGAGAACGTTCTAAGTGGCCGCGGAGGAAGCCAGGAGGCAACGACAGTAGGCAGTGGCGGTGGCAGTGGCGGTGGCGGTGGCGGGGGGCGGGGGCGGGGGCGGGGGCGGTGGCGGGGGCGGGGGCAGGGCGGTGGCGGGGGCGGGGGCGGGGTTGGGGGCGGAGGCGCTCGGGGGCGGAGCCAGGGGAGCACGCGACGCCGCGACGTGTCTCGCTTTCAGACAGCTTTCTTTTGTTCTCCGCACCGTTATCGTTCGTTCACTGTTTCGCCATCTTTGATGCTTCCCCAGCACTAAATGAAGACTGTACCCAGTTCATTTAAAGACAAAAGATTCTCTAAAAGAGGCTGTTTTTTTTCGGTAGGTGATGACAATTGCATTAGGATTTCGTTAGAGATTGTTATTTTCATATTTTTTTTATTTACTAACTATGCATTTGTATTTGTCCCCTATTTACTTCTCATTTATTTATATTAAACTCCGAAATAATTTTTAAATGCTCTTACAGTGTCATTAGTGTGAAGAACATACATAAAAACAGTTATTTGAAAAGAATAGTGCATATTCTTTGACAAGAAACGATAAATTTCATAATCTCCTGACGAGATTGGTACAAAATTGTAATTAAAATTTATTGTTGTACAACTATACGTGAAAGATGACCTGAAAAATCTACACCTTTTTGAACAGCTTTCAAATCATTTGATACCTGTCGGAGAGTTACTGACGTTCCACTCTATACTCATTAATTTTGCAACACTGTAGTTAGTGGATGATATTAACAATACGACACAACAATCTATTTCCTGGCACAAAAAATGCAAGAAATAAACCGATAAAATATTTATTCACGAAATATGTTTTGTTGACATTCAGGAAAGTTTAAATTATTTCCTCTTACTCTTATATTACGTGCCTCCTCATTTCCTAGCATTCAGTGCAGTATACTGTTACGTGCCGGCTCTAATCCTAAACCACATTGAAAAGCTTTCCTATCTTTATGACGTAGTAATTTATCGCGAAATAAATCTTTGTATTCGTTATTAGTAAGCTTCACTTCTTTATCTAAAAAAATTCTAACAAACACGACAGAAATTATATTATCAGGCCATATAAAAGAATTACATCCATTGAATACAGAGTTATATCGACTCTATGGCGACAATCAATTCGTGGATTTGGAAACGCTCCGCCCCACGCCCGGGGATTAGTAATGTCTACAGAAACACGCGTTTTGCTCCCTGCAACACGCGTGAAATTGCAGCAGTCACATCAATTTGTTTCTGGGTTGTTCTAGCGCATTTTATTTGAGTAACTACAAGCACTACAAGCAACACAATGTTCCTAATTTTCTTTAGACTAGTTGGTATGTCAGCGTAAAAGAATACTCTCAAATAAATACTGAAACAGTGTTTTTACTTGCCACGGTTAAATCGCTCGTCTCAACCTCTTAGATAAGTTTCCTTCCAACAAACGTTTCTGCTTTCATAGTTATGGGATCATGTCCTCATTGGCATTTTGTTTGACTTTTCTCGTCAGTATTTCTTTACTAGCTTCACATCTGATATAATATAAATCATTCAACCAGCAGTAATACCTCCATCTATCTGATCAACCACATCCCCCTCTCTTTCACTCTCTCACTTTCCACCCCGTTCTCTCTCTCTCTCTCTCTCTCTCTCTCTCTCTCTCTCGTCCGGCTACTCCTCTCGCGTCATTCCACCCACGATGCTCCATTTCCAGTGCGAACGGATAAGGTATCAAGATCTGCAAGGGCACTTTTATGAATATGGACATTAAATCTTTTTTTCATAACTTATAAAGTGCGATTCGAGAATTCAGTTTCCCGCCCTCTCTCTTCATTTCGTCGGCGGAGGACCGCGTAAAACTCCCGTTCCCCCCAACCCCCACCCCCCACGACCCCCAACTCAATGGCCGCCCGCCCACCGTATGTTGCGAGGGGCGCGGGGGAGGGGGACGAGACGAGAAGGGCACGGGCGACGGCGTTTTTTACTACCAACAAATTTCGCTTCGCTTTTTACGTCCCCGTAAAGACGCACTCCGGCGGCGGCGCGGTGCATTATCGCGCTCGAATTTTGAATAGAACGCACTCGCAGGGCGCACAAACAGCGATTTCGCCCGCGTCTCCGGTCGGCGCGGGCGCGGGCGCGGGCGAGGGCGCGGGCGAGGGCGATACCGCGCGCAGAAATGAGACGTTGTTTTACGGTCGCCTGATAAGGCACATATTAGAAGCAGCTAATTCTCGTTCGGGGGCGGGAAGAACGCGACAGGAATAAGGCAAGGAAATGCGCAAGGGAGAGGGGGAAGGGGCGCTGGAGGAAGAAATGGAACGAAACGGAGAAGATAAAAACAAACGTTTCGAAAGCAAACAAAGAACTGATCTCGGGGAGATGGGTGGGAAATTACACTCCAGAGTGCAAAGGCCATTAGAGCAGCGCGACATCACTTTCAACAATAGTAGTTTGTCTTTAATGTTGCAGTTTATGTGACGGTTGAGCGTAATGGTGTACTGAAATGAGAAATCAAGGAAGATGCGCACCTAAATGGAATAATTTACCTGAATTTCAAGTAAATTACACACGAGATGAATGATAAATTGCATTTTCTCTTTGTTTTTAGGAGAGTCTCGTCAGCTTTATTCCGCTTCACGCTCGTGTATATAATAGCACCGCACTCTCAGCAAATTCCTCTTTGCAAACAGAGTATATCTAAAGCGCATTCAGATGGTCAATGCTTATCGGACGTATTTTGTGGGAAAGTCGAAATTAGTCTGAATTTAGCATCGCCAAACATTGGAAATACGTTCAACCGAACGTGAAACTAACAATCTTCTTTTGCCTGGAATAGGAAATAGAGAACATAATTTCATTGGCAAGATACATTGTGACCTTAATAAAATTTTACAATTTATTTCAACATAGGATCAACAACATTTGTCTTAATTAATATTTGGAAGATAAATACACATTTCCCAATTACTACAACATATTTTAGTCTAAATTATCGAATTGATTTTGTATTGCTGTCATACAATAAAATGAAAAGCAGCAATTTTAGGAAATTATGCGTTGTTTACTAAACAACATCGCCTGCTTGAAACCAGGATGTTCTAAATCCATTTTTTATATAAAATCTTGTTTTTGTGTTAATTTCTCGTTTATCTTTTTTGTTCCAAATCCTTTCCTGTTCCAAGTTTATATTGAAAATGCATAATTTACGATCATAAGGTACTAAAAATAACTGTTACATTTTCTTTTTACGCCATTTTATAGTTTATGGTCAATTCAAATTGTTCTTATTCCTTGTGGTGTGAGTAAGCCACACATTGAGAGGCAAATCACAACAGAAGACTACATTAGAACTTCACTGATGTAAAACTGTATGGGATAAGCGAATTTAACAATACCATAATTATTTTCTTTTTATTTTAAGAAAAAAATCATTTTCAAAATTAACGAATTTTGACATTGGTAAGAAACAAGGAACTGTGTATTATGGAATGAATGCCCGCCGGTGGATCGGGCAATAATACAGTAGAGATGTATTTAGGATTTTTCAGTCAGTAGCGAAACACAATCGATAGTTACAAAAAATCACTATGTGGTCTGATTCGTGTGTGCCCAAGAAACTGAACAGTTTCAAGTCACTTGTATTCATCAGCATTGAAGTACAAATAATAGATTAAATGTATCAAGAACCAGGGCACAGCGCAGTGCTGAAGTAGATTCAATACATAGTGTAATTAATCGCCATTTTAAACGCCTCGAAATTCACTCACCTTTAGCAATAATATAATAGCCCTTAGTACGTAGATGTCGATCGAACAAGTCATTTAAATATTGCATGAAATTAAATTTCATGTAATATTTATATAATATTATTAATATATAATTATATTAATATATAATATTAATTATTATATATGTAATATTATTGTAATACATTTCAGTAGCATATCATTCAATAAGGTACAGCATAATTATACACAAGAGGCTCTAAAGAAGTTAATTGCAAATTTTTCATTAAAACAAACTGATTCTAATTAAGTGACTCGTTGAGTAGTAATATTTTTTATAACCATTCGTATGAACAAAAGTAAAATCCCTAAGAATACCTATACATATCATTTAGTAATCCACTCTGCAACATTTTTGAATTTTCTAAGATTCAATAAAAGAATTGATAAAAAACAGAATTAAGAAATTTTCGATAAGTCTTCTTAATGACCGTGTAGCTGCAGTTCGGTAAGGAGCGAGAGAGCGGCCTTGCGACGCAAATGTTCCCAAGTGGCTCTTCTCGCTGCGGCGCGCGCTGTCTGTGCGCCTCACCTTCGCGGCGGCGAGTGTCGCAGCTGCGGAAGGCCAGATCTCCAACTTCGATAGCGCAAAGTCGAATGCGACGCAGTTCCAAGAACTGAGCCCTTGTCTCCGGCGGCGGCTTCAAAGCAGAGGGGCTCGAGAGGCGCGGCGCTCCGCGGCCGCTGTCATTGCCGGTTCCTTTCCGCGCGCGACTTCAACTTCGCGGAGAATTGCGAACGCGCAGTCGATGCGCCCGGGCAATGGCGCGGCGCGCGTCAGAATTGAGCTCAAAGCCTGAGTTTGGGTGGGTCAAGGCTGCCACTCCTTCTTCTATTTCAGAGAACTTTAGAGGAGGTAACTTTGACGCAAAAGGTTAACCACGAGTGTCGAGTAAAACGATTATAATAAAGAGCAATGCGTTTATTCCTATCCACGATTTATTGATTGCGGGCGCGTCAACTATCAAGATTATTAGTCCCGTAAGTGTAGGTCATGTTTTGCTCGGAAAGCAGTTGTGGTCTTCCCTCGCTGGACGGCGAGATCCGCAGCCGACCGCTAACGGGGTTTGCCCCAACCAGGTATCTCCCACCAGCGGAGCACCGCCCCAGCCAGCTCCCGTTAGCTCCCGACCGGTCTCCCGGTATGGGTGGTAGTGTAGTGCATTTTAGTGTAAGTGTGTGTAAATAGGAGGTCGGAATACAAGGAAGAGGTAGGAAAGATCGCGCGCGGTCCGTGCCCAATTTGTTAGGGTACTGCTCCGGCATTCGCCTGGCGTTGATCGGAGAAACCAAAGAAAGATACTGATCAGAGCAGCCGACCGCGAGGAGTCTCCTCCAGACAGCGACTGAATTCAACCTGAGCAAATGTCAACAAGCTTAGTTGTTGACAAGCTAATGTCGAAAATCCTGCCAATGTCGGGACTCAAACCTAGGTCCCCCGGTGAGAGGAACTGCACTGACATCAATTTATGCCCTGAGCCATCCTTCTTGGTCTCATTTACAAAATACAACTAACGGTAGCCGATCCACAAAGAAGTGCGTTTTACATTGATATTACTAATGTATGTATTTAAACAAACAAACATCTTTACATCCTAGTAAGAGAAAGTTAAAGTAAAAATGACTATAAATCAGGAGTGTCAAATCGTGCCCACACGAGCTATTTGCCCGTCCCGCGGGCATGGGTCACTTTTGTTTCCACTTTAATTTCCTATTAAAATCTAGGAAGGGATTTACACGCTCTGGACAGTGACAGACAACTGTAGTGAGTTGATACCTTGCCAACGACCTCGACAGTCTTGATACTCGTATAAACAGTAATTCGTTTGTATAGTTCACAATATTGAGGTACTCTTTCATTTTCTTTTGTAGTGTGTTTATGGTTGCGTATGATTTCAAATACTCTCTACATATAATTATCACAATTTATGCTGGCAATATTGTTGTATCTACAGGAGAAACAAAGAGACCACCAACATTAGCTCAATTGACAAGACCTAATGCACACATTCAAAAGAAGAATCCATATTCCCGTCAGCTGCACGCAACAAACAAGACTTCCAGCCCCAGGTTGGAAGATTTCAAGGGTTTATGTGACAAAGGTCGATGTAAACGTAGGTTCCTGTTCGACCCTCGCTCGAAGCACGGTGGCTGAGCGCTTCGCAGCGCCCCTCGCGCCCCACCTCCGCCTCCACCTTCCTCCCCTCCCCTCGCTCGTCCTTTGTTCTGGGAACCTTCCGCATATCGGACACAAACTGCGGCGGCAGCGAAATGTATAGTATCTCGCCGCCTTTGTGCCCGACGACGTGCGGCCTGCCGCCGCAATTTTCGCAGATAAATAGAGGCGTGCATTATTTATTCCTCCTTGTTGGGCGACGCGCAGCGTTACGCAGCCGCCTCATATACTCTCGTACTCGCGTTCTCTCGTAAATTGCTACAAAGTCACAAGAGGCGAGGAACTTGTATCGAGGTCGAGTGTCGTTTAGTATAAGGCACTGTCGAGCTTCACAGGAAAGAAAATCGGAGGGCACCGAAAGGGCACACTAAGACACACTCACACACACACAACGTACGTTAGTTGTCGTTAAACGAAACAAATTTCATAAATATGGCGTAGGTATTTGTTAAATGACGATTTGTGCAAATAGACCAGTTGCAAAAAAGGAAGGTCAATTATTTAGCCAATAAATGTTAATTTACAAAATTGAGTGAAAGGTGTTTTGTCATTTATGTATTTTTCCTTCATACGAAACTTTAAAACAGATATTTGTTGTTCGAAAATTTAGCGCGGGTTCTCTGCAGCCTTTGCAAATTGTAACGCAGTAGGATTAACAAAAGAGGGACATTTTTACATCGAAACAATGAACAGAGGATATATTATTTCAGTCTCTTGAACAATCAACTGAACAGCGTATTCACAACTTGCTTTATTTGTTTCAAAATTTGTACTGGATGCAACGTTTATCTCTGGATCTGTTTTCGATACCTACTCCTACAATGAAACGTCCCATTTAATTTACTCATTAAAACGTACACGATTTAACCGCTTAGTCAGAACAGATATTGTTCCCGGAAATAAAAAAAATATTAATAAAATTACAATTATTCCCTTTAGTCCATATATTATTTAAATATAATCAGAGAGCGTCAATGAGTAGTTTAAGCATTTGCAACTATTTAGTATCTCTCGCTGCACACAATTAGACCATTCGTTAAAGTTGAAAGGAGGCATTGTTCAACATTTTTCTTTTTTGTGTGTGCGTGTATTTTTGCATAATGATTATTCTATGTGGTTGTTATTTGTAACTAATGGAATAACTCGTAAAAGTTTATGCTACGATGCTAATTAAACAATTTCCACTTACATTTATTGATTACAAAGGGGAAAAAGATTAAAAATTATTCAGCCCTCAATCAATAAATTGAATTTTTATTATATTGATAATTTGTGTGAAATGAACCTTCTTTCATATGATGTTGACGTGATGCATGCAAATTATTGTCAATGGAAACTTCCATTTACAACCCAAGGTACACACAACAATTGTGTGCTTTGCGGCGCATGCACCGTTCATATCAGAACACCAAGCGCGGAGTTTATTCCTTATTTGGGGGCCGCAGGCGCAAGCGGTGCGCGGCGTCCCGAGCGGGCAATCGCCAGGCGACCACTCGCCCCGCGCTCCGCTGCGGGGTATTCGCAAACAGACGATCGCGGCGGCAGCGCAGCCCTCCAGTGCTCCCGCCAGGCACCCGCCGAGAGACGCGCGGCAAAATAGGGGCCGGGGGCGGCGCGCGCGGGCGAGTTGTACAAACGCTGCGAGAGCTCGCGAGGGACTCGCGAAATTTCAGAAGGGAGATGAGCTCTCTGCAGGGTGGGAGAGCACGTTGAAGTTCAACTAGAAAGGCAAGGAAACGAACGGGTCGCGTGGGGGCAAGTGAATCGGTTGGGTGGAGAGGGAAGCGAGCTGGCTGGAATGCGAGCGTGGTGCGAATGGTGAGCAATGCGAGTATGCAGTGCGAGCGAGCCCGGCTGCGTGGAGTGCGACCTGGCTGGCGGTGTGGGACTAAGTTGTCGGTCTGGTGCGCCAGTGAGCGGGCTGTCCGACGAGCGAGCACGTTGGCTGGAGAGTGGACGAGCTGCCTGACTGTCTGAGGTAACAGCGAGCTCTCGGTCTGGTTGTCGAGTGTGCTGGCTTACAGGGTGCGAGCGAGCTGACTGTCTGAAGTTCCAGCGAGGTGGCTACCTGGCATTCGAGCGTGCTGGCTTACGGGGTGCGAGCGAGCTGACCGTCTGGGGTTCCAGCGAGGTGGCTGCCGGGAATTCGAGCGTTCTGGCTCACGGGGTGCGAGCGATCCGGCTTGGATTGAGCAAACTGGCTGTAAGATGAGCGTGGGCATGATGAGTTAGCTCGCAAACTAATTGGCAGATGGGAGGAGGAGCCAGTGGTGGAGAATGCGGTCAGCTGGGCGGGCGGGCCCGGTGCAAAGGGGCGAGTGGGCGAGCAGGAGGGCTGGAAAGCAGCGCCGCACTCGGTGGCTGCAGGCAATTACGAAAGCAGAGCGCGAAATCTGAAGACGCAAGAGGCAGGACGAGAGCATAAAAACGACGACGTGGGGTTTTTCGTCTTCAAAGTCTTCCGGATAACGTTCCGGATTTCTGCGAAGAGAGCCGTGAGTTACGGGAAGGGAATCCTTTTTTTATTTTCTTCCTCCAACCGAAAAAATAGCTAGAGATTTATCAAATTATTTTCAGAACACTGCGACGACGTTGTAATGATGCCGAGAAAATAGAAGACAGTTGAAAATTAGTGTTTTATGTTAATAATACATGTCAGCCTAAGACTCTTTTATGAGACTGAAATGACGAATTTTAATCTCACACCTTGACATCACAAAAAAAGTACCACGTGATGTGCTTTCTTTTCACAATCTACCAGTATTAACTGTCTGAAAATGTTTAAATGAATAAGAGGCGTTCTACTAGGGAAAATTCGTTCTTTTCCTCTTTTCATTAAAAACGCAAATTCAAACAAACGTAGAGAAATGTTGAATTTTCTTCAATTACAACGTCATGTGGTTTAAAATATTCATGATACCAATGGTAAAAGTAACTTTATTTTGCCAGTAGGAAGATAAAACCAGTTAAAATAATATCAGTTAAAAAAGAGAAAAACAAAAACTCTTTTATCACGTGTGTCAAACTATTTTTTAGACCGCCTTAGTGACTTTTCTTTTATTTTAATTCAAGAATACAAATCACTTAATTGGTACCATGTTACATTAAAACCAGTTATAGCTAATCAGACGAAAGTATCTTATTTCCTTGTTGCATTCACAGTTTTATTTGGACATGTGAGCATCGTCTCATTTTCAACGGTAGTGCTAAAAATTGAATTTTCTAGAAATGCAAGCATGCTCTAAAAGTAATTGCTTTAACTAGTGGCTCTCTAAAAAAGTATTTTGAACACAATTTTTATTTACAACTTGCGTTCGCTGTATGATGCTTTTAAAGGAGCACTGGTCGACATTTATGTATTATTGTTCAACACAAAACAAACATTTATGTATTATTGTTCTACGCAGTATCTTCAGCAGTGGACGTGTTTATCGCCGAATTCTATGATATTCATCTAAACCATTCCTCTCGTTTTAAAAAAAAGACAAATAACGTTAGAAAAATAATAGCAAAATACTTGAGGCGCACAGCTCTGGAAAAACAACTCGCTGACCGTGAAAATAGCTGGCTTCAAGCCACAAGTTGGCATCGATCCTGCATGTTGCGTCAAAGGCATCGTGTTTTCGTTCTTACATTAGGAAAATAGAGAAACTAAAGTTCACGCTGAAAACAGAGAAATTCAATACTTCTTATGGGAGACCTTTGTGACAATGAAGTGAAATCAAACTGCTACATTATAACTAATACAAACTCAGGGTTTTGTAAATACCTATAATAACACATTCAAATTAAAGAATATTATCTTCATTTCTCTGAGAAATTTTGGCGGTAAAATCAATAAAACACGCGGAATTTACCATGAAGTACAATAGAAAGAAACTATTCTGTAGTAACCTAGTTTTAATATTTAATGTTTGTATATAAAATTATTTTTCCATTACACGAAGCCACAAGGAAATCTTACAAATAATACATGAGTAGTGGGGATTAAATTATTCATTACTAGAGTGATACACAGTGTTTTACATACAACTAAAATATATAACTTAATTAACTCCTCTTTGAAATAGGATAACCGCTTGATATTTGCTTTCGTATTATTATTTAAGTGATCGTATTAATTTATCTTTCTTATGTTATTTGATTAAAGAAAAACTGCATATACATTAATTGAAAAATCTACTCTATCGCGTAAAAGGACAACTCTATTATAAGAAAATATTAACAATGTCGGGAGACTGATTTTAAACGGTAAAATCTGTAATTTTATCGCATATTCTGCAATGGAACTTTTCTATCTTTATAAATGTTTATATATTTTTTATCTATCTTTATATACTTTTTTATCTTATTTATATGTTTACATTACACATTCCTTCAATGGAACTGGAATGACGTCCATAGATGGCGGAATGTGACTCCGTCATGATTCCCTCAAATGTGAGAGAAGTCTTAAGTTCTAGCACAACCACCAGAGTAAGCGTGGAATTAAAGGTTGGAGCTCCAGATCTTTGTGTGTCTCAACAAGAAGACTCGGCCCTCGCGCATCTGAGGGAGCGCGGCCCGGCCTCGCCGCTGCCTCGTCCGACGCCTCACCGACGCCACGCGGGGCGCGGACGCCTGGAGGCCGCTTCGAGGTGTGCTGGCGGCCCGCGCCCGCCCAGCCCGAGCTGCTCAAGGACCATTTAGATCCCGGGGCCCACGCGAAATCAAACTCTCACCTTTTGTAAAAATTATTAAATGCATAACAATACAAATAATAAATTACATTAACGCAGAAATAATAATAATTATTGCTATTATTATCATTGTTATTGTTACTATTGTTATTGTTACTATTGTTATTGTTACTATTGTTATTGTTACTATTGTTATTGTTACTATTGTTATTGTTACTATTGTTATTGTTACTATTGTTATTGTTACTATTGTTATTGTTACTATTGTTATTGTTACTATTGTTATTGTTACTATTGTTATTGTTACTACTGTTATTGTTACTACTGTTATTGTTATTATTATTATTGTTATTATAACATCCTATTCCCCCTTAATTGATATTCAAGTCTAGCAACCTTGCCTTAATCAAGGGATACAACCGAAACGCTTATCCCGATAATTCCATACGTTGATCTCTCCAGGATAGAATACAACTGGGCCTCGAAGAGAGAAATGTGTAGCGATATCAGTAGTATATGCCCATTCGCTAATAATAGCAATAATAGTAATTTTAGCATTTCATCATTAATCATCACCATCATAACTTAATTTTATCCTCCAGGAATAACAACCCTGGGGTATAAAAATTGAATCAACATTAAAATGCCTATTCTCCGTTTAGAAAAAGTAACGTGCTATCAAGTCTAAGGCCCCGTGAGATAATAATAATAATAATAATAATAATAATAATAATAATAATAATAATAATAATAATAATAATAATAACCACAGATACACACATTATGCACAAACATAACATACACGTACATTATAACTTGAATGTATCCAAAAATACATATAGCCACCATACGACTCTTCTAAAATACATTACTAAGATCGACTACTATACTACATATACCTGTTCACGTCACCTGTAATGCTTAATGGTTTATAATGGCATCTTTTTGTTCGCAAGTGCTTTGTAACCAGCGTTTTATCCAAATAGATCAATTCAAGGCCCAAAATACAAAAAAAGGTTTTTCAATATATTGCATTTTTTAGCGGAAATTCACCAGTTTATACTTCCAAATATTCCGATTCAATAATGGCGAATACTACGGTACGATACAAATTTCATTCGGTATCTCAACGAAAAATGCCACCATTTGTGAGACTCCACATATGAGCAATCTGAATGAGCATGCATCGTACAGTTTCCAGATTCTGCATCAAAGTGATTAGTTTTCGGAGCGCGTGAGTGCGCTGTAGTTCCCCTATCCCCGCCGTCGCTGTCACAGCCTTCACCATCGCCGCCACCTTCACCACCGCAGCTACCTCCACCGCGTCTACCGTCACCGTCACCGTCACCGTCACCGTCAGTGTCATGGTCACCGTGAGCGCCCTTCGTATCGCAGCCACCGTCGCCGCATCGCCGCTGGCGCCACGGGGCCTGCCCACCTGCCCGTTTACGCCCACGCCGCCCCGCGCCGCGCGATGCCCAGCCGGCGAAGCGGAGCGGAGTGGCGCGGAGAGGAGCGGAGAACAGTTAGCGCTGGAAGTGGGTCACCCCCCCCCCCCACGCCGCCCGCGACATGATGGACGCTGTTGCCCCAGCGCCGCTGGGAGCGAGCAATCGCTGGATGGGACGGCGCCGCCCTTTTTCTCGCTCGCGGATTTTGTTACAATAGTTTACTTCGAGATCATTCCGAGATAAAAACAACTCCGATCACGCTTTGAAAATCGTGCCGAAAATATCGAAGGATGGGGACTCGGCAAGAAATTTCATTATCTAGAAATACAGAAATAAAAACATAAAACTTTGATGTAAATAACAATTGTCAAACTGAACTTCAGTTGTCAGACTGGAATTTGTAGAATGAATAACAAATAAAAATATCCAAAACTGCATTGATACTCTCTACTGTGAATTAACAGAGAAGCAATAACAGCTTCTCCTATTAAATAAATATTCAGAGTTAATGACGCGTAGGTATTTGCTTTCGGATTCAATTGAAAGCATGGTACATTTTTCCTTCATATTATCATGGAATTATTGATAAGCTATTTATTGGTTTTTTAAGATCGATCCTATTACGTATTACAGGTGATAAGTAAATTTATTCATGGCCGAAAAATTTTGTTATAACTTGCGTTAAATTATAGTGAATCCATACACGTTAAAATATTGCGTAATTTTTTTGGTACTTCCAAATGTTTCTTTTTCTTTTACCGCCTGGCAAAACGAGATAACGGTGGATCCCCACAAGTCGTTAAAGTCCCTCTCTTTCCTCAGTATAACCCCAGGGACCGGCTCGCGGAATGAGAACTATCGTGACTGTCTCTAAATTTCAACGTTGTGGATTATTAACTTTACGGTCAATTTTACACTCCGAGCAACTCTGGTGCTCGTGCGAGCCAATGAAAGTTTCAGAAATTGCGTTCTACCTGTTGTTCATTTTCTGCGCGCTCGCACTCAAAATAAAAGAGTTGGCCCCCCACGCAAAAAGCTGCGTTCTGCGAGTTCCCAGGCCGTGAAATCCCTCCGAAGCACGCCCGTGCGTCTGCTGTGCTCTGTGGGATGGAAAGATTAACGCAGCAGAGGCACTGGGTTCCTTCACGAGCTGAGCTTCCTAGAACCTCTGCAGTTTTAACTGCCTTTGTTGTCTTTTTAGACGGTTGCCTTGCGTTTGTAATGCACTTTGTAGTATCTTTGTTTCGAGAAGCTTATAACCATGTACAGAGAATCTCTGATAATATTTCGTTTTCCAATGCTTGTGAAAACACATTGTGTTCCACGATATTTAACCAAAACTAAAAATATTAATGTATCATTCTATTTTTTCAAACATACTCGTGTACTTATGGCGATTTTTTTTGTTATTTGGCATTTCGGGTCGATTATCCGACTTCGCTGGCTAGCTAACAATATCCTCCACGCCCTCGCCTAGTTTAACTTAGGGATAAGATAAGAGAGACAAGCGACGAACATGACGTATTCCCTTCACCACAACAAGCAAACTCCACCTGCCTGAGCTTTTCTTCGTTTTACAGCTACAGGAACTGAGACGATTTTAAAGGATATCTACAACTATTTTGTCTCGACCGGGAACCGAACCCAGGACCACATCACGGGAAGACACAAAGCTTCTATGCGTCATCCTAAAGGCTAGGGCGTTATACGCTAGCAAAATATCAGTACAGCTGACAAAAAAAAAAAAAAGATATAAAAACCAGTGTCTGAATAGCGCTCTGTTAAGTAATTTCAAAACAACGTAAACATTACTATTATTTAATTAGAGGTATGGTCATTATATTCGTAATTTTGTTCACATTATTCTAACATATAAAATACAAAACATTCTTGACTAACACGACTGATAAATCATAACATAATCAGAAACGAAAAAAAAATTAAGATATCAATTTATTAATTTTAATTATTTTCCAATCATACGTAGTATCGTATTAATATGTTTATTGTGAATTAATCTAGAAAACTATCTCTATTGGAAAGAACACTCAGCAAAAGAACCACAGAGAAATCAAAGAAAATCACCTCGACCGACGATAATAGATCTGTAAATATTCTGTTTGATCTTGCTAACGCCACTTCGTTGTGTGCATTCATAGCTAGCATACGCCATTGGAGGCTTACGTGTGCTCGTGTTATACCGCGCACGCAATATCGACCAATTAATCACCGGTCTCTCCACCTGGCTCGTTTGCCTGTCAATGGCGCGTTCATCACGTGGCATCGGCCGCGCCCCAAAAATCGGCACTTTGCAGCCCGAAACACGCGCGGGAGGAGGGCGAGGGAGGGGGAGGGAGGGGGAGGGGGCGCGCCGCAAGATAAACGCGACACACGCCGCGTGCGGGCGCTCACTTATTTACGGCGCTTCGCCGAAATCCTCCCCCCCCCTCGTCCCACGCCCGGCTGACCCGCTGCCGAAAGGGGCGCGCGTCGTTGGCCGAAATAACGGTGAGAGAGGACGAGCGACGGGCCGTAGGTGGGGGCGGTGAGGTGAGGTGAGGTGAGGTGGGGTGGGGTGGGGTGGGGTGGGGGGGTGGGACCGGTTTCGGATGGACAGAGGTGGCGGGAGAGAGGTGGCGGAGAGCGCGTGCAGGTCGGGCGGAGGGTGTGAGGAGGGTGGGGGAGGCGTATGCAGAAGGCTGGGGGCGATAGGTTTCGCTGTAATAGTGTACCTAGTGCTTGCAAGAGTGATTATGTTTGAGCGATGCTAGAACTGGTGGTACTTTAGTGGCTCGTGCATCACAACGATGAAACTATACAGGGAGAGATATCGTAGAATTGAGCTCAAAGGTTTATGCTAGGTAGAAATTCAAAGAATTTAGGGAAAAAATAGGCACTAAACTAAACTAAGGAACAATATCACAGAACAAAGCGTTGTTCAGAGATAATGATGTTACAGAGGAAAAAAAGAGAATAGATTACACAAGAAAAAAGTCGTATTACAAAGACTAGTAATAGCGTGCCTGAAATAGGAGTTAATTGATAACTTAAACTAGATATATCAAACAGAAAAATATTGACTAGAAAGAGAATTTAAAGTAATACGCATTAAAACATTTAGAGTTTGTGCATTACTAAAGGAAGTACTTTCTGTGTTAGTACATAGAAACGAAAATAAACGAAAGTTTAGAACAATTTACGTAGAATTACAAGAGGTATGTGGAAAATTATGAGAATCCAAAAGCAAAGGAAGGCATATGGCCTGAGGTTTGAAAGCGGAAATAGCGACATGGAGGGTTAGGTGCGTCAACTATTCTTCACGAAGACCGAGTGGCTGGATTGACGAGGCCCACGTGACAAACTCGCGGCAGGGCAGGTCCTCGCAACGGTGGGCGGCTCAGAGGCTCCGAGCGTTGGGCTGGCGCAAAGGTCGCGCCGGGGCGAGGGGCGGTGGAGGGGGGCGGTCACACCGCTGCGGGGCAAATTGAGCGGGTGGACGTGAGGGCGTGTGGCTAGGCGCTAGAAGGACGACGGTATCGGACGCGGGCATCGGAGCTGCGACGCGGAGGAGGGTATGCCTGAGGAAAAACGTTGGGAGGCGGAGTAGTGGCAGGCAAAGGGGGAAGTGCAGAGGGAATGGGGTGAGCAGGGAGGAACGAGCCGAGTGCAGGGATGTGATGAGGTCGAGCAGGGAGGGCGGGAGAAAGAGTGAGGGCGCAAGCGAGGGCGAGGCGAGGACACGGGGGAGGGCAGGTAGGACCGGACGGCTGTGCTGCCGGCCGGCAGCCGGGATGCCGCGGGCCTGTATTATTCATCCGGGTTTTGTGCACGAGGAGGGCCGCGCCGCGCCGCGCCACCCACGCCGCCGCCCGCGACGGGAGATACCGCGTCTGAAATATGGAGAGCGACGCGGCGCGGCACCCACGCACCGAGCTGCCCCCGCCGCCCCCCGCCGCCCCCCTCCGCCCCCTGCACCCGCCCCCGCGCACGCTTCTGCCATCGCATTTTACAAGGAATGCTCGCAGCAAGTTTGCTTCATGCAGCAGGTTTGGGAGAGCAAGTGGTATTCTATCAATTTTCAATATTTGTCCCCACGTTTATGAAATTTCGCTTGACATTCTTTCGCAGACAACTTTTTATCCGGTGTATCGTGGACTAGAATATTCATGTATTTTATACTAGAACGAGGAGATAAAATATCAATTTTCAATGAATCCTCCTCTATTGGGTGACTTTTATTGTGCTACATCCCTCTCATGTCGATGACAAAAGGTAAAACGTTTTATGATAGATGGGTTTATAACTTACTTGAGCTTTTAAAATAGTTCGCCTGGACTGGAAAATATAAAACGGAATAAAATTAATGTTTGTCGCCCAATTTAAAAGATTAATTAGATGGTCTGTTCAGGTCGTAAATAAAGCAATTCCACGAAATATTTAAAATACCCATCCTCTGAAAGGTCGGGCAGCAGAGTGCAAATGTAACTTGAAGAGGGTCCCAGGTGGATGCTAACTGGGTTTGCGAGGGAGAGCGCAGAACCCGCGTTTTCCTGATTTTAACGATGTTTGAACTTTGGAGGGAAGAAGCGCGCCTCTGCCTCCCAACTGGGTTCAAATGGAAAATGAATGGAGAACAAATAAGGTCACGACCGAGGATACGAACGGAGGATAAATTCAAACTGGGGGGAAAGGAAACTCGAAAAAAAAAAAAAAAAAAACGAGAAGACTGGGAGCGTGAGAATAGGGAGGAGGCTCACGAAACGAGCGAGTCAAGAACGAAATATGAAACGGCCGCCGAGAGAAGACCAAGAAGGAAGTCCGTCGTATCGTAAATATTAAAGAAATCAGACAGAATGGAGGGCGGGGGCGGGGCCGGAGGAAGGAGGGGCGAGAGAGGCGAGAGCTAAACAAAGGGCTGCGTAAACGCCGGGCCAAACAAAATAAGGACAACAGGCGCGCGCAGCCGCGAGAAGCGGGGGCGGGCGAAGTGCACGCGGCGTGCGAGTGGCGGGGCGGGGGCGGGCGGGGGCGGGGCGGGGGCGGCAGGTGAATGAGGCCGCGCACTCCGGTGAATGCCCGTCGCCCTTTGGGGCCGGAGTTGCCTCCGGCTCCGCCTCCGCCTCCGCCCCACACAGCGCCCCGCCCCGCCCCCGCCGCAGTTCCGCCATTCCTGCTCCGCCAGCAGCGCTCGCTTCTGCCCCCGCCGCCAGAGGCACAGTGGGAGCCTCTCTCGCCCTCGCGAGACGTACTCCCAGGAGTAATAAATTAAGCCCTCGGGCCTTAATCACCAACGTTCGAGCGTAAGAGTACAGATTTGCCACAATGGAATTCCAGGATTAGAGCTTGTTTTAAAACATCAAAGAAATACGAGTACTATTATTAATTGGATTGTTGGTGATGTAGATACCTTTTTATATGATAAATGACTAAAGATATTGTCTGGTATCAATTTTAATCAACTTATGATCATTTCGATCGCGTTGCGATCATCACTTTGTTTTCGGCCCAGAAGCTGCAAGCTCTGATGATGATCGCAACGCGATCGAAATGATCATAAGTTGATTAAAATTGATACCAGACAATATCTTTAGTCATTTATCATAAAATACGAGTACTATTTAAGCGTTTGTAAATTAATTTCATATTTATTATTTTTTTGGCTTGAAACTACAATTATCATAAACGTTACATATTTTGAAAAGAGTAGAGCAACGTGCTCGCAGAGAATACGATGCTGTCATAAATAGCGCATAAACTCACTTATGTCTGTGACCGATTTAACATTTAGCTCCATCCGTTTACCAGTCATTGGTGTATGAAACTTAAATATCAACTGAAATTACAATTACAATACTGCAGGACTTGTACCTGTACGATGAATCGCATTCAGAGTGAGCGCACCTTTCAAATTCGCCTGATTTTGTTTTATAATAAAACTTCAAATAATACTTCCACCATACAAAAAAATCGTACTTTATTTGACTAGTATTTGCCATTCTTCCTATTCTTAACTCACATTCCGTCTAAAGAAAGAACGTGTTTCGCGTCTTTAAGACATTGAATGCTGCCTCTATTCGAGATTTTCCCAATCTTTTGCAGCATGACTATACTGATCTAGAGTGGTTTTAAACCAATTGACAAGCAGTTTTAGACGGGATTTATTAAATAATGGCTTGCATTATTTTAAATTATAGTGTAACTTCAGTGACAATGATGTGAAGTGATAATGCTGTTGAAGTGATAATGTTATGAATTATGATACAGGAATAGTTGATGGGAGCAGGAAAGAATCCCAAGAAAATCTTCCTCAAATATTATTTTGCCTGCCATAAATTTCACATGGAGTGGCCGGGGTTCGATGTCCAGACCAGGCAAACTGGTGCACAGGCGCCTAGACCACGGACCTCCATTGATGAGAGTATTTTGTGCGGGCGTGTCGACTATTTCGTCTCGTAAGTGTAGTGCATTTTACATCCCGTGAAGTGGCGACGTACCTCCCGCTGACATTACGAGCCGACCTACACGTCAGGTTGCGGGATTTCTTTACAACCCTCCAGGTACGTCCTTCAGCGGCTCTAAGCTCCCAACGTGTCTGCCAACTAATATATTGTTGTTCAGGCGAGCGTTAGGGTGTATGTAAGGGAAGTCGAGGGGACAAGGATGGGGAAGGACCTAGCTATGTGGTTAGGGTCTAAACTCCGTTGCTGCCAGTCGGGTCTCAACCCCTAGGGTGTCTGCGGTGGCAACATTGCAGCCGATTCTTCCATTCTTCCGAAAGTTCGACATTTCCGTTGAATTTTGCGACGGCGTTCCCACACGACGCGAGCCACCACTGTGCGGCGCTCCCTTGGCGCCCCCGCTGCGGTTGCAGCTGCCGCCGCCGCCGCCCCCGACGGCGCTTTCGGGCGCGCGCCCGCCCGCTCTGCGTCGCCCACCGCGAGGGCCCGAGGGAGGGCGGGCGGGGGCGGGCGGGCGGGCGGGCGGGCGCGTTATCAGGGGACGCGAGGAGTTGGCAGTAAATGGACGGACGGGACGAACGCTCAAGGCGGAACTCGGAAAGCACTGCGCGGCGGAGGTACAGCGGGGAGACAATGAAGCCGGATGGACGGATCTGGCTGATGCCTCGGGGACGGGCATTAAACCCCAGTAAACTGTGCGTGGAACATGACTGCCGCAGCAGCACCACTCACGTCGATGAGCTATCTTTACGCCAGACATTGGACGAGGTGAACGCTGTTAGGGTAGGAATGGTTGATGAAAACGTGGAGTTTCTCGAATGGGAATACGAGCTAGAGGTTTAGTTAGATTGTTACGAAATGACATCGCACTGAGAGATGTCGAGACAACTATGGTTTTTGAGGATTAGACGAGGAATGACATGGAATAAGGTTGGAATGGGTGAGAAAATAAGATAAGCATGGGCGAGTTGAGACACATGGTCCTTTGGAGTTACGCTACCGGTTGAAGGGAAACATACGGTGTTGCCAACCTGATTGAGAACAAGAGCGGCAGGTCGGGAGCGCTCGCAGGAGCGATAGGGAGGGAAGGAACCCGCCCAATGGCAGGTGCAATGATTGGGCTGAGGGGGACAATGGCGGAGGAGAGCGAGGGAGAGGCGGGCGGGGCGTGCGAGGCGACGCGAGTGGCAACGCGGGCGGGGGCGGTGCGCGCTTCCAGGGCCATGCATTATGAACGACGCCGTATGGAAATCATTAATCCAGCTGCAGGTGGCGCCGGAGTGCGGCTGCGGGGGCGGAGCGACGGCGCGATGCGTCGGAGGCGCGTGCACTCGCGAGCAGAGTGGCTGGGTGGTGGGGGGGGGCAGGAGGGAGTGGCTTTGGAAGAGAGGGCACGCCGAAGAACCTGGCGGGAGACGCCGAGTGGCCTGAGAGGCCCGAGGGGCCTTCAATTTGCATTATTCCGCTCGCTGTATCTTCCCGGTCGAATATTCAATGCTCTCTCGTTTGGACGTAACTCACAGACCATAGGGATCCAAGGATTCAGACGAGCGCTCCCTTGATCATGACTTCCATTAGCCTCCAGAGGAAGCCGGGCACGTCACCCCACTTCCCGGGAGCAAGCAGTTAGTACGCAAATGCCTCTCCGAACAAGAAAAACATTCTGTGCTTAGTTTCCATTCAATTTCTAAGTTTTTATCCTCGACTTCGTCAACGGTTTCAACGTGAAAGCGGCATTCCAGAAAACGTACGCCGTTGCAATACAAGCAAAATAATTTTATATGTGACGTGAGGGAGAAAAAAAATGGATGGATTTCGAAGTGATGTCTGACAAATTTAAAAGGACTATTCCACTCGTGAAATTACCACAAATGTCGTTATGAGACAATCAAGATGGTGTTACCCCAAAAAATAATATTTATTCTTCACACCTGTTCCTGCTGGCCAATTAATCACTTGGAGTTTGAACACAATATAATTAATACTTCGCGCATTCTAAAACTTTTGCAGATAAGTTTATCGTCGAATAGACACCACACTCAAGGATGGAAAATTTCCAGATAAATTCCGTCGGCACTATGTGACTCGGGAATTTATGGGAATTTCGAATACCCGCAAACTGCTTTCTACAATAATTTTTACCCAAAATGATTCACTAAATATTAAATGAAATTCATTACTAAATACAACACTCGTAAAAAATGGTTTCATCAATCTATTTTAATTTCGTTCCTTTACGTGTTCGTTTTCCTAGCTTTTGACATTTTTGCTCCGGCGCGATCCTGCTACCGAGTGTCACTTAGCTGTTTGACTTCACGCAGGAGAGTATCGAGAATCGCACTGGTGCTCGCGTATCGAAACGCCAAAGCGCCGCGCCGCGCCGCATTGACTGGAGTTTGCATGAGGAGGGGCAGGGGGGGGGCGCATTCAATCGGCCGAGCGGGCAGCGCGCCGCGCATTCGCGTGCCGGACGATCAGCGGAACGAGATAAAAGAACGAGGGGTCGCGGCGTCAGCACCCGGCTGCGGTGGCGCGGCGTGGGCGGGGGCGGGCGCCATGCGTGGGCGGGCGTAAGAGTGGGTGAGAGGGCGGGAGGGTGAGGCAGGAACGAGATCGGGGCTCTACGCTGTCGGGTACTCCGTGGGGGAGGGGTGCAGGGATGGGCAGGGGCGGGCATGGAAGAGCATATTCACACGTTGGAGGCTTCGGTGAGGCGTGGCGGGGGAGGAAGGGGAGTGGCGAGGGGAGGGCGTGTAGAGGCGGCCAGAGTGGGCAGGGGGTGGGCAGGGAGGGGCTTATTCAAACGGGCGTGGCGGGGACGAGGTGAAGTGGGTGGGTGTGGGTGTAGGGGCGAGGAGGGGCGCACTGTTGTTGGAGAGGCGCGGTGCGCTCGCATAGTTCGCTTGCTAGCACGGTCACTGGGGGTGCAGAGGAGGGGCGCGCGCGCCATTACCATGGTCTGTTGCACTAGTTAGGAAATGACGCGGTGTTTAACAAGCCACCCCAATTGGCATTTAATGAATACGTTTAATTTTCGCTATTTTTTCCCCTTTGAAAATCGCAAAACAGTTCTGAATTGTTGACGAAAAATGCTTTGAAAAATCTCTAGGGAATATTTTACACAATCAGCCTATCGCGTTTATTAGTTTTCAGACGTTGTTGTTCTTTTAAGTATATTTTGTGGCAGGTAGCTCCAAATCATTTTCACCTCTATTTTCACTCGCCCAAGAGAGTATTCTGTCTCCGAAAAAAAAACGAGTTCTGATTAATGTTAATGGAGAACAAAAGTACGTTTGGCACGCTTGAGACCTTTTCGGAAATTGGATGCTTTATTTACTGTACATGCGTGGTAAAGGCAAGCGGTGGATGGTAAAAAATAGTTTTTAACGAATGATGTAAAACGGAAATATCCGGCAAAAGCGTGTCGCACTCCGTTTTGATCTGAGTGAATTTCACACAGCGAATGCTACAGATTACCCCGACACTCGCAGTTGAAAAGCAACCACATAACTTCAACCAGAAATATTTCGTGATTGAAATTGAAAGATCTCCAAAGTGAAAGATTTCAGATGATCAGAGATTGACAAGGGAGTACACATACGAATATTTATGTTTAAGAATTTTTTTTGGCGATTTATTAGACGGAAGATGATCTGCCAAGAAATCGGCAGAAAGGTTAAATGAAATTTTATGGAATTCAAATGTAATAATGTATTTTTGTTTGAATAAATTGATAATGTAGTTGAAGCTTCAAGTGATTCGGTCCACTGCGTTAGTTACAACTCAGAAAGTTGTTTAATAAACCTGGGATGCCCGGCTGTGAACTGAAGTGTGTGCGTGTGCGTGTGTGTGTGTGTGTGTGTGATGATCTGCTGAGAAATTGGCAAAAGAGTTAAATGATATTTCCTGGAATGCATATGTAACATAAAAGGTGTATATATATATATATATATATATATATATATATATATATATATATATATATATATTGAATAAACTGATAATAGAGTTGAATTAGTTAGACCTACTCAGTGATATCGGAAGAGAGTGCATTACACCTGATGGAGCGGCTGTGAAGTGAAGTGTGCGCGGTGTGTCAGAGAGACAGCAGGGAGCGGGGGTGACCGTGCAGTGGGAGGGTGGTCGTGGCGGCAGTCACCAGGCGCAGGGGGGGGGGGGGTGGCGAGCGCCGGGCAGCCACAGCTTCGGCGCACGTCCTGTTAATTACGTTTTTATCGGGCGGGCGCGTGCTGGAATTGCCACATGCATGATTCCGCGCGCCGGGCGGCCCCGCGCCGCACAGAGCGGCACAGAGCGGCACAGAGCGGCACAGAGCGGCACAGAGTGGCACAGAGCGGCACAGAGCGGCCCCGCGCCGCACAGAGCGGCACAGAGCGGCACAGAGCGGCACAGAGCGGCCCCGCGCCGCACAGAGCGGCACAGAGCGGCACAGAGCGGCACAGAGCGGCACAGAGTGGCACAGAGCGGCACAGAGCGGCACAGAGTGGCACAGAGCGGCACAGAGCGGCACAGAGCGGCACAGAGCGGCACAGAGCGGCACAGAGCGGCCCCGCGCCGCACAGAGCGGCACAGAGCGGAACAGAGCGGCACACGTGCGGCGAATCCCTCCCAGCACGGCGGCTCAGCCGCAGCCCACGTGACACTCACCGCGACGCGCGCGCTTCCTCGTACGCTGAGGGCAACGAGCCCACGATGTTCCCACGAAACAAAATTATTTTCTTTCTATACTTTACATGTTTCTTTCGTTTTCAGGATTATGACATGTGAAACTGTATATCCTTTCTAGTAATACCGTACTGTTGTATCGAAATGAGACAAAAGCAAGAATGAAAAGTCACTCTAAACGTCCGTTTAAAGATTCTATTGGCTGATGTCCTTTAAGAACAATCAAAATATTAGGAGTTGTAGAAAAAGAAGGGGAATAAGTGTTTCTAGCTAATGCAACAGAAAGTCAAATTACGAAGAACACTGAGCATCATTTGACAATTATTACATATAAGAGACTGTTGGTTGATACCTCCACTATCAAACCGGTTCATAAACTTCAATCGAGTCCGTTTGCCGTATGTAGGCCTAATATCACGAAATAACTATTGTGTAACGTATTTGGCATTTAAGAGTCGGATTAATCAGACTTCTGCCAGCTAACGGTGTTCCCAGGCATGGGCCGTGCTTTTATTTATTATCCACGGTTAGGGGTAACGGAGGTACGAGGCGTGCGCAACGAATTCCATTCACCGTATCTTGCATTCTTAGCCTTCCTGAGATTTTCTTTCGTCACATAGCTGAGGAAACCAAGAAGATTGTGTTAAAAAGCTACAGCTCCATTTTTGCTCCGACATGGAATCGAACCAGAGATTTCACCACGGGGTCTACACAAGGGGCGGCTAAGAACACGCAAAAAATTTCATACAATCTTTAATTTTAACTGGTGGTGGTGAAAATCTTAATGCCAGTGAAGACCTAATTCTTCCTTTTCTGTCTTTTAAATTCCAAGTTCTTTTGTGTACAGTTTTCGGTCTTTTTACGAATGACGTATTTTTGTAAAAAAAAAAATTATAAAACACAGAGTGCAGAGGAGCTAGATGTTTAAATGGTATCCAGACTGAGATTTAGGAGTGGTTGCCTCTCACCGACTCCTCTCCGCCTCTGCGAGAGAAAAAAGGAAACCGCTCCGACTGTTGCTCCGGAACTTTTAACAAGGGAATGTTCTCCTTGAGTTACAAGCAAACTCCTAAGTACTTTTAATTTTTTCTTTCATTTTCCTAACAACCTGAGTATTTCCTTGCGAGTGCGTTTTGTGCCACTGAAAATGAAGAAGATCGTTTCAGCAAATGTGCTTTTTTTCGCAAATATCAAGATATCTTCAAAAATCCTGAAAAATTGATAGGTGGGTAATAGTCCGATAACGACATTATATACCACTACGTCTCTTAGAAAGCTTATTGCACGTAAAGGATTCTATTGTAAAATTGCCATTTTAATGCAGCTGATAGTTATGTCACTAATACTGCTTAATGGGGCGCCTGAGACAATATTTCACCATTAGAGAAGAAATAAAAACGCCTCTTTCTACGCTGGTTTTGCTACTACGTATACACTTCTTTTCGAAATATCCATATTCCCTAAATATCTAGAATAGAGACAAGTCTGAGTATGAAATAAGAATGTTTGCTGCCAAATCCAAATAAACTTCATTGGAGCTAAATGTTTTCTTCTTGTTTTTTGTCGCGAATTGGCCGTTTCGGACCACGCGGACACACACCTGCACTTACCGAGGTTCAGTTACATTTATCTACATAATACTCAGTTACAGACATACGCAAACACACTCGCGCCGCGATCCTTCCGTCCGAGATCGCCACAGCACTTCTGCCTAACTATCTCGGCCATCCGGATCGGGATTATTATTATTATTATTATTATTATTATTATTATTATTATTATTATTATTATTATTTGCGTATAGGCCATTACTGACCACGCTACACGATTAACGTGTGTAATTCTTTCAGGATCAGCTTTTCAGCTGTATCCTTGGATTACAAGAAGGTTATTACGCCTCGTAGTGTGACTTATGAGATGATACGATGATGATTATAGGTGAAGGGACAATCACAAATACGACTACGCAGGACTCGAACCTGCAGCCTCCTCGGCACAGACGACGGCTGCCGCAACAGTCTGCGCCACGGGGCCGACATTATTATTATTATTATTATTATTATTATTATTATTATTATTATTATTATTATTATTATTATTATTATTATTATTATTATTATCATTATTATTATCATTATTATAATTCCTCTTCAATGTTTTACAAATAATGTTTACTTCCGATTCGCTAACGTCGATAATACAAATGCTATTCACTACCTCGCTCTGATTGCAGCCGACGCTTTCACATACCCTGTATTCTTATTTTTTTGACATAGAATTGATGTTATTTTTAAGCCGGATTTATTTGCTGTAAATCCTTTCCCGTCATATGGAATTTAATGAGTTACATCAACAATTCCTAAACAAACACGTATGACAAATGGATTTTTATGGCATTCGGCTTCCATAGAGCTCGCCAATCATAATATTATGCAAATATTTAACCAAATAAATTCAGTTTATAAAATATGAAATGATTAAAAACTCTTTAATTTCTCGTAGTAAAGTTTTAGGACTTTTTCGATCGTTACGTTAAGGATGAAAGCGCATTGTTTTGACAAGATTGTAAAGAAATCATACGGAGTACAGAAGAAAAAATCTAAACGGTTAATAGTTTAACATTATGAAACTAGGCCACTGAGATTATGCCAAGCAGATTATCTCCGTAATAATTCCATACTTTGAAACAAACATCTCGCAAGAAGTTGCAAGCAGTACTGGCATATGGCATATAGTAGGTACTAGTATGGCATATTTAAATGTCAACATGGTCCGGTTGAGCAACATGTTTGTTCTTGCGAATAGTTTTGTTCGTAGGCTGCAATTAGGCTCATTTGGTCGTTCTTCTTCTTCTTCTTCTTCTTCTTCTTCTTCTTCTTCTTCTTCTTCTTCTTCTTCTTCTTCTTCTTCTTCTTCTTCTTCAGGGAAGTACAATTGAAAAATTATTCATATCTACGAGTATAATCACAAAAAACTACCTAGTTTTTCTTCACAGAGCTCGACTTCTTAAAAATAATTAGACTCATAGACTTACCATTCCTTAGGTGTGCCAAAGAGCGAGATGTGAATATTTCGGTAGATGAGAGAGAACTCATTTTGTTTTTATTTAAACGAAACAAAAAAAAAACGAAAATCCCTTTAAATAGGAAAGAAAATTCTCCTCTCTGCGTGCAGATTTCGGAGCTCCTTTCTCTTATTTCATTTCGTTCTTTCATAAATCTTCCCACCGAGTTCGTTGTACATGTCCTCTGCATTTCAACCCTCTGTCACTAGGTTCGTTTGCGCGAGGAGTTGCGTCTGCGTTGGGTATTACCGAACACATCCGATCCTTGTTAATGGAAAAACGATATCCAGTTGTGACATTTTAAAAAAGTATCTGACCGTTCCAACATTCAATTGTTCCAATTATAAACGTATCGTCAGTCATTCTCACATCCAACATCGACCGTGTGTGTCGTTTGTGCTTCCATGTGCTTTCATATATTACTTGCGATTAAATGTCACTCATCCTAAAAATTAAAGAAATCCAACGTTCCGATCCGCGCAGTTCACATTATGATCTAATTTAATTGTAGTCCAATCAAAATTTAAACGCGAGTTTAAAATCAGTAACTAAACACTTATCGAGTAAAACTTAGGTAAAAAATAGTGTCGTGATTTTAGTCGGTTTATCTTACGTTTCAGGGATGTAGACCTTCTCAACATTCCCCACCCAACCTTTTTCACTCAAATTCTAAACCGCACGGAGAAGAGCGCACGCAATGTATGTAACCGGAATGATAAGGAGATGGTGAAAAATACATATAATGCTGGTAAAAGGTACAATGGAGAGAATGATAGTGTTGGTAAGGTTCACAGAGATAGTGATGTTAGTGATAGTGATGGTGAGGGTACGGAATATGCGACGACGACGTGAGTGGTAGTAGTAGTAGTGTCACTAATGGATAAGTGCTAAGCATTCTCAGAACCAGAGCCTGAAGCACGGAAGGCGATGAGGTGTCAATGAGTGTAGCGCTGGATGGCAACTGTGATTCCTGAACGACGCAACTTGTCTTCCTCAAAACGCAGACCGCGACCGTGACTCTTACTAAAGTGTCAATAATTGCGTCAAAAATCCAAACCGTCGATAATCTGAATTAAATTTTGGCGAAAAATGATTGACTTTTCTGTAACTAAAAACCTAAATATTCAACTCCATTAATAATTTTATTCATTCCCTATCCTTCTGTACGTATCACAATGTATTATACATGATTTTATCAACTTCTTTACGTTGGAGAGCCGCGCCTTTTAGTGATTCCTTTAAAAAAGCCGATCAATTTGATGATCCGTAATCTGTCCGGTTCTAATTAATTCGTATTAACCACGTTCCACTGATTAACCAGCTGGTCGCGACACGGAGGAGGTGGGCGCCTTGGGAGACAGCCCGATCATAAGCTGAAAGTTTGGCCAAACAGTCAGATGTGAACTTTTTACCATAGTCATATTCATAATTCAAAGAAAAACATCGAATGCGTAAATTTAACCAAATTTACGAACAAAAAGTAAGTTATAATAAGTTTATTTGGGGGAAGGAATTCGTATATGTAAACATCTAGATGTTGCTATTACTAATAGAACATTAACAGATGTACACTAATTAACTCACTTTTTCACATCCTTTTTTCGAGGAATACTGTGTAGGGTTTTTAAGCCTAAGGAATATTTAAATGGAGTAGCTTTAAGAAATATAACCAGAAGAGATGCACCCTCTCACAAAAAAATGTTTCTCATTCACTGTTCATCATGTTAAAAATATGTCAACCATATGTACCATTTCTCTTCAATAATAATTTCATTTGTTACTAAAAAATATTATTTTATGAATTAAATAAATGTGTTACTTACAGTTGAAACAGAACAGTAGGTTTAAATCAAGAATACGAAAATCGGCGCTCACCTGTAAAAGAAGAAACATACTATGTAGAACATAATTTACAACAAACGTATTTGTTAACAGTAATTACAAATCTATTTAGAGAATTAAACCAGCTCTAAAGACGGCTCCACACATATCGAATTTGCCGAGCCGTCTTAAGTATTAAAACAGAATTGCAGCTAATTGAAAATTAAAAAAGGGGAGAAGAGTTGTTTCGCATCTGTTGGTAGATTTTATTTATTGACCCAACACCGATTTATTTTCGACAAACGTGATTGTATCAAAGAAAATTACATGTATTACGCTACCTTATGGTATTGGAACTACTTCAAAAAAAAATTTCAAATATCGGATGTACAATCTGCGTTTAGGTTTCTTTTCACCTTTAACCTCTCATAAAGGTCAGGATTAAGGAATGTTAATGCAACAGAAAACTTTAATGATTTTCGTTTAGAAAGAACTTTTGAGCTTTCCACTGAACCAAATATCATGATTTTTTTCTTTACATAAAATGTAATGAGTCTCCGTTTTTGATCGTTTACTATTATTAAACGGTTTCATAGCGTACACACTACATATTAATCATATTAAATTAATAGAATACCTACTCCTCTTTAATATACCAATGTTTCCTATTTCTTCTTTTTTTACATATTCATGGAATAATGTCTGCGATGCTCCCACGTAGCTTAGTAGTCCAAACAAAGGAAACGAAATCTTCAACATGAATGCTATTCCAGATCCTTGTCGTGCACAACTTCTACAACAATACATGAAACTATAATAAGGCCACTAATGCTCTACGAATGCTCAATATGGACAAATGCAGCCCCTACAAATATCATTAAACTCCAAGTAATTCAAAATAGATATACGAGATTAATCACAAATGCCCCCTGGTTCATAAGTAATAAACAACTCCGTTCTGAATTAATCATCAATAAATCAAATAGCCCAATTAAATATAAATAAACCAATTAGCTCGTATATCACACAATTTCTACCAAAAACTAACAGACATACCGGCTGCATCCCATTTCAAACTAGCGAAAAACCCAACCCACTCTGGAATAAAAAATAGAATTCTGTTCGAAGCCTTTCCCAAAATCGTAGCAAACCGTAATGAATAACCCCGAGGTTCTCCCCAAGAGTATCCTCTTCAATGAATTGATTAAGTTAGCTTAGATTTTTAACTAGCATAAGCCCTGAAAAAAACACATCTGTGAAGTACTTATTCTTAACGAAGTAATCCATCTAAGAACAAATAAATGTGGTTATAAACAAATCAATACTATTTTTCAAAATTTAACAACATTCTCCGCGACCCTAACTGACCATCCCTCGGAGTCATCGCTACATTTTCTCGCCGGAAGACCAAATCGCACGAGTCCACTCAAACCATCGGTTCCAAGACGCCGCCTCGTCTTTCCTTCTTCGCCGCGGGCGCCGCGGGAACTGCCACAACTCGCGAAGGCTGCGAACAGCGTGGCGCGGCAGCGCGCGGCGGGGGAGGGCAGGGTGGGGAAGGGCGGGGCAGGGTGGTGCAGGGCGGAGCAGGGTGGTGCAGGGCGGGGCAGGGTGGTGCAGGGCGGGGCAGGGTGGTGCAGGGCGGGGAAGGGTGGTGCAGGGCGGGGAAGGGTGGTGCAGGGCGGAGCAGGGTGGTGCAGGGCGGGGCAGGGTGGTGCAGGGCGGGGCAGGGCGGGGCCGGGCGGGGCGGGGCGGCGCGGGGCGGGGAGGGATACGGCGGGGTGGGCGGGGTGTTGTGGGGTGGGGTGGGGCGGGGTGGGTGGGGTGGGGTGGGGTGGGGTGGGTGGGTGGGGTGGGGCGGGGCAGTTCAGACCAGGCCAGGCGGGGCGAGCGGAGGGCAAGGCGGAGCGGAGCGGGGCGGAGCGGAACGGGGAGGGGCGGGGCGGGGCGGGGCGGGGAGGGGCGGGGCGGCCGCGGGTCAGGGCTTTCAGCGGCAGTGGGTTAGTGGCGCCTCCGGAAGCGGGCCCGCCCGCGCCGACCTCCTCGAGCGCGGACCTCCAGGAAATCGCTGTTTCCACTTCTGGCCATGAATAAAAGACGCCGCGTGGCGAATGCTGCCATCGCGGTGTGCCCTGCTTCGCCTGGGCTGTGTGCGGAATCAATAACCCTCGAAGCATAAGCGGGTGGAAATGGTGGCGATGAATGGGACGTGTGGAATAAAATGATGCGCTGCCATTCGGTTCTAGGGGGAATTCTCTACACTCGCACAAAGGCTCGACTCCTCTGCATCTGTGCTGCACAAATGAAATGCTAACTTCGGAGTGTACTTCATATAACAATTTCTTATTTATGTTTTACCAACGAAACGAAATGAAATTCATATTTGATATTTTGAACTGCAGTTCATTAACTTGAAGTACTAATTTAGTAAGGGAGTGAGGCAATAGAATGAGTCCCTTAAAAATACATAACGCCAGCCGAAAACACGTGGAAGATGAAAATGTGCATCGTATCTTTGGGCAAATTCTATCAAAAATCAGATACAACGAAAACTTTGTATCTTTAGATCCGATGGATAAAGTAATTAAGCTTTGAAAGATTATTATACCGAATACCGATCACAACGACTCTGGAAAGAATTGCGTTTATTGATTTTTAATGAAATACTCTTTACTTTTTTAATCAAAACGATGTTCGTGCGAAATATTTCAATAAAGTATGGCGTATCTTTTTATTAACTTTGAAGGTAAGATGAACATTTAGAGAACAATTTTAATTATTTTACTGCACATTTAGAGCGATGCCGTCCACGACGGATCCAATCGGCTCAGGGCCGACTAGCCACGAACTTCGAAATCGGCAACTTCAACTTTTATAGCGCCGGGGAAGTCTGAAAGACTTGTGAAGGAGTACAGCGCCTTCATTTTTATCCGCCGCTCGCGCCGGCGAGAAGCTACGAAATAATTCCTCAGAAGCGCACGAAGCAGCCGAGGTTGAACGCGGGGGAGTCGCGCACCGCTCAAACTTCCACCTCCGGTTGACCAGCAAACTTGTCCCCGCGCTTCCCCGCTGGGAGCGCTGCCGGCGCAGCGCGGCGGCGGGCTGAGGTCTTGCGCGAGGCGCGGTCCACCTTAACGAGAAATATGAAAGGCTGGCGGCAGCCGGGCCGGCCGCGCTCGCCGCAAAGCGAAACAGAACCCTTTTCAGCGACTCGCCGCTGGAGCGCGCGGCCAGCCTGCGAGGAGGAGCCGGTTGCGTTTCCCTGTGAAGAGGTGGAGCGCGGTCGGGCGCTGCTCGCCGGAGAGGAGAATGTGCTGCCTGAACCGCGATTCGTGTGTGGGGAGTAACGCGGAAATATGAACAAGCAACTTGGCTGCGCGACACTCTAGAAGGATGCAACTCAACGCAGAACGAGAAAATTCAGCCGGCCAATGCTAGCGACAAAGAAGCCCTTTCGCTTCCCACTGTCCTCGAAAGAGCACGCACGGCGGCAGGGATAAAAGTGCGGACAAACCCATGTATTAAATCTACACGAACATCTAAGTAAAAGCGACAATAGATGAAGTGGAGTTATTAAAAATTGAAAATGATAATCCGACTTATTAGAAACTATCTATTATGCTGGAATGAGAAAAAAAAGTGTAATATTTGTACGATATAACCGAGTAAAGCGACAGTGGAAGGGCAGCTGCACAGTGTTAAATGCAGGCAAAAAAAAGTCTCAGTGCAACAATTAACTCCACTACAGCGTCTCTTACCCAGACGTCCTACACTTCGAGTCCCGATAATGGGAGATTTTTGCTACTCGTTACACAGCTGGGTCGAGTTGAACCACTGCCTGGAAGAGAATTCCAACGACCGGCTGCTCTGAATCACAGTTTTCCATTGTTTCTCCGATCAATACCACAAGAGTGCAGGAGCAGTACCCTAAACAACGGGACACGCACCGCGCACATTCTTTCCTTTCTCATCCTTATTCCCTCCTCATTCCTGACACACCAACACACATTTACCCTTCCAAACACAACACTTCAACACATGCTGGGAGAACAGTCGGGAGCTTAGGACCCCTTCCCACGGCGCGGCCGCGGCGCGCTTCGCAGCAGCGCGGCGCGTAGCAGAGCATTGGTTTGAATGGAGGCCTTCCCACGCGCAGCGGGTGGCGGCTGCTGCGGCAGCCGACGCCGAACTCCAGCTACGCGAAGCGGAGGAGGGGCCACGCGCCACCGCTAGCAGAACACAGCTTTAAATGGGAGCGTTCCCACTGCGCCGCGGCCGCAGCGTTCTACCTGCTCCAGTCCCTTTGTTCGTCGTCGCCCGAGGGTCGGCGAAACCTACCCCTCCAGACCCCACTCCCTTCCACGGGGGGCGGCGGTGCGGCCGTGGCTCCGGCGGTGGCTGCGTCGGAAGGGCTCTGCTCCTTGAAGGAAGCGCGCCGCGGTCGCGCCGTGGGAAGGCGCCCTTAGACCTTCTCCTGGCAGCGACGCTTCCCCTTTGAGGGAGATACCTGGAGGGGGAATATTCATCAAGCCCCCTTGTATCGGCGTCGGATATCGGATACTCTATTGGAGGAATAACACAAGCACATCCCGGTTATAACATGCGTTAGACGCGCGGGGCAATTGACCAGAGTAGTCGACGTGCCCGGAAACGCGAAACGCTCCCTCGCTGCTAAGGCGCGATCTGTGAATTCTCGGCTATCCGGGAGACGCCGCGTCGATGGCCCCCAGCCATCGACGCGGCGTCTACCGGATAGCCGAGAATTCATGGATTCGAGCCGCGGAAGCTTACGTATACAAGGCGCGATCCGCCGCTCGAGGTCCAGTTGCCACGCGGCGCCGCAGAGGCCGGCGCGCAGCGGAGCGCGACAAGGCAACGGCGACGTGGCGAAGCGGAGCGCGGCCGCTGCACAGCTCCCGTTCGCCGCGCGAAAGTAAAAGCACAGCGACGTTGAATGGCTCACTCGAGGGTCTCCCTTCCTTTCCCGCGGAAACTCTTGTTACATGCAACTGAATAAAACTCGCGGGCCGGCGCGAATTACGTTTTTGACTGAGGACGTTTCTGCTGTGCTGGACTAAAACGCAAGCATCGCAACCGCAAACTAATCCTCGCCAATTCTGCGTGGAAAGTGAGATATTTCAAGACGTTAGATTTAAACAAAACGCAGAGAAAACTAGAAAATGTTTTTCAGCATGTGTGAAATTCAATCAATTTTTTTGTTATTTGGTTAGAGTATTATTATTTTAGTGTGGGAATGTAGAAACGTGGGAATCCCTGAAATGTAAAGAAATATGTTTGTAGGTCTTTCCTCATTCTCTTTATAATAAACGCGTTAACTCAAACAGAATTATAAATTGCTCACGTCAGTTCTCACGGTTTTCTGTTCATATGGCAGTCATCACGATCGATAGGCAGGAGATGGAGCCTACGAATCTGCTCACAACCTGCACATTTCCTAGTTGCCACTTTCAAATTATATTACTCTAGTAAAGGAGATAGGGATATATGTTTTCGTGCGTAATAATTTTTCAGAGACAACTTGCATATAATATAAAAAAATAAATATTAAAATTAAAAGAAAATCCGGTTTATTTTTTCACCAAAGCCTCCTCTGGTCACATTCTCTTTGCAGGCTGCAATGCGCAATTGTGGTAAAGTATCGAAAGGGTCTCACTCAAGGACACTCTTTAGTTTAAAAGTACGCATGTATAATTTTCTTATCTCAGAAAGTCTGTTTTTAATATGCATTTAACCTTACATTTTCCCTCAACATTCTTCAGAATTTCGATATCTACGGCTTCGAATGCTTTGTTTAATATTTTACAATTTGAAATTCTTCCTCGGGAGATTTTAATGTGTAAATTACTACTGTTAAAAACATCGAAAGGAAAAAACAATATTATAAAGGGTTTGTTTTGAAAAACCCAACGCGGATTGAAAACGTGTATATTGCAATTTCTTCGAAAGCATTTTCGAAGGCTTTTCTTGTTTGTGCACTTTCCGGGCGAGGAGAAGGCGAGGACATCGCGTAGAAGCAATACCCAGGGCGCCGCCGTGTGCGGGGACGACCTCGCGGGCGGGGGGGGGGGGAGCGCCGGGCGGAATCCGGCGCCGGAACGCGATCTCGGGAACGCGCGCTTTTTATCGAAAAACGGGGCGGAACCTCTGTCGGCGATGCGATGTTCCGAGTCGGCGGGCGCCGATGGCGAAGGAGGAGGGGAAGGAGGAGGGGGAGGAGGAGGTGGAGGGGGAGGGGAGAGGCGGAAGGAAGAGCGCAGGCGGCGCCGCCGAGGCGGACCTCGAGCCGAGCCGCGCCGCGCCGCGCGCCGGGTCAAGGACTATTTACCGCCGCGGAAGGCCACCGCGAGACGGCGCGCTACGCGAGCCACCGCACAGCCACAGAGTTCCCTCTGGAGCACGGAGCGTTTAGGCCCCCAACGCAACATCCCCTTTCTCACTCATTAGGAAGTCCGCCCGCCTTCGGGTGTCTTCGCTCCCCTCTGGGTCGAGATCCTTGCCTGATAGCTTGGTAAAGCTCTAGCGGCCAAGGTACTAGCTCCAGGCAAAGCGTCCTCACCTGCTTTACTCACTCATGAGGCACTCGTTACATGATATACGATAACTCACGATAAACGTACAGTATTTGACTGCACCCACGTCAGAATTTCAAGAAGTAACTCTAGATGCAAGAAACGCTGTAAGCGAAGCGAAAAAAGAACACGATCAGAAGCTACAAACTTAAGAAACTGCCACATTCAAATAATAATCCACGACGTTCGTATCAGACGAGGGAGGCAAAGGCTTCGCAAGGTTAAGAAACACGCCTGCGGGCGCGGCGTTCCCAGAGGGCGCCCGAAAGGAACTCGCGAGCCCCGAAGAAGAAGAAACCTTTAAGTCGAACGCGCCATGAATAATGAAACCACAGGCCCGCGCCGAGACAAACGGCCGACGCACTCCACGCGTAATATGAACGGACGCTTTGTCGGGGGCTTCCCGCGTATTGAATTTTCACGAAAACTCCCCCACTCCCTTCGCAGGCGGAGGAGTGGGCGAGGAAGGTGGGGATATCGCGACGTAAAATCAAAGGCGAGATCGTAAAGATGAACGCCGGCCGAAACGACGCGAAACAGGAAGGAGGAAGTCGTAAAGAAGAGCGCACGCGGATCGGTGCGGACGGCGGAAGGCGCGGGGGAGGAAGAAGGCATAAAGGAGCCGAAAAATTCCCAGACGCACGCAAAGAAGCCATGTGGAAAATTAAGCCGGCGGTACGATATTTATACTTTAAATCTTAGCTCTGCGGAGCAAATTCGCTGGGCAGCTCCCTCCGCTCCACGCACACTCCCGCGCGTCCACACTCCGTCACTCTCGCAGGTTGAGTTCGCTACTCGCTCAGAGCGCTCCGCAGGTAGGTGTAGCGTGGACGCACGTGCACGGCGCTCGCATTGTGCCAAATTGCAACTTTTATTGCTACCAGTAAATCAACGGGGAATTAATACGGGACGCGGTCGTGTTTACGAGGTCGGGTTCGGGCGGTCGCCGCCGGGAGCGCGCCTCGGTCGCCCCCGCACGCGACGCCGCCCGCACCGCTGCCGCCCTCCACGACAACGTCCCCGCCCCTCCCCGCCCCTCCACCCCCACCTCCGGGCCCTTGCGTTTGCTCTCGCCCGCGCCCGCCGCCGTCTTACGTATGCATGGCGCCCCGTTTACGTCCCCTGCTATTTATTACGCGGAACCCGGCCTCGGCGGCGCCGCCCCTGCCGCCCGCCGCCGCCGCCTTTAACCCGACGTCGGCGCCGCGCAAACGGCTGACTAAACCACCGGCGACGCCGCTGCGTACGCCCGCGGCCCTGTCGCCAGGGCTCTGCGACGCGCGCGTTTCTCGCCTGCGACCCCGCGCGGCCACGCCCACCCCCCACCTCCCTGCGCCCTTGCCGCCTTTCTCGCGGCCTTTGTACCTACACCCACGTTCCGTCCCTTTTCTTCCTCCTCCTCCTCGTCTATCGTTTACTTCATTGTGCCTCTCCACAAATATTGCCTTTCGTGGCTACACTTCATAGCCCCTTCTCTCCCTCCGCTCCTTTCCAAATTGTGATTCATTTCCATTTATACTCCACGAACATTGTTTTCTCCGTGTTCTTGTCTTTTGACATTTGCCTAACTACTTTTGGCTTCACTTCAATTATTCATTTTCTCAACCTCTTCACCTCCCTTTCGTTCATGATTGATGGTACATGTGCGTTCTCCTTTTCTACTAATTAAACACAAATTCATCTATTACATACATTCTTCCCTTTACGCATTTCGCCCCTTTCTTTACACCGATCATCGCGCCCCGTCGACTCCTTTCGTACTCTTTACACCTTTCCCTGTGCGTTTCCACGGCCTTCGCCTACCGACCGTGTACCTTCGTTCCTCTCCAACCTCTCCACCACCTCCGCCCCCGCGCCCGCTCGCCGCTCGACCCCTTCGTCTGCGGCTTAAATCTGCGCCCTGCGCGCCCGTTTTTCGCGACCGGCTTATAGGAGATTATAAGGGCTCGAATGAAACTCGCTTAAATCCTGTTATATATTTTAGCCGGCCTTTTAAATCAATGGGATTGACATTTTCCACCGCTAGCCAGTTTCTACGCTTCACTCGTTTTAATTACATTATGTAATGCTTGTTTACCGAAATGCCCGCCCGCTCCCTTCGTTATTGTTTATTTATAATTCGTCATTATGCGCGTAAATGCAAATGGGATTCGTCGCGCGCTCCGATAGCTACTATCCGCAGCGATTATCGCAAGATAGCGGCCGACAATTTCGGTACGACGAAACTATATTATTAAATGCACTCAATAGTGTGAAAGCGTTCATTTTCGTGGTAATCGATATTAATGAGGTAATCTGCATACGTATGCGTGGGTAACAGGCCTGCTACCCTTTCTACCAGCTGGCGAGGCCTCTGGCTTTTGTCGCAGCCGCTTAGCGGAAGGGGGGGGAGGGTAATTCGGGAGGCCGGAGCTGCACACCGTCAGCGGGACTTGGCCCCCCGGCGCGGGTTATTGATGGAGCAGCCCCAGCCAACGAGGATGGCTTTTGCGTCATCACGCGCTCGAGATGCATATTGCAAAACGCCATTTTCGCCACCGCTTTTTCAAAATTTACAATTCTCCAACGTTATATCGCGTGACTACTTTTGAATTTTCGTGGAAAATTAGGGGGTCATTACGTAGACCATTAAGACTATCAATTCAATGGTTGCATAATGAGAATATCCTGTCGCACATGATGCATGATTATGAAATAACTTTATAAGTGGTAGCTCAATTTTGCAATTTCTCATTTCTCTTTCGTAACATTTTAGTGTTCAAACACCAATTGTTCCGTATGATAATTTTGGGTTGAATATAGCGTTCTCTGCAAAAATGTTCTGTTACGCAGTTGCTAAAGAAAGGATTTTGCCAGAACTTGCTTCTAGAAATCTTTACTGTATATAGAGTATGATATATGTCATAGTTTTTACATGGAAATTTATAGTGTTTTCTTTGTATACGGATATTGAATTTCTAAAAATAAACCAAAGAATCCAGGTTATATTATTTATTTTGATAATTATCAAAATGTCACTTAATTCTTTAAGAGCAAAGTTTTCCTAACTGAAAACTTTAAAAGAAATGTTCAAACTTCAAACAGGCCTAGAAAACAAAATAAAATCAATAACATCACAATACTGAAAGGAAGTCAACTTCCCAATTCACATACTTTAAAACCAAGAAGAAATGTGAAAAGTCTAAAAATTATATAAAGTTGGGTACTAATCAAAGTAAAATTAGTAAGTATAGTAAATAAGTATAATTCTCAATCTTCATTAAACTGATACATTTATTTTGGTTTCTGTGTAGGTGCTATTTTCGTGAAAAACTAGTCATGCAGTGCATATTCTCAAAGCCAAGAAAATGTTATTTTGAAGTTGAATAACTCTACATTTCCATCTGAATATGCTTTCCTCTTACACAAGACAAAACCGCGGGAAAATCAATTTCAAAATATGTAAGACGGAACGTAAAACTAGCAGAAATGTTTTAAATTGAAAACGTTTATCCATCCGGTTATTTTGATATGTGAACTAAGAATCATTCACTTACTATTTGGTGGAACCATATTGAGAACGTAAAAGTTGTTTCCAGGTTTTTAGGCAAATATTTTTTTTTACATATATACTCTTCACTATTTTTGTTGACATTCAATTGATAGCAATCGCGAAAACGTTTGAAAGAAACTTTCCACTTCCGACAGCTCGCTCACGATTGTTCCGTCATTTGCGTGAAACACTGCTGTTGACGATTGAGGAGTAAATTCGTACCTGCTTCGGACGCTGTCCTCTCCATCAGCATTTGCGGCGACAAGAGGCGAGAGGAGGGCCAGGGCGAGGGCGAGGGTTGCGGGCAGCGCCGGAAGAGGTCGGGGCGGCGCTGACGGGAAGGCAGAGGGAGACGGCGAGCGGGAGGGCGGTGACAGCCCGTCCGCAGCGGATGACCGAGGCAGGGGGTGGGGTTGGGGGTGGGGAGGCCGGAGGCTGGACGCCGCCAGGCGGCTGCACCGGTGGAGAACCCGGCGGCGCCACGCGACAGGGCAGGTGCGCCACGCAGGCGACGACCTGGACGGAAGAGGCCGGGACGGAGAGCGCTAATGTAAAGGAAGCGGTGGGACTGGAGGAAGAGGAGGCTGGAAAAATATCGCAGACGGGGACGAAAGTGGAACAATGGACGAATATGGTAGAAAAAGGGAAAACAAAAGGAGGACGATGAAACGGGAAAGGCAGGGGGACGAGGGCGAAGGGACAAAAAGAAAATGAAGAGGACAATCGACATTCAGATGAAGACTGTTCAGGCAGATGTCCTAATGATGATGCAAATATATTAAGGTTGATGGGAAGGGGAAAGGCGACGATGTTAGACGTGCACGAGATCCGAATGTGGCTAAAGGTTAAGACTGCAGGAGCAGATATGGAAATGAAAGCACAAAATGTTATATTCGAAATGGCGCTTAGAGTGGAGAGGACAGAGTCAGAAGACAGAGTGTGGAGACTATAGAGATAGAAAATGCGGTGGCAGAAATGCGGTGGAGACGGTTTTGAAGTGACACATACGAGAACGGAGCTGACGCTCAGGAAGAGTATACGGACGAACGGATAACGACGAGTGTAGCTCTGAACGACGCGCAGCGGGAGTGGAGGCGGCAATATGGACGCGAGCAGAGTTAGAGGTGAGGTGGGGTCGGAGGGGTGGGCGGGGATGAAGGATTGGGAGGGAACTGAGGCATAGGGGGACGGAAGCGTGTGGGACAGAGGCGTGGGCGGGGACGGAGGCGTGGGCGGAGATATGGGCGAGGAGGGAGGCGTAGGCGAGGACAGTGGCGGAGCTGAGCGGGGAGGCGGCTGGGCGGGGCCGCCGTCGGAAGGGCCGCCGCGGGGGCGGGGCGGGGGCGGGGCGGGGGCGGGGCGCAGGCCGTGAACTTGGCTAACGAGACAGGCGGCGTCCGCTGCCCGGGGCGCCGTCCAAGCCACGTGCCCGGCCACCAGGGGGGGGGGGGGAGGGGCGGAGGGCGGCGCGGGCGGCGCTTATGGAAAAGAACAATTAGGAAGGGGACGCTGACACGAAAGAGGCGGCCGCCATTTTGGGGAAGGGCCCTTCCGCCTTTTCATGCCAACCGCCCTTCGTCAGCTGCTGCTACTGGAGAACTACCCGCCACAACATTACGGCCAGGCACCAAAATAATATTTAGCAGCATTCAGAATTATATTTGCAAGATGAAATAAAAAGGCATTAGTATGAATTTCTAGACTGCCTGCAGCATTGTAAATGCTGAGGAAGAAACTCAAAAATAGATTTCTCAAAAAGTAGAACTGCACAAGAACAAATAAAATACTTTCGTGTAGCACTGCAATAAGCTAAATATTTTAACAAAAACAGTCTTCACGAATATTGTAATAACATTCTATTGTATAAATATGCAGCACAATAATTACATATAAAAAAGTTGCTAATCCATAGCTAACACGAGAAATATGTAACTTTGCTTGTCCTCTTCTTTCCCCCCGCTCTTGCTGTCGCATGACATCTGCTGTGTAGTAATCGGTGTAGTTTCGAGTATGAGAATTCAGTAGCTAGGCGCTGTATGAGAATAGGGGAAATAACACTATCAATTATCAACATATTCAGCATAATTTTATTCTTATTTCTGCGCACACTGGAAATTAGTAATATAGATAATTAACCAAAAATGTAGTGTACTTTGTTACTCTAACACTTCGCTATTACGTGACAAGGTACAAAATAATAAATACCACAGTGGCGTTCGTAAAATCCTTTTTTACTCGCTAAGTGCCGGGCTGTCGGAGGATATTTTCATGTTAAAAAGTTTTATTTGTGCTTTGCAACTTCGTAATAAAAACACATTTTAAACATATTATAGTTGCCCGGCTCGTCCATTATCGGACAGAGAATGTTAAATTCAAAAGAATTGATTAAAATACTTGTTAAAATGTATGTTTCATTATAAAATTACGGAGGTATAACTATCGACAAGCTGATGAATCCAGTTGTAACGATGAATGTCAAAGTCGTAAAGATGGTGCAGAAACTCACAGCGTTTCATCACTTATCATACGTGAATTGAAACCATAGAAAGCGTATGCATTTCTAGAGCTCTTCCGTAATATCCTAGAGGGAACAGGTTAAGATTTCTGCCAATGGATTTGTCTTGTGGAGAGGAATCGAATGCGGTTCTGATCACCTCTAAAGTTCCAGAAGCCACCCAAAACGCGTTTTAGACGCTATAAAACACGTTTTGTAGAGAAGTTTCTTCAAACTTTCTTAATAGCTGCACAAAACAATCAATTCCCCACCAGGGCACCGAGACGCGTCGAATAGCATCTCATTTCTCTACATTGTATCTATCAGACTAGACAGGGTCTATCCGGGTGGGTGACGGACGAACCCGGATTACTCGAATACTGTAAAAGGATTGAAGGAAGAAGGCAAACTTATTCGCACCGAATTGAAATCACGAGTTGTGACCGCAAAGAAACGACGTCGCCACATATTGTAGATTTATTTCCTGAGAAGATCGATCAGTCACTAGATGTATTTGAGTCGTGCAGGAAATCGGCGCGAATCGCTTTTTCCCCAACGCGGCCCCGTTTCCGCCGCGCAGCCGTGGCCAGCGCCTCCTAACGGAGTAGCGTTCGCTTTAGGCCGCGCGCTGGCAGCGACCAATGGCATTTGAAAATGGTGGACGGGTGGGATCAAGGAGCTAGAATACACTACATAGGGCCGGTTTCACCAGCCGGAGTCAAGTGGATGATCCTGATTTGATCCGATTCAACTTCAGTTGATCCCGTTGTATGTTTTGCCACGCACTTAAAACGAATCAAAGTCGGCTTACAAATTGATCCGTCGCTCACCGGCAAGTCACGACCAGATCAAGAGTTATTTCTCGGCTTGGTCGTCTCGCTATTTCAGTTTTCCCTATTTTTTAAGTAAATTTTAAGTTATTTTAAGTAATTGTAATTTGTAAGTGTAATTTTAAGTAAACCTGTAATTGGACTTAGATTCAGTATGGAAGTATTCGCTAACAAGTTGGATTGCGCGTAATATCTGTTGGGCAAATGTGTCTTTTAAGAAAGTATTGTAAATAAAAGTGGGCTTAACACAATTGTAGGTTAGAATTCTCGGTATTGGGAAGTAAAATTTAAATATATTTTGTCTTCAATTTAGTGTAGATTATAAGTATCATTAGTGAAATAGCATTTTGTTAGTTGAAGTTTATTGAAGCCTCTATTTTTCTGCATTTCTATCTGATTTTTGTGATATCTGTATTGCAATTAGAGTGGAATAGTTTATTGAATACTTTTCTTAGTGTAGTAATACTTTGAATCCTTGTTCTTGTAGGTTAGTTTTTGTCGTAAAAATGGAGTTTGTTTTCGGTGATGACGTCATTTAAAATTTATTGTAGGGAGACACATGGAGACCATGTAATCCCCAAAAGAAGCGATTATTTTGAATTGTCAGAACAAGCATTAAAACTTTCTTTGTATTTACTCATTAAGCTTTCGAGTAATTATCTTTCAACTGGAGAGAAATTAGGCGCAGTCTATGCATTCTTTCCAACCTCAGTTGATTCCATCAATTGAGAAAAGAATACTACCACACGCAACCGAACACCACACAAAGACGGAACGAAATGAAATCAAATCAACTCGTTTCCTACAGCTGATCGCGAGAATACTCACAATACAATGCAAAACTGTTGCCAACCGCCCATTTTCACGACTGCTCGGGAATCATGGGATCTGGATCAACTTCACGGTCTCAAAAGGTTTGTGAAACGCACAGGGATCAAGTCGGCTTTGACTCCGCGGATCAGGATCACGAAACTCGGATCAGCTACGAATGTGATCCTTGTTGGTGAAATTGGCCAATAGGGTGGCTGTCACTATAGTTTCAGCGCATTTCGTGGAGGCTCACCATGTTTTTTTGAAGTCAAACCATACGAGTGGCGATGTAACCGTCCGAAACCAGCGCTAAACGTAATGCTATACTACGATTTTCTCAACTGCCCCTGGCAGGTATCTACCAGCTGTTGACAGTTTCATCCAATCGGAAGCTTAATCGTCATCATAGTGACGTCACTGTTGTGACGTTCAAGCTCCCGATTGGATGAAACCTTGAACAGCTGAGTCCTGCCAGGGCAGAGTTGCATAAATCGCAGTATAGAATCGTTTCCCAGGGGGCGCTGCTTTGAGTGCAAAAAACGTGGCTTCAATTTGTTTCAAAATGGAGCCGCTTCAGCCACTATGTAGTATATTTTAGCTCGTAGGTGAGGATAAGGAGGTGGAAGCCGCAGATGGATGAGGACACTTTCTCTAATGCACCGCTTACGCAGACGAGATACGCAGACGAGACAGAGTGGAATAAAAATGGTGATCTGTTTTTCTCCGGAACGGTAAAATAATTTCGTAATTTAATAATGTGACATTTGTTTACAATCTATTTCAGGCATTGGAGACATTGCAAAACAAATATTTTCATTCACAAAAAAAAACCCACCTTATGCGCGTGAAAATGAATATTATTAGAAGTACTTTAGAAGTAAACTAAATAACAACTGCTGCTGAACCTTGGAAGTAAAGTTACGTCAAAGCAGAGTTCCTCGGTGGTCTAGAGGGGTAGCACCGCAGCGCGATTCGCGGCGACGCTGTGGGGGGATGGGGGACTATGGCCTCGTCACGAGGAAGTCGCGCCGGCTGACCGCTCCCTGAGCGACTGGCTCGCGTCTCGGGCGGCCGGCATGCCGGTGCGCGAGCGTCCGCGCCCGCGCGTGCACAAATACGGCAACTTGCCCGGCGCGCGCCGCCTCCGCCCGACCCACCCGAGCTCGAACCGCGGCCTCCGCGCGCGCAGACCTCGCCGCCCGCCCCTGCACTCGCCAGCGCAGCGCAGCGCGCGCGCAGCACTTGGCAACGAAAGCAAACACTAATCACGCGCTTCATTTTCTTGTTCTCTTTTCAGGTTGATTCGATAAGTACCTGTGGCAGGGAGAGAGCTGGGTGGCTGTGGAGCTTTTCAACAGCATTATACAGTACTGTAACTAATGTTCTATTATTGTGAATATTTTTAGACTTGCGATGCTATGAATTAGATGCAGATAGAGTTAGAAGAACTTGATAGAAACAGTGATAGAAGCAGATGAACAGAGGAGCCAATCCCTATTTACCGAATCATAATGTGAAGATGTTCCACGTGTTCTCTGTATCAGATGTTAGGAGATGTAGCATTTTGAAACGTTTCATTCGGAGACATTCTAAAGGAAGAGTACTGTGATGTGTAGTGAATAATTACTGCAAGTCTTGTTGCAATAATCCTCTTCTATATTATTTCAGTAGTATAAATGAGTTTGCGTCTCTCACACGCCAACAATATTTATAAATAAGATATCTCAAAAAAGACAATTTCACGGACATGTGACGAATTGCACTCTAACTTTAAAAATGTGAAGGATTTGTTAACAAACGTTCTCATGTCAAATACATAACCGGAACACTTAATAAGCCAGGGTTAAAATCTATTCTATAGTTACATAACTCCGAAATGAAGCGTTCTAGTGCCTTAAACCTGGAATTTTGAGGGCCAAAGCCTCAAAGAAACGTTAATCGTGCCGTTATCAAACGAATGAGATCTTCTGGGACATTCATTACAGTTTTGCTGGTTTGATGCTCCTCAATACATCCCCACCCGTTCAAAGACGTGCAGAATCTACAACTGTATGTTAAATTAAAGTGATTACTCGGTATTTTATTCGATTTAATGCACAGGTGTGTCTCTCTATTCGGCAATAAAGTTAAAACATATTCCAAAGAGTATGGCTGTAATATCCCGATCCTGTATTTTCGCATGGAAAACTAAGTAGCTTTCTCAAAAGTAAAAATTGTAACATTTTTTTAATACTTTTGAGACTATCAAGGAAATAGAAAAGCAAACTGTCAATGAACATTTTATAATTATTTAAAATGATTTTTAAAAGGTTCAAGTGTACGGAAGTGTTGTGAATTGTTTCAAGAATATCTGTCCATAATATGGAACAGATCTTTATTGAAAATGAATTTTAAATATCAATTGCATTGTTTTTCATTTTTATTTGTTATTATGAAAAATACATTGGAAGTTACATTTATACATTTTTAAACAAATAAACAGAATTTGTTATCATATTTCCCCTTTAACATGGAAAAGAAAGGTTGGGAAAGAGGGTGGAGTTTGTCATGCGAGAGTTCTCGCATGGGATCGCTAGTCCACTTTTAATACAGAAAATAATGCCAAATGTTACGGACAGGTTTTTGTAGTGTGGAAAAGAGACATCAAAATAAAAATAATAATTTACACATTAGTATGCTTGAAAGGTACACGTAGGCAAATGAAGAAGGTCAGTTATGTTTTCTATGCACAACTGCATAACGGCATCGATTTTTTATTTCATGCGATCTATTAATATGCATGTATAATTCTAGCCCGTGTATTAGCTTGGACAAAGCGCAGTTGTTACTCGCGTGTTCACTTTAACTACCCCGAATACTACACGAAAAAATGTCGGAATACGAGTAATACATGCCAATAACGGTGACCCCTTTCCTCTGAAGCGTCACGAGGCGGATCATCGGAAACAGTTAGTGCTCGACCTCTCCTGGCAACAGCGCCGGCCACTCCCCCCCCCCCCCCCGCGCCGCGAGACTGCGGTTCTCGGCTCGGCCAGCTTAGTCGCACGGGCAACAAACACTTGGGGGTTATCCACAATCGCGAGTGGACGAGACAATGTACACGTGTGCATGTGGTAGCAGCACGTGTGTTTGGTTCCGATGACTGTCTCCCGGGGGAACGTGGTGTATTGCTCCAACATACTGTCGATTCTGAGCAGAATTTATGTGCCTCCGATACGGTGCACGCGAGTTTACGACCTTTGGAAGTGGCGTGGAGAGGCGCGGAAATTACAATTCTCAAAAGCAGTGAATGCAATAGAATCTGAAACGGCTTGACAAATTGTTTTTGCGAACGTCATAAAATAGTCGTGAGCACAGAATTTGAATAAACTTCCCAAACCCCCCTTGAACGCACCTAAAAAAGAATGAATGTCGAAAGTCCGGGCGTGTCCTTAGTTCAGCAGATATTTTCAGTTTTATTACACACGTACTTAATACGAACAATTACAAAAAGTGAAAATGTATTTTAATTTGTTTTTTCTTAAATAATAAAAAAATGAGAATATTTCGTGGGAATGCTAAAGTTTCCGTAAATTGTTCAATAAAATGTTATATTCATTCAAATGAGTTGAATGAATTCGAAACTCCGAAACTAGGAAAAAAGTTTTAGGAAACTAGAGGAATTAAGTGAGCAGTAAAATCAAGCCCGCTTACCACACGTTTTACAACGTTCAGTCTCGAGAACTTCCGTTAGCCGCGCACCTTTTATTTTGTTCAGCCTCGCGTCTCTCAGCGCTTCGCATCTCCCTGCACCAACAATCGGTTCCCACAGCTGGCTCCGTGAGTCACGGGCAGGCGCGTGAACTGGCGGGTGGGAGAGGAGGTGGGAGGGAGGGGCGCGGTTCCAGGGTGCGACTCCCACGCGCGGCTGCAGCGGGAGGGGGGGGGGCTGGGGGCAACCCTACCAATTAGACGCCAAGGTGCGCGCAGCAGCTGCGGCTGGAAGCCACGGGAGCAGTCGCGAAAGTGCTTGCATTAGCAACAGGGCAGACGAAGAAGTGATGAGGCGATGCGGGAGGGCAAACGTGTACAGTAGTATGTATTTATAGGCGCCTCTTCATACGTACAAACATACACAATTGCAGAAACAAGTTGAAAAATAGACGAGGGGCCGTCATCACGAAATAAGGAAAGGTCGAACACGTGACAGTGATGTAATAATATAAGGAGAAAATAGAAAATTGAGGAGAGATAATTAGTACCATAGACTTACTTGCGAATTCAGTATGTTTGAGAAGACAAAGTGAATAAACAGAAGTATTGCAAAAATAATTATGTAAAAGCAGAACCATAAAGTATATGTCACTAAATAGAAAGAAATGTATGGGGAAAAGAAACGTTGCTAACTCCTGAAGGAACTCTGATATAATTGAAAATTTCTGATTCTATTTGAATTAATGGCAATCTTGCATGACTTCAATTCTCTTACATCTGCCCTTAAGCATGGGAGTTGGAAAGTAATGGTAGATTATCATTCCATTACTGTTCAAAGAAAGAAACTCTGGATCAATTCCAAAAAGATACCTAAGAAAGAATAGCAATGTTCTTTTCTCTAGAACTCTGTATAAATAAGTTCCGTTTATTTTCTAAGATCTCTGTTGGAAAGGACTAGTATTTCATTTACGGAGGATTTCCTTCAGTCCAGAGGATAAAATACGGGAGCATGGATGCATTGGTGGTCATGTTTAATAAGAACCGGCGTGAGACAACAGAGTTGTTTCTTAAGGGAAGTGGATTCGACGTCACGTCTGAGCGCTGGAAACTCGTGATGCCCCAACATTCGCTTCAAGGTAACAATTACGTAAAGCGGGGGTGTCAAGCCCATTTAAGTTAAGGATCGGGTGACTGCTAAGTAAACTACACATGGAAAACACGGTTGTTGTTGTTTTTTTTCAAGTACATATAACGACATTTTTCTCAGTTTTAAAAATGCAGTTTAAACAATAGTTACTGTACCGTTGACAATCAAATCGACACCAAAAAAAATGGATTCCTTTCTCCACTGCAGTGGGGTAACTAGGTAAAAAATATGTTAGCTGACATTAAAAAATAAATAACAATGTTATATTCGTCATAATATGCTTCGCTGAACTAAATTATATTTATACTATGCTAGTATATTATTTACATCTTCCATTATATTACTATTATTATATTTTGCGTTTTTATCAGAAAGTTATTACTTAAAGCTATTATTTCAAGGCTAGACAACAAGTATGACTGAATAATCTCTTCATTCCGAAGATTAAAAAAATTAATGAGGCACGTACGTCGTATGGCCACGTGCGGCTCCCGAGCATTGGGTTTGGACATCCCTGACGAGCAGCAATCGGCGCCTCTCCGCCCGCTGCTCCTCGTGATGCAGCGCCGATTGGGGCCGGGGGGGGGGAGGGGGAGGCGATGGAGGTAACTCTTGCGCAGGCCGCGCGCACCTGGGCGAGGGCGATTGCCCCCCCCCCTCCCCCGCACACGCCCCTCTCCCAACCGGCTTCCGGATTGGCCGTCGCTGGGTAAATCGCTAATTGAAAATCGTGGGAGATACCTTAGAAGGCGGTCGTGTAATAGCTTCTTGGGAGGTGTTGCAGAAATCTGCTCTTAGAACCGGTTTAATAAGGGAAGATATCACGGCTGAACAGCAATTCGGCCGCCTGTAATTCCCTCGCGTGAAGAGCAGCACGAGGGCGCACAGATCGGACCATTTAGTCGCTCGCGGAGCAGATGCTCGGGTCAGAGCCAAGCAACTTTCGTGGTTTAGTGCATTGCTCAAACGTTTCAACACGCTGTACACTAACTTACACGTATGGAAGCAAACAAAATACAATAAAACATACGAATTTAGGATTCTCTTTACTTTGCTTTCTAATGAAAACATTGCGGCGTAAGATACGTAAACATGCATTTCCCATTGGAAGCATTGAAATATCACAGTGTGAAAAGACACGCCGTGCAGAAGACGCAAGGCTTGTCATGGACAACGGTATACTGCATTTTCTTTTAACTGATTTTAAACATGCCGTTTTCAGCCATTAATTATTGCATTCCTTTGTAATACCACAACTTTTGTTGGGTTTAAAAGCAGAATTGAAAATACACTGAATGAAATTAAATAAATGTCTTTGAAGAAAGCGAATTTCTGTCGAGGCACAAAATTGTATTCGACGCTAATTATTAAACCGAAAGCTCATCTGAATTCCGGACAGCTGGGATTGTCATTAGGTCTAAAAGTCTGAACGCAATTTCTCCCGCTCCAACGATCCCCGACGGCCCTCATCCGCACCCTCTTTCTTTCATATTTATTCTCCCCGCGTCTTACAAAACTGCATTAACTCTCGCATATTTTATAGGGTGTTCTTCCAAAACAACAACGACGTCGTTGAAGGACGTACACTCTCCCTCGACGCAACTGCCAGTCAGGCATCGTGGGATGCGATAAAAAAGAGCAGCAAAGTTGCTTATCGCACCTCGCGGATCGTCGCTGCGTCTACTCCACCACCACCGCCCCCGCCGCCGACACCGCAGGGGGGAAAGACAGGGGCTCACCCTCTCCCAGCCTCCGAATAATATTAGAGGCGGATTATGGCCTGATGGCGAATTAGAAAGAAAAGGGCCGGCGACGGGGAGTAACTTCGGAAGGAGGCGCTCGAACTCCAGGGAAGAATTTATCCATCTTTGACATGCCGACGCGGACCCAAATTCGCCGGAAAGAACGCCAGCGCTGCCGGAGCGCGGCCTGCGGAAGGGAAAAGAAGAGGTGACGGAGAAACAAGAAGAAATGCGAGAGAAAGGAAAGAAACAATATGAGAGAAACAATAAAGAGACCGCGAATCAAGGAATAAGAGACGGGCTGGGTTGGAGAAGAGCAGAGAAAAGTTGTGAAGGATATAAATTAATGAGGAGCGGTGAAATATAATAATGCCGAGGGAAGAGTTTTCTGATCGTTTCTTGAAAGCATTTTTGGTGTGCTACTTGCCAGGTAGAGTTTCAGCGAATCAAAAACAGATATTGCATTAGTAATATCTGTTTTTACTATAGTAATAAACTATTTTTACAATGTTTGGAAATTCGTGTATAGAACCCACCTGTATGATTGCATCTTCTTTCTTTTGCGCTGCAAGAGTATGTTGATGTTCAGATTTCAAAAATATGTTGGCTTTCGCTGACAATTTCATTATGTGACGCTGATTTAATGAGAAACTCTTGTTTCCATTGTCTACCACGACATATTTTAAAATATGTACTAATTACAAAGTTCTTAACTAAGAAAGAGTAATTGCTGTCATAGTCGTTCGTTCCATCAATTCACCTTATCTTGGAGCCTAGATTGACAAAGTACTGTTACAGAAACAATTTACTTTCTGAAAGTATAATAGAATGGTTTTCGAATTGTGTAAGATTTGTACCTGAATATCACAACTCTGGTGAGTGTTTCGTATCAGCTATTAAATCACTAATTGATTGTCTTTTCCAACGCACTTCATCTACAACTTAATTTTATATGATGACGAAACTCATTAATATTTTCTTGGTTTCTGTAACGCATAATCATATACGTTTTAAGGCAATTCAATTTGTTTTTAATTACATACGACTTCTTTTACCATTAAACCAATGATTATCTGATACGATTCATACAAACCATTAAGAAACAAAATGTTCAAGAAAAGGTTTTTCAGCCAACGACAGGCTTTTATTTCTGTCTAACATTCCGAGCCACAAAAGGACTTCGTTCTTCGTAAGTTGTTCTACAGTTGCCCCACGAAGTACTCCGAATTAAATTATGCAAATTTTCGCTCCGAATTCCTCGCGTCGACTCAAAAATAGACGCCGCACCTGGGAGTGACGCTGCAAAAGGCAGACCGCGCGCGAGCCGAGGCGGAAAACGAGGCAGCGAGGCGGCTCCAAGTTCTGCGACGAACAGAAGCTCACTTCGCTGCCTCTCCGGACATCTCTCGCAGATGACGTGACGTAACAAACAGCGAAGGGCCTCCGCCCTCTACTTAAGCACTCAGCCCTCCCAAAACTAACGAACTGCCTGGAATAACCTTTCGCGAACCGAACCGACGTTTGTTTATTTCAGCTTATTACTAGCGGACCCGACAGACTTCGTTCTGTCCAAAAGATTTGTACTGTGACAGTTTTTTGTTCCTACATATTTTATAGTCTGGGCAAAAAATCTCCTGAACAGAACCGTCACCCTGGTGATAGGGCGTTGTGAATAAGAAATATAATTAAATAAAACATATAAGCATTTAAAAGTAAGTAATCGCTTTATTGTTAATCATGTGAATCATAATTATTAACAAAAAACAGTTTTATTTTCATTGTAGTGCTTTGTGATATACAATGTTTTTTGTTTGATTACTTGGCGTATAGATAAACAAATCTGATGGTTTTCCAACACGGGAACAGGCAACATACAATTGACCATGTGAGAAACATGGGTTTTCCAGATTAATACCACAAACACTTAATGATTGCCCCTGGGACTTGTTTATGGTCATAGCAAAAGCAAGCCGAACTGGAAACTGTAGTCGTTTAAAGTTAAACGGCACATCAGTCGGAATCATTGGGATGCGCGGTATGAGAACGTCTTCTCCTTTATACTTTCCTTTCAGTATAGTTGCTTCTATCACGTTGTTTAGTAATTTTTTTATCGCTAACCGTGTGCCGTTGCAAAGACGTGGTTGGTTGATATTTCGCAACATTATAACTACCGATCCAACCTTTAATTGAAGATTGTGAGGTGGCAATCCTGGTAAATCCAGCGAGTTTAAAAATTCCGGTGGATAGTTCACTACATCATCTTGGTTAGTAGCCAAATCAACTGATTTATATATCCTCGATTCGCCTGTAATTTGTTCTTGAATTTTTAAATTTAATTCATTTACATCTATGTTTTTTGCAGCCAATATAGCTCGTTCGCTCAACCAATCATGGTTTCTGTAATTTTGAGAAACATCTGGAAACACCTTCTGAATAAGTTCATCTTTTGATCGAGTTAACTGACAAAAACTTTGAGGAAAGTTAATGCAGCCAGTCAACATGTCTATAGGAAATTTGCCATCACCAATGTCAATGAGTTGTTTAGAGAATATGTTTCCAGATTGGTCATTTTGCAACTCGACACGCATATTCTTGCTTAAATAAAGTACTCTGACATGTTTCCACAAATTGGAGGACTTTAGACATGCATTGAGTTCATCAGCTGGTGTTGATCGTGGAATCACTGGCAATGTTTGACGAAAATCTCCTGCTAATAAAATCATTGCACCACCAAATTGGTTATGATTGCTCCGTAGATCTTTTAAGGTTCTGTCTAAAGCCTCCAAAGATTTTTTATGTGCCATCGTGCATTCATCCCAAACAATTAATTTACATTGCTGCAAGACTTTTGCCATTGCAGAGTTCTTCGAAATGTTGCAGGTCGGAGTTTCATTGCTTTGCATATTTAATGGCAATTTTAATGCTGAATGTGCTGTTCGACCACCTTCAAGCAAAGTTGCTGCGATTCCCGACGAAGCGAGTGCAAGTGCAATTTTATTTTGTGAGCGAATCGTTGCTAATATTAATGAAATCAAAAAAGTTTTTCCTGTACCACCAGGTGCATCTAAGAAGTAAATCCCTCCAGTTTCATCATTTGTTACTTTCATAAGAGTATCAAATACATACTTCTGTTGTTCATTCAACAATGGAAGATTTGTTTGAATTAATTCTTTCAAAGTGTTAAGGTCATACAGTTTTTCTCGATTCAACTCTTGGTTAAAAGCATCATGCATTGGACGATTGGGCGCGGCCAGGCCTAATTGAATTAATAGTTTGTTTGACATCATCAAGCACATGTCCTCAATTGAAATCAATGCTTTATTGTATATTTATTCACTGATTTGTATATTTGGATTTCCCATTCTATTTCGTATTTGATACAAAATATCATCACACATATAATCTTTGTACTTGATCCACAAATCAAGTGGGTTTGATGGGAAGCATGTAGATATGATTATAGAAAACAATGTTCGTATTTGATGAGCGTTTGATGATATTACAGCATCATTGAGAGTTTGATCCCAATGAGCGTCATTTTCTAGCAATTGCAAACGTTGACAGGCTTCTCTGTAAGATCCACACAATTCACCATCAACAGTTCGTAAATGTTGGAATGATGTTGGGCCACGTACGTTGACTAATAGCAGTCGTAAATAAAAACATTCATCATTGCTAGGATGTACTGAATAAATTCGACCAATGGCGTCGGTGGAATACACATCTGGGTATCCTGGAACTTGTTTTCCTTGTTTCCGTCGTATAAATCTCCTTGAGGATTGATTCCAAGTATAATATTTTGGCATTTCAGAATATAGCAATGTTTGTGCAAAGTCATCGTTTTGGCAGGTCTCAAAAAAACTGGTTAATGTAGTAGATGGTGGCTGAGCAGCTCTTTGTACTGCGTTCTGTGCTGTAAAATACACTCTTTGTCCATTTTCTAAATGCACAGCTAAGTGAACAACGGAAGGGTGTCTCTCATGAATAGGAAAAGAAAATATTCGCCATACTGCTTCATTACTACTAACATAGCGGCCCATTTGGTATTGGGTAACTTCATCATTGGAATTCTCTGCACCAATTCCAATCACAGCCATATCACTCCCTTTGGTTACATATTTGCAAATGTATTTAATAGATTTCACTGAATGGCAAGATTCAACGTTGATGTGTGCTTTGAAGGTCTTTGATAAAATGGGTGAATATGGAACAATCCAACGATTATCTATTTCAATATCTTCTTGATTTAATTTGACAATTGTTGATCGTCCATTGTCTGCTGTCGATCGTCGACGATACAGTGGATAACCGTCATTACCAGTAATTGTTTCCGATATTAATGTCCGTGGATATCGTTTTGAACATTTACCATCCATCATACATGGCGAATTTTGATTAAGAGTTCCACAGGGACCATGTATCATATTTTTGATAACTACCTCATGCAATCCAGGATCTACTTGTACATCAGGGATTTCAGCTGATATCACTGCATCAACTTCATTTGGCCTTATCTTTTCAGCCAACCAAATCAAAATGTGTGCATGTGGCAATCCTCGTTTCTGCCACTCCACAGAATACATCCAGCAGCGTGTCTCACCAAACACACAATGTTTTACGATGAAATCCATTAAAGATTTCAATTTTTGTCTAAAGACTCTGGCTGTAACATCATGACGATCAATGGGAGATTGCCCAGGGAATAACTCCTGCTTGATTTCTATCCAGTGCGGATTGCATGTAAATGTGATGAACAAATCTGCTGTACCATAATGACGAACATACGACATGGCATCTTGAGCATATTCGTGCATATGTCGAGGGCTTCCGATGTATGTTGCTGGAAGAATAGTCATCCGACCAACATTCTGTGCATTTCCATCAGTATTAATCGCATCTCGAAGGTGAATATACTCTTCAGATCGGAGTTTGGTCTGATTCAACCTGATGAATGTTAATCTCTCCGTTTCAATTTTAACATACATGTCAACAATATATTTGTGATATAATCGCCGACATTTCAATATGTGATTGTCTTCATTTTCCCGAATCATTAGGCGGTATGAATAATAGTTCATTGAACTGACTTTTTTGTTAGTTTCAGAACCTGTAAATAGATTTTGTTTTAATAACATTGCAATATAAAATTAAAATACATAATATAGTGACTGAGATAATAACTAATATTTTAATTACCTGTAATGGGATTTATCATTTTTATTGAGAAATCATAGCCATTTTCACCTTGCCAAAATATAATGGGATATTGCAGTGCATCATATGAGCGGTGTGTTTCCTTTATACGTTGTAGTTGATCATTCCGACGATGTAAAACAATATCACGGGATTCCAAGTTTTCTCCAACTACAACGATAGCAACTTCATCAATAGTTGGTGCATTAAAACGTCTTGCATGTTGACCCGCAGGTGTTTTATCAGCTCTGATTACAATTTTGTGATTATCTGATGGCATCAGATCCAGGGCAGTTTTAAACAATATAATCAATTGATTGTGTTCATGAAATAAAGTTTGTAATTGTTCTACAATAGACCTCTTTACTAAATTGTTATGTGCACAACGCAGATTAGTTTCTTGTGATGAATTGCCCATAAAATAAATTTGCAGGAATTTGTAGTTGCTATCTGTCACTGGTAACAGTGAACCTGCTCTGTGATATATTTGGCCTTGTATCTGTAAATTTAAAAAAATATTGTTTGTACCAAACACTATAAAATAAAATAAAATAAATAAGCAATGTGGGGTATAAATTTATGGATTGTCAGTGATCAAACTTAAATAATATTTGTTCTTTAAAATTATATGTCTCCTAATTAGTTGTAACTAATATCTATCATCAAATATATTGGGTTTCAAAATAATAAAAGTGTCGCTAAAACTGAATCACCAAATAATATGGGGACTAAGTGATGATTATGATCTTAATGATTACGTCATTGAAAATTAGTAACACATCTTAACTTAGGTGACAGAACATAAAATAATTATGTTTAACTGCTATAATACATACCGTGAAAGTTGGCATAAAATTTTCCCGAACTACGTTTGTTGACCCAAAGGAAGTCATTTGAAAGCAATTGTTATATTGTTGGATATTTGTCAAAAAGTGTATGGAATCTGTTCCTATTCCTGAAACCAATGAGTACAATGGCTCTGGTGGTGGTTCCAATGGTATCAATTTCACTTTACCATTTGCGCAACACAATCCATTAGCTTCGTTTTTAAATTTCAATGCCTTACAATATGAGCAAACCGAGTTCATAGAACCAATAACAACACATTGGTAGTTACTGTAGTCAATTGACACATCGTAACTGAAAGCAGCTCGATTCAAACTTGCGCGATTATTAGTTGAATGTAGCGCTCGCGCTTCACGCGTTCGTGATGCCCGAATTCTTTCACGTTCATTTCGGTCGTCACGTTCTTGTGCAGCATGATTAGATCGGTAATTAGCTTGCTTTGTAGCATTTCGGGTTCTTCTACCTAAATTGCTTCGTCTAATAGGAGGCATATCTATATTATTGTAACGTTTCTCCGTGGTGAATTAAAACCAACGAAATATTATACTCACTACTCACTTCTACTCTCTTCTGCTAACTCCTCTCTAACTCGCTTCTGCTGACTGACTCGCGGCCGCCGGCAGCGGAGCATTTATACCTGCCCGGCGCTTGCCCCCAGGCGCCCGGCACCTTCTCGGCATTTCCCCGCGGCTCGCGAATAGTCCGGAACCGTCTAGTTCGGGTGGAAGGGAAGGGGCGGCGGCAGATGACGCAATCCACGCGCAGCGACTTCGGCAGGTCGGGGGGGAAGGGAAGGGGCGGCGGCAGATGACGCACCGGCTCTTATCTATCGCTTGCTGACGGATGGCAAGCCGCGGTGCTTCGGAGCTCCGGCCTACGCAATCAGGCAGGGATGTGTTGATGGAGTACGGTCTTGCGGCAGGAAGAGCGAGCGTGGGCTCCTCTGATATTTCTTGTTTTTACAATGCGCCGCAGCTCGTGAGAAAAGGGCTGTTTTGAGGGTTTTCCCGGCAATTATTCGAATTTTTCTCGACGTAAAAACCATCCTTGGACTTCAACGAACATTTTAAAAAAAGAATTGCCCAAATTGGTCCAGGCGTTGTTGAGTTATGCGGTTACCAACACATTTTGCGATTCATTTTTATATTATAGATAAAACGAAGAATTTATCAATATTTACGCTTGCATTCAATGGCTAACCGGCACTGTTCTTTCCCGCAAAAGTAAATATTTATTTACTACTCTGCATTATTATCATTTAATTACTATTATTTAATTATTAATGGTACCCTTAATAGTACATTACATTAGAAATAGTAGCAGTAACTTGCTTAACATAAAACTGCCCTTGGCAGATGATAAATCTGGAACGCATTGAATTCTCTAATTATGTATTACAAAATATTCTTAACTAACTATTGTTCTTGTGAAAAGCAATTAAAGTTAATTTGAAAGAAAGCGTCTAAAACTTCCTGCAAAAAGTATGTTCTTCCTTACACTTTTTCTCGAAATATATGAAATATGCATTGGTACGTCCAATGTGGCATTGCTGCATTGTGCCATATGACATGCTATAATACTAAAAACAAATGCCATCTAATTTTAAATTGCTCATGGTGTGTTTTCACAATATTTATTGACCATTCATTCTTTACATTTTTTCTAATTCTTCGTTCAGAAAAAAAACATAATCCAAACAGAATCCACAGAATCAAATCAACGCTACGCATAGTCTTTTTACTTTCATATCCTTTCCGTGCGACATGCACAGTTGCCTATAAAAGCAGGTAGAAACAGCTTCCAACATACTAAAAAATTAAAACCAATGGGCTTCGTTTTAGAGTTAGTGCATCCAATACATTTGCTACTACGTTAAGGGTTAGTCCAATATAGGAAGTTATCACTAGAATGTTATTTTGTAACTCTTCACAAAAAAGAAATGAGAAGTCGCATTACGGCACACCGCCCCCTGAGAGCCACCGTTGCCCATCGCTCACTTTGTCCCGCAACTCGCTCATCGCTGTCCCTCGCGCACACCGCCGTCCGACGCTCAAACCGCCGCCTGCTGTGTGTCCACTGTCACCCGACATGCCCACAGCCGTCCGACTCGCACGCCTCCGTCCTATACGCACATTGTCGTCCGATACGCATATCGCACATCGCCCGCAGCCGCCTGACTGGCACACCTCCGTCCGATGCGCACGCCTCCGTCCTATACGCACATTGCCGTCCGATACGCACATCGCCCGCAGCCGCCTGACTGGCACACCTCCGTCCGATGCGCACGCCTCCGTCCTATACGCACATTGCCGTCCGATACGCATATCGCCCGCAGCCGCCTGACTGGCACACCTCCGTCCGATGCGCACACTGCCGTCCTATACGCACATTGCCGTCCGATACGCATATGGCACATCGCCCACAGCCGCCTGACTGGCACACCTCCGTCCGATGCGCACACTGCCGTCCTATAAGCACACCTCCGTCCTACACGCACACCGCCGTCCATCGCGCACGCCGTCGCACGACTCGTGCTCGCATAATGGAACGCGCCGCCAATTAAGAACTTCCCCGTTTTCACATTCCTTGCGCCTCGGGGAGGCCTCCGCGTCCTTTTTAAACACTAGCCCACTTTCGTGTTAATGAAGGAAGCACATTCGCACACGCCGTGTGCCCGCGTGTGCCCGCCCGCGCCCGCCCGCGCTACGAAAACACACGCGTAAGAATGCAATTTTCGCCGCGCGCGCTCTAGCGCAGCTTCCGGGAAGCTCTTTTCTTGTTCCAACGGGTTTTCGCGCGCGCGCAGCGCTTCGCCTCCCGTAATTAAAACAGAAACGTAAGCTTAACAAGCTCTACTCCGCCCGTTTTGAAATTACTCCCCAATTATCGAAGGCCGCATCTCGCGTTATGACTACATACGCCTCATCCGGTGCCCGCGGGGCGACTCCCGGCTCGCACGCCCCTCCCCCCCCCCGGTGAGGCCAGCGGTGATCCGCTATTTGTTTTCGATTAAAATACGAAGTTAAATCAAACGGCGCGCCGTGGAACAACAGAGGCCTCAGCCGCGGCTTCCGGAAGCAGAGCGAGTGCTGCGGGAGAAGAGGCGCAGCTGGAAGAGGCGGGGGTGGGGGGTGAGAGGTGGAGCCATTATAGAGCGAGGAATTTCGCAAGGAAGGCGAAGCGGGAACAGCGTGCTATAAGAGCAGGGTAGATGGGGAGTGGTGTTCTGGACGGCTGGGAAGAGGAGAAGCGGGAGAGATACAGATGAAAGTAGAAAGGAAGTGAGGTGAGAGGGAGGGTAGAAAACAAAACACTTATCGCATTGTTTGTAGATACTGAGCCTAGTAAAATGACAGGCAGAAGGAATGGGAAGGTTGAAGGTGCCGAAAAAGTTATGGTGACAGTACATCAGTGCAGTGTTTTCATTCAGTGGAATACGTTGGATAGTGTTTTTCTAGAAGGGAAAATAAAAATCAGAACACTTAGCAAGGATGCTGCAATAATGATAAGAAGAAAGGAAACATTTGTTTTAGTGAAGGAAACGGAAATTGCAGGTGTGTAATTGCAGTAACAGTAACAGAGAAGGGTTTGAGTAGCCTTGATGATGAACTGAAAGTCGCTTAGGCGGAATTTACAATGCGGACCTGAGCAAATTGAGTTTACAAAGGCAGCTAGGACGAAGCAAGACAAGGCTTCGACGAGCCCTAAGGAAACGCCACTGTGGAGACAATGTTAACAGTACAGCAGTATCCCCACCAGAGACCGGTGGCTCACACGGGGAAGCGGGGGGCGCGGCAATTCCACAAGGCTCTGCGAGAGCACGCCAGCGCAGGAAGCACGAGTGGCTGGCACGACGGCAGGCGGGAGGAGAGGAGGGGGGAAGGCCGAAAGGTAGCGTGGGCGGCGGCGGCGGCGGCGGGTTGACACCGGCGGCGACTCCCCGTCCTCACGGCCTCCTGTGCAAACAAGCCTGTCGAACGGCGACGCGCAGGTGCTAAATTATTCAGCAGGCGCTGATTTTCGCAGTCAGAGACGGAATCCGTGTTCGCTGCCGCCCCCGCCGCCTCGCCGCGCGCCGCGCGCCTTCTCGCGGTGGTTTTGAACTCCCCTCCCCCGAAAGTTCTCCAGCGAAGTGGCGCCGCGCCTTGCAGCCGAGCGATGGCAGCGCCAGCCCCTCCCCCGCCCACGCCGCCCCAACGCCGCCAGCCAGATGCAAATTATATGCTAAAATACGCGAAAGGTAAAACGTGCAGTGCGCACGATTTGTTTTTAGAGCTACATTGTTATATTGGCATTTTATTCCACAGTGGGAGGAGGGCTTTTAAAAACAATACACGCGCAATTTATTTAGATGGGCATCTGCCGCGTGTATGTTAATGAAATGAAAATGGGCTCGATATTGAAGGTTTGTTTTCGAACGCGAAACGGGCGAAATACAACGACTGTATCGTACGTGGCGTAAAACGGCAGATGTTGGTAGCACTGGCGCGTCCATCAGAGCCCACTGCGTTGGTCGCGACCCGTCGTTGCGAAGACAGGGGGGATGAAAAAGCGAGGCACTCGGGAATTGATTTTGGCGAAGCGAATTCTTTTAGTTGGCCGGCAATCTGCTTGATGGGACGTTTTATTTTTAAAAAAAATGAATGAGGAAGAGGAGAGACATTGTGGGCGCGGCAGCCTTGCAATTGCTCTCAAAATTAGATTGGATGGCTGGCTTTTGTGTCGAGGGTTCGAGCTTAACAGACAACTTCCAAACGAACTTCTATTATCAGACTAATCAGGAATTCAAAATGCCTCGCCTTCACGGAGTACTTATGACTCTGGGCGAGAGTAACATTACAATAACGGGACATAATGGCAAGGGAGAGAACACCCACGACCATATTCGGTCTCGTGGAAAAGCCCATTGAATTTCTTCTAGACGTACCCCGTCGGGTGGGTTACACAAGAGGAAGAAAACAGCAACATGAAGGGGCGCCTGCCATCCCACTAGATCCATCCGCGCCTGCGTCTTTCTCTTCTCATGCATTTCTGCACGTTTTCTGTTTCGCATGCATCCTACTCCACTCGTCATTACACACCACTAACATCGGCAATGCTCCCAAATTCGTTTACAGCATTCTTCCACAATGTGTTATTGGTATTTAGAAAAAATGTAAATAGTTTAATTGATTGTTGTTTCACAAATATAAAGTCATCCAATAGAACATTAGAGTACAAAATAAAAGGTTTTATGTTTTAATCTAATAGAACCAACGGAAATACTATTTTTTAATTCCAGCATTATAAAAGAACCTTTTCTGTTGCAAGAAATCGTTCATAATCGGGCATTTTACGGCACAAGATTTTATGTCACGAATGATTGCGTCATCACACATTCAGCCAATCGTAGCGAGAGAATCGGGGGGAGGTGGAGCTAAACGGATCAGCCGACCACCGTTTACTCGCACGAAGTCAAAAAACCCGAGTCGTCACAGGGAAGTTCTTTCGCAAAATTAAGTTTGATTATCTTATAAATGTATAATGTTGTTACACAAAAAAATATAGTATACAACTCGTTTATAATGTTGCTTTATTACATTTGTACAAATTTGAAAACTCGCTCCTAAAGTCGCTCGTTTTCAAAACATGTACTCACGCAATAAAGCTTAACATTTTAAACGAATTGCATAAACTACTATTACAACATAGTATAAAAGAAAGGTAAGTTGGGAATATCCTATTAACTGTGCACATTTCCATTATTGAAATAAAGTTCATAAAATTCCTTTCAAACAGTATTATTACTCCAATTCTTTCATCCTGGTACAGTAATGAGTGATTCTTGATATTGCTTCACTACTTAAATATTCTTATCAGCAAGAATAGGAATAATCCTCGTAATGAAAATATAAGAAATGTTTGTACACGCACTTCTTTCGCAATATTAAACTCTTAAATTTCGGTTTCGTAGCGAGCACAATTCTCCTCGTTTCACATCTGCAGTGTTTCAAAATACAGTCCCACAGAGAAATTAAGGTTCCTCTCTCACAATCTTCCCTTCTCCCGAGAGAAAATGGAAAAGAAAAATTTCAACTTTCATCCATCTCGGGCCCGGAACAGTCCGCCATTACGGAATCATCTCCATCAGGCGCGCAACCTCCCTGCGCGGAGCCGCTTTCTTTAATGGCTCGATTACGTTTCATTTCCTTAAATAAGAAATGCCCCAGGCCGCTGGCACTGGCGCGGATGGGGTGGGGTGGGGTGGGGGCGGGGCGCCGTGTTTGGACGTCCGAGTCCGCGAGGTCGCTGGGGTCGCGGGACTCGGAGGCGTCGGGGGAGTGGAGCCAGAGAAAAAATACATTCGAAATATTACACGAAAATTAAGCGCCTCTGGTTGCGCGGAGCTTGTGTTCTGCAGAACAGGCTCGCAGTCTGGTGTCTGGTGGGCCGCACGATAGCTCTTCACATACAGTCTGTATCTTCACGTACTGAATGGGATAGTCATATTAGAATGAAAAGTATAAAACTCTTCGTAATTCGCTGGAACATTTTCTTGTGGTTGATGAAGGTTTGGGAGGGCTTTCATAGGAATTCTCTTGTCCGTTGTCTTTCACTCTGCCGTGTTTTCAATATATTTTCTTCTCTTCCATACTGCCATTTTCTATTACTATATTTTCATTTACAATGTATCTTTCTCATTCAACGTTTCTTTCTTTCTTCCTATAATTAACGTTTTTATTGCCGCCACGCGAGTTCGCTGGGGTGGCTGATCTCGATGGTGCTGGGGAACTGTAGGCACGAGACCCGAGGGAAAGTGGAGGCAGGAAAAAAAGTTCGAAATATTCCACGAAAATTAAGCACTTCTAGTTGTCTGGAGCTTGTGTTGTCCAGATCACAACCGAAGGTGCAATATGTAGTGGGCACATGACAGCGGTACAGCTCTTCACCCAAGGGTAGATATCGGTAGTAGAACAAAAGCGCTAATGTTATTCGTTGGAAAATTTTGTTCTGTCGATATGTAGGCTTGCGGAGGTCTTCACGAGGTTTCTCTTGTCCCTTATCATTCATTCTATAAAGAGATTACTCGAAGAAGGGACCCCTTTGACACGTACTGTTTGGCAACTGCTGGCAACGTAACAGCATGTAATGTCCACGCGCTCAGTTCATCAATGTGTTCGTTTGCAGTTGGCTCACTTGCAAATGTCTTTGCTACCTCTAGCAATGCTATCATCGGACATTACGTTTATTAATTTCTCAACATAAAAATTCGTACCTTCTTACAAAAAGTTCTCCATGTTTTCAACATAACGTCTTTGTTCTTCTCCTTCATTTCACCATTTTCCATTACTCTATTTGCCATTTATAAATTATCATCACTTCAACATCATTCACTGTGAAAGAGCGAGAGACTTTGAGAAAGGGAGCGTCTGAACACAGCCAACGATGAGTTGGGAAAAGACTGAATGGTTGCCTTTCACGCGCGCAGTGTGTCGTTTGAAATCCTTAGAGACTGCAGATTGTCGTGCAAACTTTAGAAAACGTATCGCATTGTTTGTAAACGTTAGAATAAAATTGAATAGGCAATACAAAGTTAGGTTTTGTTTAAATATTACTGGAAATAAAATTAAAATTATGTAGTTATATTTCGAATAGTTTAAGATATTTGCTTGATTCGGAAAGTCATGTATGATCAGCTGAACCGCAATGTGTTATACGCTTTCCAGTTTCATATTACTAATATGTTTAGATATTGAATGATGGAACGGAAAAGTTTAGGAATTATGTAAACAAAAAATGTGTTTCAATGAAAATCCTAGAGATGAAGATCATAATGCAAACTGAATAAAAATGACAAACTTTACGTCGAATGTTTGAATTTTTTTACAGGCAAATCAACGTAAAATTTTCAATACAAAATAATCTAGAATATCTTATTTGTTCAATCGTCTTGAATAATGATAAGTACTAAAAATAAGCGAAGTGTCTCAAAGTGAAGCGCTGACTTCTTTCGTGTCTATTCTTTTCCCGGAAACGTGCTAAGCAGAGCATGGATCTGAATATTTTATTTTAGAGGAAACTGGGGCACAATGACACATGGGTCACCTTCATACATCCCCCTCTACAGCTCACAAGGTCATTGCAGCAAGTTTCACAACAGCTCCAAAAGAGGGCTCCAGTGTACACAACTACCTACAGAAAGTCTTAGCGCGATGCAGTAATTTGAAGAAATTAGACGGTGATTTAGAGTTTTTGTTGGTCAAAAGTAAAATTTAGTTGCACAAATGGCTGTGGTATTATGCACCTGTTCCAGTATTTTCAAGAAGAAAGAATACCCTCCCTGGTAAGTAAAACTACTTTCCTCATTCCTTTTGTAGGGTAAATTTTGATGAGTTAGACAAGAGATTCATATTATTCAAAATTATTGTTTGAGGCACACTGAGTATCAATGTTCTAATTCCTTGTTTATTAAATTACTTCATTTATATTTACTCTTATTTATATATATTTACTTTACTATTTAATAATCACGTACTAATCAATCAAATCCATTATACACAGGAATGATATTTGTGAAATTATTTGTTGGAGGATAATGTTGCTTTGCAGTACGAAACTTACCAATTAACTCACTTTGTTTTAATTATTTAACTCGGTTCAAGTCACTCGATTAACGATGAAATATTTCGCGTTGCATCATATTATGAAACATAATGAACACTTAACAAAAAACGTTAGAAAAATAAGCCTTCAAGCAAAGAGAAAGAACTGTAAACAACACAAGGCTGCACACACTCTCCACCTTCGCATCCCTCGCAGACACCCGACGTGATTCATCCGACGCCACCCGCGGCTCGCACTCGTCCTTTGTCTCGTCCCCGTGGCACGTGTCGCCGAACAATAGCTCCTCCACGTTGAGAGCCAGATGATCTCCGGCACTTCTTGGCCTTCCCGCTGTTGCCGCCCGAGCCCCGCTGCCCCGCGGCGCCGGGTGGGCGTGAATCACGCCCGCGCCCGCGCACCGGACGACGTTTGGCTACGCCGCGCCGCGCCGCGCCGCGCCGCGCCGCGCCGCCGCGTCGGTTCCGAAGAAGTGTGACTGGCCGCGCTCTCGAGGTAGCGTCCTTAACGCGTGCAGGAATTACGCTTCGGAAAAGACAAGTGTCACTGAACTGGGGGCAGTGGAAGGACACGGCGAATATGTTCTTCACTACCAATTACTTTTTTTTATCGGATTCAAAATCCCATAACTTACCTTCTTCTACACGCTTGCATTACTATTGGTACTGGTCACAAAAGTTCTGATATTCTGGAATGGTAGAAATGCAGGCTTTGATATGATTCGTTCACCCCTGCTGTCCATCCCGAGAACGACTTCTTCGCTACGCAGTTCCAAGTTGAGGGCGAGGCTCGGGCCTTCGCTCCTCGCGTTAACATAAAACATCCTTGAGTCTGTTCAACGCACAATAGCCAACGCGTTTTATGGGAGTACGCCCCTTAAAATCATTTGGTGTGTTTATGTTCTTAATGTTTTCCAGGAGGTGCTCCATTTTCTTACATCCTGTTTACGCCACTAGTTTTCTCCTCCTCAAATACTCGCACAAATAGGTAAAAAAAAAAACTGTTCGGTAGCTGCGTGGCCCGGCAGTTTCCTCTTAACAGCATTCAATTTAAATTCTCCACCACACCCTCACATATAGATACCTACCTCTACGCGCTTCCGCTTACAATACTCTAAACAAAGAAACCTTCGCTTCTCGGGGGTTCCCCTCAAGATCCGTTCTGTCCGTTTGTTTTCAGGGTTCGCGCGTGAGAAAGAATCGTATCACAAACTGCATTTCAGCCTCTGAGATTTTACAGGAACATTAATGTCTTTTTTCCTAACAAATAAAAAGTAATAACTTCTGAACCAAAATGTTTGTTTATCTAAAATTCTCATAAAAACAATAAATTTGGTTTTAGGATTAGAAATTAATCAATTTTTGAAAAGGAATAGAAAGACCCACGAATAAACGAATTGGCTTCGTCCAAAGGGCGCATTGCATTAAAGTGATATTTCATCAGCGTCTGATTTTCTTTTCATGAGACCTTTCATTAGACCAGTGCTGAGTATATCAAAAACCCTCAGTTCAGATTAGAATGTTTTCTAGGACTTCATATCACAATAAAATTTCTCATTAATCGAAGACCAAAATTTCATATATCAACATATTATATTTATGATGATAGACAATGAATTATGAATAAATCCAATCACCTTCTCTCACACAACGTTACAAAGGCCCCAGTTCGAGCACCGTCTCCGGAATCCACAAACGGACCCCCACCCCACGCACTGCTCGCGCAGGCGCAGCGAGGATCTGCTGCTGACATCACCGTTAGCGAGACGGGTCGTGACGAGCTTGTTCGCCCGGAAAAGGAATCGGGCGCGCAGACGGAGGCGGAAGAAAACGGAGGGGCTTTAACGATCATTCGCCCGCAGCGGGCTGCAAGCATCCCTCGAAGCAACCAACGACCAGCCGCCATTTTAGCAATCAGCGTTCGGGCGCCATTTTCCTGCAAACACCGGGCAGCGCTCATTAGGCGGGCGGAGGGCCTTGGTGGCGGTGTGGCCTAGACGACTCGCCAGCCGCTGAGGCCAGCGCTGGACCAGCGCTGGACCGTGGTCAGGAGGGCGAGCCAGGGGGATACTTTCTCATTAGATAGGACTTGCTCTTGCACACATCTGTATTCATTCTAGGAATCATTCACTGGTTGTAATGATTAATAACAATGTCTACGAACAAATCTGTCTGTTTGGAAAGTTCTGAAACATTATATGTTTGCAAAGCTACTTATTAAATACACATCTTGAATAATGGAAAATACCTAGTTATCCAAGAAACTTTTTATAATCTGATACTACAATATTGTACATATGAGCAATCATTTTATTTGAAGAGAGAGAACTATTTTACAGAACACATCAAGTTTTTTTTTATCACGATACATCTTGATGACTCGAACTTTCAACCGAAGTGTACTAAGTGTACACTTTGGTTTAGTAATTTCAGAGTAGGAAGAGAGGGTACTAGTAGGCAGTGACTTGGTACTTCCAGAGCAGGGGAGCATCCAGAAACCAATTCAGGGTGAGGGAGAGAGCATTCTCCGTTTGTCTTCCTCTCCAGAAATATTTTGCAAAAATATATTTTTTTTAATTTTTACCTTGAAATAAATGTAATTCCATAATTAGAATGTACCTATGGATGAGATGCAATTAATGTGTGATAATGTTTTAAAATAAATCGAACAACATTTCAAAAAACAGTCAGCAGATAGAAGGTGCTCTCTTCGAAAAATGGACCCCTTTACATTTTTCATTCACTATAGCACTTCCCTATTCACTTGTTTCTTCAACTAACCAATATGAAGACACCATCCCCTATAATGTACTGATTACGCCATACCTAAACAAAATATCGTGGATTTATATATATTTTTTCTACCTGACACAGTAAACTTCCACACGAGTGAGGAAAAAAGTTCTATTTATTCACGTTTCTTCAGAGTTTGTTCTTTCTTCTTCCGACAAGTTCGTCAGATTTCATGTTGCGGAGGGCCTCGTGAAAACATCCAAGCCGAATTCCGGGCGCGTTTCACCTCGCTGCGCCCGCCGCCCCCGCCGCCCCCGCCGCCCCCCGCCGCCCCCGCCGGGCGCTTCCACCCTTTCATCCGAGCCCCGCGCCCGCCCTTCGCGGCAGTTCGCCGTAAAGAATGTGAAACGCGTCGCGCGCTAACTATGCAAAGGCCGCCGCCAGGCGCGTGGAATAACTCGCCGAAATCTGCCTCCTCCGGGAGACGTCACGCGAGCTACCTGGCGGGGCCGCTGCTCATTAGCGCGCGACGGGACAGCACGTGAGGCGGCCGCTAGCAGGCGGAACTCCCCGCGCTGGGTGTGGATTTTCCGAGTCAGTCGCCGCCTCGTGGATGGATTCGCATTTACAGGACCAGCGGTTGCAGATACTTTCCTGTTTGACTTTCCCGCGACCGCCTACGCATTGGAGAGAAGGTTATGTAACGCTGCGCGAAAAAACGGCGAATTTTCGGCAGAAAAACTCTTAATGCAGGGTCCTGGTAGGGAAAAAGTGGATAAATCCAGCTGCTAAATTTACAAAAAAAATTCTCTAACACGTTTGCAGCCAGAATCCATGTTTTGTGGGTCCTTGTTACCGAAAAAACGATTGACGGCAAAACTTCTGACCGTCTGTCTCTGAACGTTAGCGGCTAAATCGTTCAGCCACTTTGGTCCAAAAGTGATATTCCCCGAACAATCTGGCTGATGTCACGGCGCCTTGAATTTGAAATCGACATTTTAATTTTGGGGTGTACGTTACATGAAGTCCCTGCGGCATTTTCCAAATTTTAAAAAAATCAATCGTTTTGGATTAAATTCTGTAGTTGGTAAGTGTAAAGGACATTTAAGAGAATATTACAGTTCTCATGTTCGTTAAAAACTCTTTAATTTTTCCAAAATTGCAAAAATTCAAAATTTTTTCTGCGTCTTCCCACAACAATAATTATTAAGGTTGAGATTTTTTCCTTTAATGAAAACTGTTCATTAAAGATACATTTTGAAATAAGATCATGTACAATTTTTCGAAAATTTGAGTACCTTCCATATAATTTTGTGTGAAAGTACGTGCTTAGCACCACTAGTTTGATATTTATGTACTAAGAAAGGTAATTTTTTCAAAAATATTCGTGTTTTCGAAATATTCTAAATCAAAGAAATAACATTATCATATTCTCTGCAGAGAAAAATATCACCGAACTGAGCCGTGAAAATGGAGACCTGGAAGAACATTCTTTGTAGGGCAGCGAATACAAACATTATTCTGTTCATTTGTTCTAGAAACAATGCCTGCATCTCTGTGTCATTGTGCATTCTTTGGGAATAAACAAATCCAAAGCAGGAAAGTTTTCAAACCGTTGTCCGTTGTAATCACTGTTGCCGACATTACGTGATACGCGTGCATGTCAGTGAATTCAGTAGAGACAACAGCCTTCCGGAAACGACCCTTAAAAGATTTCCCTGAATCCGGCGAGGGCACGCCACGAAAGAGAGGGCGCGCGCCACGTCCGTAACATATGAAACGGCGGCCGCCCGCAGCGGGCCACAGGGCGGGGGCGAGGTCCGAGGGCGAGGCCGTGGCTGCGGCTGAGGCGGGGGCGGGGGCGGAGTGGGGTGGGGAGAGAAGAGGCCGCTTCGCCCCGCGCCGCCAGGTAACCCGTCCGCCGAGGGGGCGCGGGCGGCGAGCGCTGGCTCGGAACGCTCTGATTATGCCGGGGGCGGCGGCGGAGGGGACTTTGCCGAGCTGGAGCTGGATTCGGGGAGAGACACACCAGTAGGAACGGAGCAACGATTGGTGTGTCGGAAAGGAAAGGAACCCCCTGCCTGACCGAGTGGCAGAAGAGAGAGTGTCAGATGATGGGCGTCAGTAACAGAGCAGAAGGGTCGACAGGGAGACCCCGTAGCATCGGCATAGTAAGCGGCGGTGGCTGAGAGCGAGAAGTGGCGCCGAATGCATACAACAGGGAGTTTGTATCACCTCGAACGTTAAAGCATTATCGATCTTCTGCGCATGCGCAGTTCAAATTCCGCTCCACTTTGATGCATCTGCGCTTGCGCAGAAGATCGATAGTGCTGACGCTATGGCGTGCACAAACTCCCTAGTGTCGGCTGAGTAGAGGGATCAACAGCCGAAATGTAGCGGTAACGGTGGCGAAGAAGTAAGCGGACGGCGAAGAAGCATGGAGAAAACGACCATACGAGTAGCGGGAAGAGAGGCGGAACAGTGGCGATAGCAGTGCAGGAATAGCGGATAGTGCAGAGAGCGAGTAGCCGGGGTGGGAACGCGTGAGTTCGCAGATGGCAACGATGTAAGCGGGAGGGCAGCAGGGATGCGAACGAGCGAGTATAGGAATGGTAAGTAGCAGGGTTGTAAGCGGGCGAGCCGCGGCCAGAGGTACGGGCGTGGAGGGGTTGACGAGAGGAGGAGAAGGGGAGTGGAGAGGTGAAGGGGTGGAGCCCCCCCCCCCCCAACAACAGGGCTATTGCGAGGCTTCCCACGCGCTAGCGCCCTCGGAGGCTGGGCGCGGCCTCTCGCTCGCGCGAAGAAAAAAATGAAGCCCTGGAGCGAGGCCTATTTGTTCACCACCCCATCGCCCCGCCCTCCTCAGGCATCCGCAGGTGCCGAGACACTGCTCCCTACCACCTCTCACTGTCAAATGCACTAACACTATACAAATCACTCATTCGCCCAATATTATTATACGCATGCCCGATCTGGACCAATGCCGCAAAAACCAATTTCAACAAATTCCAAGTGATTCAAAACAAATATTTAAGATCAATAACAAGAGCACCATGGTTCATTAGTAATAAACAACTTCATAACGATCTAAACATAAATGAAATAACTCACCAAATAGCGTTCCTATCAAACAACTTTTACACAAACTTATCCTTCATAAAGGCATCAAGACACTACAGACTCGGCAAAGATCCCAGATACAAAACCAGAATTAAGAACAGATTTCCGCTTTATTCTTTCCTCCAGATATTTGCAAATGTAGAATAATTCTCCTGAGGTGCTTTTGTTTCCTCTCCCTAGATTAAGATTAATTAAGTACAATTTTAACCTAGATTAAGTTAATTAGATTAAGTCATCAAACAATTGCGAAGTTTTTAATTGTAAACTGAACATTGTAATTCAACAAACGATTAAATTAAAAAAAAAAAAAAAAAGAAAACACTGCTCCCTGACAACATACGTGGGCGGCGACATCTTCCTGAAAATGACGATGACAACATCCGAGAGAACTGACATTCGCCGCCAAAGCGCACTTTTATTGTCTAGGTACAACATCTGTTAGCGACGAAGCTCCTACCGAGGCCAAAAACGCAACGCTGACAACATACGAATTCAAAGAATAATATTGCCCAATGCAGATAAAACATTAAATTGAGAAACAGGAACTGCTAACATTCGATCTATTTTACTCTTAACTGCATATTGTAATCCTGCTCATAAAAATTTAATATACATTGTGGAAGTCTGAACTGTAATATAAATTCAAAAAAAAAATCTAATCAATAATTTGTCCTTAGATATTGTGATATGCTCTCTCCCTCTTATTAATATATACTAATTAATTTATTTTATCTTATTAATTACCTACGAATTTGGCTAGCTCGATTTTTGTATGCTGGGCGTAACGATACCCACAAATTTCAGGGCTGCTACACTCCGTCGTTGTGAGCTGAAAATTTAACCGGTCTTACAAGGCTACGTGCTAGAGATAAAATGTATTTATAATGGAAATTAAATGATCTTTGGTTTTTATCCTAATGAGAACTTTTATTTAAATAATAGCAAGTCGTTAATTACTCAATACTACAGCGAAAAGAAATACAGGCTGCAATTTTATTCTTTGATTACTGAAATTTTCTATTCTTTCAGGATCGACATAAAACAAATGTAAACTTATTTTATTAATTCCTCTTGCCTAAGATGGCCATCTTTACTTCATTATTATTTTTGAAAAACAAACCTAGCTTAATTTATTTAGTTACTACTGACATTCTTTGCCTTGAACAGAAAGTATTTTTTCAAAGTCTTTGTAACGATTCTTAGGTTCTACGCTTCCCTTTTTGTAGACAAACTGCCCTCTTGGCAATGAGATGAGAATTCCGTTCCTGGTTGTGTATTTATCCTTCCAAAACAATGCTTTTTTATCGTTCACCACCCATCTCTTTGATGTTCTACACTTTCATATACCACGACTTATTTTTTGAACTGTTTGCGCTTTACTCGACTTAATTAACTTGTCAGCGTTATTTAAGCCTCTCGCGACCTATTATTCGTGTATACGCAAAACACGTTCTGTCACTTAGACACACATTAAAAAGTTGTTGTTGCCCGCGGTCTAGTATCCGACTCACATTGCGACTGGCGCCTTCTTTCTACGAAGACAAGTTCTATGTCTCTCCAATCGGCACCGAGTCGGCACACCTGACATTTTACATCTTGCAACACCTCGTCTCCCAAACCTTCTCTTGTTTTTCATTGTTATTATACCTCATCCGAAGCTGTTTTATATGTTTTTCTACTGCACCTCTGAGTTCACTTGTCTGCCTAACAATGCCTTACGTAAATATTTCTTTTGGATAAAATATTTTCCTAATATTTAAAATATATTATCCACAATAATTTATTCGCATTTTTCTTGATATCAATTCCCCAATGTCTCAATTTTGTCCTATTTCCATGACTTTGTCCGACAGGTATTTTGACCCCTATCAATATCTACAATTTGAAAATGCTTTCTATTACTGGGCTGTTGTCTTACCTCCTTCCGTCCCTAAAACAGCTAGCAAAAACTTTTAAACGTATCCTGTCCACCTTCAGAGGTCAGAAATGACCCTGCGGCTAACTGTTGTTGTCTCACGACTATAAGGTTCTCTTCATAATTATTCGAAATACATGCTGTCTAATTAGACGCATGCACATTCAACTAATTAGAAAATTAATAACCTGGCGACTAAAGAATGTTCTCACACTATGAAAAGTATTATTATGAAACAAAATAGTATTTATAACTGAAACTGACAGATATAAACAAAAGAATAGGTTAAGTAACTGAACCAAACAGTGAATACAGGAAACTGATAATTAAGTGGCACGGAAATCATGCCAGAATAAATATTCTTAATTTTATTGCATCGCATTTTTTATACTACAGTTGAATAGTATGTTGATGTTCTACTACTACATTCTGAGACACAGCGGCGCGGGGGCGGCGCGGGGGCGGCGCGGGTGCGGCGCGGGTGCGGCGCGGGGGCGGCGCGGGGGCGGCGCGGGGGCGGCGCGGGGGCGGCGCGGGGGCGGCGCGGGGGCGGCGCGGGGGCGGCGCGGGGGCGGCGCGGGGGCGGCGCGGGGGCGGCGCGGGGGCGGCGCGGGGGCGGCGCGGGGGCGGCGCGGGGGCGGCGCGGGGGCGGCGCGGGGGCGGCGCGGGGGCGGCGCGGGGGCGGCGCGGGGGCGGCGCGGGGGCGGCGCGGGGGCGGCGCGGGGGCGGCGCGAGGGCGGCGCGAGGGCGGCGCGAGGGCGGCGCAAGGGCGGCACGGGGGCGGCGCGGGGGCGGCGCGGGGCGCCGAGGCAGTGAGCGACGCGAGGGAGGCGCCGCGCCGATGCCTGCGTTTAGCGCCCGGCGCCGCGCGCAAATGAACTGCCGCGTGCCGCTTGGCGCTCCCTCGCGCCCTGATAACGTCGTTGCGCTTCTTGAGCGGCGCCGCCGCCTCCTCCGCCGTCGAGATTATGGAGCGTCGCCGCGGGACGCCTCTTCGCCTCTCACGCTGCGCCGCGGCACAGTGCTCGCAAACGACAAATGAAGCGGGCAGACTCCCAATTCTGACACATTGCTTGAGGGCCGCGGAAGGAATGTTGTCACTGGCGGTGGGAATACAAATATGTGAGGCCGGGTATGGTAACTAATAATTTTCCGGGACATTTAATAAATGCCCAGAACTACAAAGAATTTAAAAAAAATACTTTCTTGAATGATAGGACTAGCATTCAAGGGTACTATTACTTAGTAAATAAAACATCTTTCTATTATATTGTAAATTAACATTCTAATTATAGTCGCAGTGATGATGGTGAGTGCCTTGGCCCCCAAGTGTGGGGATGGAGGAGCTTCAACCTTTACGCCCTTTCCTTTCTGGGGCAGAAATCAATGTGGTTTGCCTTTGCCTTCCACTGCCTAAAGAAGTGTAGAGTGATCATATGTAAAGAGTGATAGAAAAATGAATACGGATGGGATGGTACTTTTGTTGTTAGAAGACAACCCTCAATTACACAAAGAAAACACGCATGCTTTATATGGAGTCGTACACGCAGCCTTCAGCTCTGCGTTCTTTGACTTGATTCCAAGTCTCTTCATTACCGACGTAGTATCTTCGTAACACATTTTCACGGTGTATTATATCTTAAACGCATTCAATTAGCAAATGGAATGTGAATTAATCGTGCTCACAGAGACACAAAACATGTAAAAAATACTTTCCGAATTCATATGTTTTATACGAAAATTATGAAATACACCCCGATATATAGAGCGCGAGTCACGCAAGTTAAATGTATCCAATAACATATACCATTTTAATCATTCATTTCCTACTACGATCCTAATTTTAGTATTTGTACATTCATTTTAATTTCTTGTTGAGAATTGTGCAATATAAAGACATTACACCAATGAAAACCATTAAAATATTTTCAATTCTGATAACTCGCGCATTTAAACCTTCGCAATTGGATATTACTCTATAGTTCATTATTTATAGGCTTTTATATTAGCAAATTGTAGTTTGCAGCCATTATACAGTTTTGAGGAGAAGGTACTTGAAGTGATGTTGCGTATAGTGGCAAAAAAAGAGAGAAAATTATTGCATCATTTCACTCGGTGTCTAATTAATATCACAGTGCTTCTTTTGACATTTTCTAATATTTAACTATGTATACTTCCAATTCCTGATTTTTATACTTTTTTCGGGAAGCGTATTGTTAATAAATATCTAGTCAGAAATTAATTGATTAAAGAATATTCGGAAACTTTGCGAAAGCTGGTATATCACATATCTGCAACTTTGCAATTTATACAATTTGGATTCTCAATTTTTTAAAATGTTTTTCGTCCTTTTACATTTAGAAGATATGAAGCGAATTTCTTTAGTAGAAAATATTCCATATTTCTATTTTCACCTTTTCTATTTAACTCTATGAGATAATGCACTTCTGTCGTCATGATCGAAGGTTGCCGTGGGAAAGTTGGGTTGTGACTACTGCAGCGGCAATGTTGGCCCTGGGCTAAAGTCATACGGTTACAACCTCGTGACGCCGCGTGCTTCACTTATTCAAACAGGCTGAAGGACCACAGGGCATCAGTCGTGGCCACTGCAGCGCCTCCGATCGGGAGGTGCTAGGGTTCGAGGTCAGATGGTGGCGAATTTCCGACATAAGCTGCATAGCTAGGAAGTCAGTCTCTGTGCGTAGGAGAATTTTAGCAGCCGGCAGCTCTGACCGGTAGTTGTCCATGGCTTCTCCGATCAACACCAGGTGAATGTCAGAGCAGTACTCTAACAAACGCCATGGACCGTGTGCGAATTTCCCCTTCTCATCCTTGTATCTTCCTTTCCCCTTACTCACACTCTCATGTACCACACTATTTCACATGCTAGGAGACCAGTTGGGAGCTTACAGTTGTCCCGGCTGGTGCGATGGAAGTGGCGATACCTCGGCAGTGGAGATACCTGAAGAACCGACGGATATGCCGCCATCTCCCGTGATATAACACGCACCACAACTACACTACTAATGACCTTAGCAGTTGACGCACCCGGGAACATGAATCAATTTACTACTTAAAAACTGTTGCTGAGTGGAGAGGATCAACGTTTTCTAATAATTTGAATTGATCAGGCCAGTACAAAATAAAGCCGCTAAGCACTGAGCTAAAGTAGTTAATCGAAGATTCGCCACATTCAGATACATATATCGTTCCTCGGTTCACTTATCGTTTCCTTTTCGCTTGTTTTTCCCCTCCCAATACGCGTACCGGCCACTGGGTTTCGCAGCCGCCTCGGCAACGAGACCTCCATCGCGATGCGCAGAGACCACGTGACCCGTCGAGACGCGACGGAACCGCTGTTTAATTAAGGCTGTGACAAATTGCGAATGGAAGCGGCGCCAGAACAAGATTTGTCTCCGGGACAGAGGGAAAAAATTACCTCATTAGCGGTGCGGTTGACGGACCACGAGGACATCTGTATCTCGTCGTCTGATGGAAATGCGTTCGGAAGGAAGGAGCAGAAATGCAGCGCTGCCAGGGAAAGCATAATAGTAGTCTACGGATTGATAAGTTTATCGCCCGACGAGTTTTTCAAAATTCATTTGGGGAGCGAGCAAAATGTGTGATTCGCGATTAGTGCTACGCTATTCATTTATATTTGAGACTTCTATACTTATATACTAAGACGTCTTTGTATACTTACATAGCAAACTTTAATACTCAGTAAATTTGTAATCTTTCTACAGATGAGTTGATACAGTCCCATTGTTTTTGTATGGTAGCATTCGCAAAACTATTGCCATGTACAGTACATGAAAATTCGTAAAATATTAAAATCCTTGTGGGATGGATGCAGCAAGAATTATTCCTTTCCACATCGAGGAACTAAATGTACCCGTACATCACATTCTTTTGTTTGTTCATAACACCAGTGTGTATATTTGAATATTCCTGCAGTAATACATAACCTACTTTAAGAGTAACTTTTATTGATATTTCCTCATATTGTATTGAGTAATAGTATCAACAAATGAAGTTTTCCGGCTACAATGTGGTTCAGTTTTTTCCTTATTTTGTTTCATTATATCTTTTATAATCAGTCTGTGTTTTCGTTGCGAAATTCTTCACTTCCGTACGTTGGAGCCGTTTATTTCTGTTCGCAGCCCAGTCTTTCTCAAGGCAGTTCCGGCCTCCTTCCTGGGCGATCGCAAGCGGCGATAGTCGCGCAGGGGCTTCGCAAGATGGCTGGGCTTCGAAGTGTCCTTATCGCTGCTGTGACGAGAGAGAGAGAGAGAGAGAGAGAGAGAGAGAGAGAGAGAGAGAGAGACGGGAAAGGGGGAGGGGGAGGGGGAGGGAGGGGGAGAGAGAGAGAGACTGAACTCGGAGGAAGAAACAAGGAATTCGGTGCCTCGCAGAACTGAAAGTTGCGTGCACAGAGCAATTTATCACGGAGACACTGAGTCTTGAGGAGCGACCACTACACCCAAATAATATGCACCACGAAGTTATTCAATTACTGTCACTCCTGTGTAGCAAGTAGACATCTCTCAGGGTTGGAAAATATTAGTAGGAAAACTAAAGTGGTTAATTTTTAGATACCACTCATTAATGAAAACTAAGAAACATTCCAAACAAATTTTGAGGAACAATTACACTGATCAATGAACAATAAAACAGAGAAACAAGCGAGCCATGATGTCTGCCCGACGATTTTTGACTTTGTGGTGATTACAATACTACTGTACCTTTACTTCAATAGGAATGTCTGTAGAGCAAATATTTCTTTGCGCAAAGGAAAGATTTTACAGAATCGTGTTTTATTTCACGAGACATCCCAAATGTTCGAAACTGAGTGCTTACACGCTCCTCTTAGTTTTACCAGGTGAAAACATTTTTATGCTGTAGGCATATTTAATTAAAATATTTTCTTTGTTATGCATGAGGTGTAATTTGAGACCCCACATTTTCAATCACTACCAGTGTCGTTGATCCGAAGCTTTCGTATTCGTTTATTGCATTCCTTTCTTTCCCCTCCTGAAAACGAATTTTGAAATTAAGCTCGAGGTGTCGTATTCGAGACACGCGGTCGGAATTTTGACATTTCAAGAATAACTCAATAAATCAGTTCGACCATACATGTGTTTTCTAAAAACCGTGTGATTCATTTGTTTTACATGCCAGTACTTGTTATTTTACACAAGAAAAATGTATTATTTCTCTGCTCATATTTCGTGACTACGGCAGAGTTAATATTTTCACCACTTTGAAACAGAGCAGTTGAATGCTGCGAGATCAAATGCAGAGATGTGAAAGTTCATTTATATACAGAAGTAATATGTTAAACTGTCAATATTTTTTACAATATTGTGGAAAAAAATATTTTGTGAATTTATTGCTCACAATCATTTATTCATATTAATCTATAATAGTAAAGAATTAACGGTTGAATGCCATTATTTCATGTTCCCAGTTCATTAAAATAATGTAATAATCGCAATGTAAATGGCACATGAATGAAAAGCTAAAACATACGTATTACTGCTGATCATTCTAACGCAAGTGTCTTGCTGTAAATGCTGTAAGTACTATCCAAATAATTTACAAAAAAATTAACAATAGTGGAAATAAGTTTTCTAAAATATTTTAAATGTTTTAGTGCTAACCTCCAAACTAAGAATGTTCTCTAAAGTAAAGTAAAAACATAATGCAGAAGATTAATTTCAATGAAAGTTAGAGGAAAGGAACAAAGTAAATGCAAAAATGATATATTGAAGGTGATAACAAGAGTTCAAGTAAACGAACGCAAGGCAAAGCAATGCAGATAAAAATCAGTGGGTAGACAAGATTTCAAGGGTTGTAGGGTCATGACAAATGTTTGTTAAGGATAAGCTATACTTAAAACCGCCGCAGCCGGCAGACGCTCGCTTCCCAAGGCAGACCTCGAGTCGTGTGGGGCTGTAGCCTTCGCCAGGGGGTGGGGCAGGGTGCAGGGAAAAGGGCCCCGCCCAGGGCAAGTGACTTCCCCGATGCAACGACTGGAGCGCTGTGGGCGGAGTGCAAGTGCGGGGGGCAGGTGACGGAGGGCAGGAGGCGGTGGTTGGGGGATGAAGGGCGGGCGTTGGAGGAGAGAAAGGACTGTGGGGACGAGAATGGTGGCGGAGGACACGGGAGGAGGATTGGGCGGAGGATATCGGCAGAGGATAGGCCGCGGGGGATATGGGCGGGGGAATATGGAAGGAGGTCAGGGGAGGAGGGTAGGGGAGGAGGGTGGGGCGGAGAGAGGCAGTGGAGGGTGGGGACGGAGGGTGGCGGGGAGGGTGGGTGGCGGCTGCCAGGGGCTAAGGAGCGAGGGCGAGGGCGAGGGTGGGATCGGAGGCTGGAGTGGCGTACGTCGGGGCCGGGGTTGGAGCCAGGGGCAGGGGCGGTGGGCGTGAGCGGGCGAGGGGCGGGGGCGGGGGCGGGGGCGGGGGCGGATGCGGGCGCAGCGCTGCGAGCGGGGCAGGCGTGAGCGCGCGATGAAGCTTCCGCGGTCACGCGAGAACCCGCCCCACCCCTCGCGCCCTCCCCCCCCCCCCCCCGCCCAGCGCCCAGCGCCCCTGGACCTTCGGAGAACGAGCACCGCATTCTCCCAGTTGCGGGACTAGTCCAGTACACGTTGGCCTTCTCTTTGCAGTTATTTTATATACCATTTTGCTCTTTCTGTTTATTACGTAACCTCATAATAAAGTGAAATTGTTCACGAAACATTCAAATGAAGGAATTAAAAAACATAAATAATAAATGTTTGCTTTATGTACAATTTCCACAATTTTCTTTACTTCTTATCTTTCATGCATATACCTTTCTTTTATTTCAGTGAATCATGAATGCCCAGTGCATTGTTAATTCACGCATGTGAATTTAATTTACCTATTACACTATATGTGCAACAACTTGCAAAACGTCAAATTAACAGATAGGCTTAAACTGTCCTTTTACATTCAATTAACCCTTCAATACTTTCTCTTCTGCAGCTTTCGGCCTCCATTATTTGTTTACTGAAGGTTCGTTTACAATTATATATTCCTAAATTGCTTAGATAGTAGATTCAAATCGGATATTACGGGAAAAACGATGTGAAACTCTTACAGTTGAAGTAGCCATCAGAAGTTTTTTCTTGGTCTTCCTTTTACAAATAGTTTGTGAGAGTATTGCAATGTATTGTAATTAAGTTAATAAATAACACGAATACGTTCCATAAGTCTGGTTAACTTGATCTTAAAACTTCTGAGAAACAAATTTCCAAATAATTGTAAATTATTAATATTTTGTTTATTAATACAATTGTAATATATTATATTAATACTATAGTAAATGTAGAAAAAATGCAATTCGTATATTAGTTTGGACAAAATAGAGCAGAAGCCTCTTGGCAGCACTTCTCGTGTAGCCCCACTAGGTTCTGAAGTCTCAGAAATCCTTCCGGGAGCAGATATTGATTTAACTATAAACCGGATGCCTTTGCCGCAATTTGATGCCGCCTGCTATTTGAACGCTTAAGTGGGTTCTTTAAACTATTTTAAATTTTGATACCGCACGCTAACCCTTTTTTATAGTCCACCACAACCAGGAAGACAATAAAAGTCTCAGAGCTACTTTGTTACGGACTCTACAATCGAGGAACTCGCCGACTACACACAAGTTCTCAGGACAGGGGCGTCTGCTTCCTTTGTCTCGAAGCGAGCACATCCTCAGATTACTCTCGAGCCGTTGTTCATCTTCCTTTCTCGACTCCTCCCCTGCCCCTCATTTTTATCCTGCACCTTGTATTACGCGTGCAGTTCTTTATTTATTGTCCCGTTTTTATTTGGCATTGTTCTACGTGAGGATTGTACTCCCATCCGTTCGCTTCCGTCATGTAACACCAGCGAGACACTCCGTGTCTCATCCAATGCAATCCGTCCGAACCTTCTTTTCATTCCTGCCTTATACGACGCCGGCCGAAGTGAAACTCGTTTGGGGCATCGTTTCCGGTCCATCGCCCTCACAAGCCCCGCCCCAGCCTCACTCTCGCACTTGCTCCTTGCTCACCCCGGGCCCCGCCCTTTGGGTTCTCGGGAGTTCTGCCTTTGATCCAGCTGTTTCTTTTCTTATCCCTTTCTCGTGCTATCAACCGAGATTAAATTTTACGACGAGCGATTCCTCCCCGGCGGAGGGGGTGGCGGTAATTGGTGTGAGAGACAGGAAGAGCCGGGGGCGGTGTTCGTGCGCGGAGTCTATCGCCGCACGCGGGGCCGCCCGCCCGCCCACTCGCCCGCCCGCTCGCTCGCCCGCTCGCCCGCCCGCCCGCCCGCTCGCCCGCCCGCTCGCCCGCCCGCCCGCTCGCTCGCCCGCCCGCTCGCTCGCCCGCCCGCCCGCTCGCCCGCCCGCTCGCCCGCCCGCCCGCCCGCCCGCCTGCTCCCCCGCCCGCTCGCCCGCCCGCCTGCTCCCCCGCCCGCTCGCCCGCTCGCTCGCCCGCCCGCTCGCCCGCCCGCCCGCCCGCTCGCCCGCCCGCTCGCCCACCCGCCCGCCCACTCGACCGCCCGCGAGCGCGCGCTCGCCGCTCGTCTAAGCGGCCAGGTCCAAATCGATCCGGCGTCAGCCGACGGTTGCTATGGACAAAGTGGCCGCGGCCGGGTCGGCGGTGGCGGTCGTGGGAGGGGGTGATGTGGTGGAGGTGGCGGGAGCGATGCAGTCGGAAACGGCGGCCGAGGTGGAAACACAAGACACGAACACTGAGGGAAAGCCATACATGGAGAACGGTCGATGCAATGCACAATGCGAGAAGTGTGCCGATGGGGGAAGGTGTTGAAGCAGCCGTCGCTTAGAAGACAGATTACCAGCCTCTTAAATGGGGCGAAGTTGGGGCACAGTTCAATACCTAGTACATCGAAAAATACTGAGAGGACACACTTGTGGAGAGATATACATATGAGTACGAGAAAAATCATGGATCTGTCTCAAAGTATTGAAAACTTGAAACCGAATACTTATTAAATAAATGAAAATATGCATATAGTGGAAATCATTAGGTGATCTGGTTTTTCACTTCAGTAGTCACCGCTAAAAATAGGCATCAGTACAAGGACAGGCTTGTTTTACAACTCCTAACAGTGTAATAACACTATCAGGAGAGATTTTCGTAAAGGGACATTAAAATGAAAATGGAAAGCGCCTACCTACGGTGCAGGGTAGCTGTTCTGCCGGAAGTGGGATGTGACCGCCGGGCAGTACAACTGTTAAGGATTCCACATTAAGGTAGGGAGCGGCAAGCGTACCAACATTCCCTTCACTGCTACACAAAGCACTAGCAAGAAATGTACTCCAACCGTGTAATAATCGCACGTAGTTGGTTAGAAGAGGTGAAAATCTAAAGGCCAACAGAACATTCTTATTTTCACCAGTACATTCCCTTTATAAAATCGAGACAAACCCAGAGGATGTCTCCAATACCGTTCCAACAACTAAAATAGAATGTCATTGCAGATAATTATTCTGATCACCTACATTAGTTGTATATGTCATGAATATTTTGCCTCTAATGGTTAAACATAAAGCACAGCTTGAAAGGAATATAATGATACTATTTCGATGTTTCGTCTTCATTACGTGATACTTGATTTTATCGTTAAAACGTCTCCCTCTCAATTTTAATTACAAATAGAAGTAAGTAATGCATTGTTGTATATGATTAGACAGAGTTCAATTTAATATTCATATTATTTCCTGGGTGGGTCACAATTCATTCCTAGAAGGTATTTAAAATTTCAATACATATTTAATTTTTTTACTGAAATAAAACTGGATAATAAAAGTATGTCGTTGTTGAACATTGTGTAACGGGTAGAAGCAACATTTTGGAGTTACGATAGACACTTGACAACTGATGTGTAAATGATAAATCTCGAACCCGCGAGTTCATTTTTTCACGTACGCCTTGCATCAATGTCACGAATAAAACTGCGAAGTATTCGACGGAAATATGTCCAAAATGCGGCGGGCTTTGCACGTCGAGTTCCGCTAGCGTCACATATCGCACAGCACACACGAGCGCGCGGAATTCCTCCGATTCCAAGCGCAGCTTTTGCGCACTCGCGAGCCAGATTCCATCCTGGCGAGGATTTGCTCGCGGAATCCCCCGCCGGGGCAGGGCGCACGCGGCCGTGGGCTCGGACGCGAGGTCCGCTGGGCGCGGCGGAGCGGCACGGGGCAGGCCGCCTCGTGTTCGGGAAGCCCTGCGGTTCGGGCCCTCCGCGCTTCGCTGCACGCCGATGGACAGCGGTGTGGCCTCCGCCGCCCCATGTCCCCGTGCGCCCGCCACCCACCGCTGGGAACGGGATTTTGACACCGCCCCACCACCCCAAGGGCGCACCAGCGCAGGACGGTGTAACGGTTAGCGTATCGGACTGTGTAGCAAAGTCCCTGGGTTCAAACTCGGTCGAAGCCGTGGATTTTTAAGGGCGAGACAATCCTTCGTACGCTTTCCTTCGGAGGGGAAGTAAAGCCGGCTGTCCCATGATAGAAGATTTACTGCATGTAGAAAGATCCTCAAGCGTAAATGAATGCCCTGAGCTAAATTCAAATCGCCTGTTTTGTTGCCCAAGAAATACCTCCTTCCTCCGCTAGTGAGTGAAAGGAGCATACCGAAATTTGCGATATTTGTGTCAGACGGAAGAGCGGGCCTGATGGCCTGACTCTCGCCACGGAAAATAAGGCATCAATTCAATTCAATTGTACGCCTGCGTGTTGTGTGGATAGAGGTCAATGCCTAGGTGAATTCCCCCTGGTAAAGTACAAGGGCGAGATAGGCGCAGTGCACACTGCCCGCCCTACCCCACCCCACTCGGTCCCCTCACGTGCTGTGCATCGTCATCCTTACTTTCTTCCTGCCCTTCTAGTCCTTGAGACCACTTGATTATTTTGATAGTTCTAAAGAAGTTTAGTATCGCCGTAGGCCACATTGGTATGCGAAATATATTCTTGAGCCAGCCACATGGACTGAAGCGTCAGCCAAGCCCCACGAGGGATTTAGTTTGTGCCGATATAGTTTCGAAATTTAATATTGTAAGAATTAATAGTACTCATGTCGGAAAAGCATGTGAGAATATTGATTTTTTTTTATCGAGAAATCCAAATTTGTGACAAGCACGTCGGGGTAAACGGACAGCCCGCAATAGCCCAAAGATGAAAGACTCCTCACTATTCACTTTTAACAGCTTTCAATGAAATTCGCAATATTACCACCCCTAACGAAGAACAACGCCTGTAAGTAATATTTATTTAAATAGAAGGTTTGAAGTTCCGTTTTTCTTGCATTCTAGCTACATAAATATTTGGTTTCATGCGAATATTCTCCAGTTGGCGGACTGACAAAAATAACAGCCCAAGCACAAGTTAGACAAGGTTTTTAGATTTTAGATAGATTTATTAAAGTTTGCTTTGAGCTAATGCTCGGTGGCAAACATGATAACAATTAGAATTAGAATTACAAAACAATTTTAACATTTACAATTAGGTTTACTATTAGAATTAGGGGTCGATATCATAGTTCCAATTTATTTCTAGCTAACTAAATTCAATTCTAGTTTACATAACACTTCACTACACTACACTCCCTTCCCCTCCACTACACTACACTTCACTTCACTTCACTGTATAAGGGACATGACGATAATAATTATAACAATAACAATATAAGAAATAATAATAACTTAAAAATTTCCCCAAAGCTAATGACAGTGTTAACAATGATGATAAATTTGTCCCTAATAATATAATAATAATAAAAGTAATAATAATATTAATAATAATAATAATAATAATAATAATAATAATAAAGATAAATGTCTCAGTCAGTATTATTTGAGCTAATCTAGATGCAATGAAGCGTATTTTTAATGTGTTTTGTTTTTGTGATGTGTAATTTGTGTGCCGGGTGCGAATCACTTCTACAAATTACTCATTAACCAACCAACCACCTCCTATATTATTTGGCAGAAATTAGTGTTAAAATAATCGCTCACTTGTCTGAACACGGATCCATTCTGAGCAGTCCGGGAGGTCCTAGGTTCGAGTCCCGACTGTGGTAGGATTTGCGAAACTTGCTACATGTCTGGGTCGAATTCAACCACAGTCTAGAGACGAACATTAGCGGTGGTCTCTCCGATCCACGCTAGGCGAATACCGAAGCAATACTCTAACAAACGGGCCCCGGATCGCACGAGATTTTTTCCCTTCCCATTCCTTATCCTATCATCACTCCACACACACATTAAGTACACTTGCACGTACAACACTACCACAAATGTCAGGAGACCAGTCGGTAGCTCAGAGCTTGTGGCTGGGGCAGTGCCTCGCTAGTGGGAGATACCTGGTTAGGGAAAACCACGCTAGCTAGCCGACGTGGGTCGATAACGGATCTCACCACCCACTGGGAGAAGATCACCCCTCCCCGAGAAAAGCATGCACTTCGCTTACGGGACTAATTCCCTAAACAGTTGACGCGGCCGAAAGCACTAATCAATCTCAGCAGCCCACATCTTAATCTTGCGGTCCGCCTTCGTTGACCTTGCATCAAAATTGAACTGGATAGACCCTCTGACTTTAGAAGAGCAGATCACAAGCACAATATTCAGTTCAAAACACAGAGAACAGATGTTGGAAAATTTTCATTCACAAATAGAACAATAACGGACTGGAATAAGTTACCTGCGAAAGCCATGGAACCCTTTCCTCCAGGTGTACAAAGTTTTAAAAGTAGATTAACTAAGGACATTTGTATAAGTTAGGCTTATTAAAATAGTTATTATTTTAGTTATAATTTTATTACAATTGTTATTTTTTATTATTAGTATTGTGATAATCACTATTAATGCATTGGTTTGTTAAATATACAATTATATTTAAAGTAGTAGTTGAATTGGAGTGTCGTGATGTGTTGTGAAGTGTAGTGCAATAGAGAAGTCAAGTGCAAGTATAGTGTAGCGAAGTGAAATGCACGTGTAGTGAAGTGAAGTGAGGTGTAGTGAAGTGAAATGCGGTGTATTTATTAGTTAAAAATTCCGTGCAGGACAGTCAAAGTGTATAGGTAATGGTGTTATTGTTATTATTGTTATATTATTGTTATTATTGCCTTAAAATGCTTCAAAATTACTGTGTATTACTATTCTTAATTGTGATATGTAAATTGTAGTGGTTTGCCACCAGGTTGTATACCTACCTGCAGAAATAATAAATCTATCTAAAATGTAGCTTTTCCCCTATCCCAGCCCGTACCACTCTCCTCGCGACCACCCCCACCCCCACCGCCACCACTTCCGGGACTTGTCCTTCGCGGAAGGTGGGTGTGGGCTCGCCGCCCTGCGGGGCCCTGGTTCGAGCAAGTTTCGAGGGGGTAATGAAGCCGGCTCGCCCGCGGCGTTGATAGGGATAAGTACGCCGGGCACGTTTCTGAACCTCCTGACCTGCGCCCGGGTCTTTGTGCCGAGAGAGACTCTGATTTCCTTCCCGAATGCATTAGCGCACGTCCCCAGGCGCCGTTCTACAGGCCGGTTACTTGGTGCCGGGAGGAAATAATGTTCTCGGGGTATATAGCAACGTTCGCATAAAAGAGGTAACTACACTTAATACTGCACCACTCTTCGTAATTTCACAGTAACATGACCTGCAGTCGAAATGTTATTTTAGTGTAATATAATTGTACAACGATTACATCCCTCACTAGATGCTACAGTGGCATAGCTCAAAAACTTGTTTGTCGGGAGAGGCATTTAATGTTTCATATCTCTTATGAAGTGCAGATACCCAACACTGACACAACTCATCCACATCATAATTTCTTTAACATTTCTCTTCCATTACGTCGTAATAAATAACTACGGATTTTTTACTAATAACGCAATACAGCTAAATTTGATCTTTTCTACCGTTGCAGCAAGCAGTATGTATGTATTTCGAAACATCTTAATACTCTAAATTAACGTTCAATATTAGTGCATCTGCTAATCATGTTTCGGTCATTTTAAGGTTCGATTGCTCTCAAGACAAGGCAAATATTTTATGTATGTGATGGGAGACGTATTTGACACACATTTGAATGCTTATTTCCATTTTTTCTGTCGGTGCAATGCAACTTCATTAAGAACACGAACGCTTGCGCATCCAGAGTGAAACCTCGTATATACGCTTACGCATCCTGAGCACAAGACCACAACGGATGCTGGGACGTTTCCTGTGGGGGTGAACGTTGGCAGAGGGGCGGGATCGATACGGCCGGGCATGTGCCGGGCCAAAATCCTAGAGAGAACGAAAAACGCAAACACTTGGACGATGTTAGATGGTTAAATAGTTAAGCTCTTTTATAACTTCCACCAATCCCACAAACTGAACAGGATGAGTTAGCTCGGAATTAGCACTATCCCTGTCTCTGCAGCGATTCTCACTGGAAGATCCTACACTTCCGAGTCTCGAAGGAGGTAGATTTTCAACACTAGCTACGTAGCTAGGTCAAACTCAGTCGCTATAGAAGGAGAATTCTAGCGGCCGGCTGCTCTGATCGGTGGTTTTCCGTGGTTTCTCCGATTAATGTCAGGCAATTGACGAACCAGTGGTCTAACGAGCGGGCCACGTGCCATCTTTTCTTGCTCCTCCGCGTCCTATCCTCTTCCCTCATATACGCACACGCATACACAACACTACAATACATGTCGGGAGACACGCCGGCAGCTTAGAGCTTGTCACCGCTACCTCCCGGGATAAAAACATTCATTTGGCACACTACGCTACGCACAGCAGTTGACGTGCGCAAAATCATCAATCAATCAACTCACTAACTGAACATATCAAACAAAACAAAGTAATACAAATTATAACCATGAAAACAATGAAAGCGAGCTGCTTCTTTGAGCTGCTTAGCATCGAAAAGAAACCGTCCGAAGCCAAATGATTCAGGTGCGAAGTGTCAAAATACAACGTTCCTTCCTTTTTCTAACTCTTTGAGGTGACTTCTACCCTACACAATCTCCACCTCCTCCTTTTTTTCGCTTCACTGAACAAGATTTTACTTCGTGGACCGATGCAAGAGACGCTTTACTTTTGCCGGGACTTTTCGTGTACGTCTTTGGGGCCGAGAAAAGTTTTTCTGGCGCTTGACTCGCGTCCCCGAAACTCTTCATCTGGACTCGTCGGCGCGCACGCATTGTAGGAATCTGCGGGGGAGGGGAGGGGGAAGGCGGACGCGGCAGCGAGCGAAAACCGGTCCAGACTTCTGGGACTAAAGCTGAAGCAAACAGTTTCACCGCACGGGTGAATCAACCTTTCTCGTGCAATACGCCACTTCGGAATCGAATCTGTTCGCTTTTCGCGTTGATGTTGCCAGGGTACAGCGAAATAGATTCCAAGTACTCGAACATATTCTTATTGTTCCTCATGTAAGTGACTGATTCACTTGCGATTCTTATGGCCCCTAATATAAGTTGCGGATTCGTCCGATACTGCAAGGGACCGAATGAATAATTATTAGGATATCTCAAAGATTGTGAATTATAGAACGAAAACAATAAGAAGAAATTATTATATTTTTAATATTATTTCAAACGGATGTATTCAAATTACTGCGACCGAATGTACATCGTACACAATATGCAGTTATGCTTATTTGTAATGCAGGAGACTTACATGAAACTATTTTGCGAAAACTCACGAACGAATACTGATTATTTCGAACCTATACGCTTTTATATCACATTTGCAATTAAACAAGAGCACAACCAGAGTATGTCTGCTGCAATTACTTTAATATTTTTCTCTTTTCAAAACCGTTTAAAAACCGATTTTGGGATTCCAAAAGACCCCATCATTGTTTAATAGATGTAATCTGCAATATGAGACGCCTTTAGGCCTTCGTATTGGAGGTGGTTAGCTTTCCTTGAGTAGTGGTTACAAACTCCGTAGCACTCCGTAGTAGTGGTCAAAAACCGGCAGAATATCGAAATATAAGGAAAATCAAAATGACTATTTGATATGCTGAACATTTCTACTGCACCTGTCTAAATCTTGCTATGTTAACATGTTCTGAGCAATTTTAGAATGTTTCCACTCACAAAATGTAGGCCTACATGACGTAATTCTCACTTTTGGGTCTGATCTTTGAAAGCTGAGTGTCAGAGTGCAGGCATTTTCAGTTTAAAATTATAATTTAGAAAGGGTGGAATATTTGCATGGGTTCAACAATTATTAATTATGAAATAGATGGGAGAGATCTATATGTTTTAGGGATGCAACATCGATGTTTCCAAAACAGAGGTTTTTATAAAATCATCAATGTATTTAACATCGACTTTTAAGCCGAAATTTTTTAACATCAATGCATTGACTTTGATGCATTTACGCGCTTAATACTTTATTTACAATGAAAGATGTTCCTTCATAATGTAAACCTATAATAATTTCCAGATATCCATAAAATGAAGGGAGAAAAATAAATAAAATGGATTTTGCGTCCATAAATGAATTGTACAATTCGATTATAGTTAATTAATAAGCAGTATCATAAGTTTTGTTAATTGTCCTGATCCAGGCTGATTTGTAGTTAAATCTCAATTAGAATTGCATGAAAGCGACCTCCCTAAAATGAAATCCCCTGGCATGAAAATTAATGATCGCTAATCCAGATTTAAAAATATCGACTTTTAAAAACATCAATGGTTTGGAGAGACGTTTTATTAATACTATCGATGTTTAGTTGTCGATGTCGCATCCCTATATATATATATATATATATATATATATATATATATATATATATATATATATACGTTGAATTATGTAGTAAATATAAGACTACAATAAAGTGTATAATTTAAGTAAGTATACAAGGTTAGTTAGAAAACACCCCCTGCCCAAAACTGTAAACCAGTATAAACGCAATAAATGCATATTAAATCTATCCACCTTACTGAAGCAACGCCAATCGAAACATTTGACGGCCACCAAAACTAGTTTATCCATTCAAATGGTAGTTACCATAATTATGTAAAAGATGAATAACCAATAAGATTTTTATACTTTGTGGGTGAAGATCATAATAAACACAATAGTTCGTTCAAGCAGAAAATTCTGGATGACATGTCCGTCTGCGTTAGCTATTTATAAAACATACGTTGGTCACGATCTTTCTCTCTTTCTACGGAGTGTTGCGTGTGTAGGTAAAGAGCAAAGTGAACATTTAGTCTACAGATCTGATTCTTGTTTGCAATAACATGCATAACAATAATACAACCCAGCTATCGAGTTGGCATTTGGTTTACTATTACTTTCAGTATGATTTAAGAGACCAACATCACAAACATTTGACCCAAAAAATTCCCTTATTTAGGAGTAAGCCGAGCCAATCTTCTGGACACGTTCTCGCCACCAACTAGACTCCTAACGAGCGATAAATATTCAAACAAGTGGTAAACACAATGTTCGATTGCCTTTTAATGTGAATGAAGTGGAGCACTTTCTGCCGCCCACTTCTTTCATCACGGTGCGTCATTACTTTCTGCGAGGTAGAGGTGGGGGCGGGCGCGGGGGCGGCGGCAACTCGTAAGGCTGCCCGCCTCGTTTCCCTGCCCATATCCGCGGCGGTGGCGGCACTCGGTAAACGAGGTTCCCGGCGCCGAAAGGCCCCGCCGCTTCCACAGCGTTGCGCAAAGCCCCCGAGGCCGTCATTTGCACGTGAATGCCCGCCGCCGTCGACTCCAAACCGCTGTCGCGGAAGAGCTCGCTCCCCACCGCCCTCCCACCCGCTCATCCACTCGATTCTTCACGTGCTCTCTCAGGCGCCTGCTCGACCATTCGCGCGCGCATCCACTCGATTCTTTGCATGCTCTCTCAGACGCCTGCTCGACCATTCGCTCGTTCACCCGCTCGTTCACCCGCTCATCCACTCGATTCTTCACGTGCTCTCTCAGACGCCTGCTCGACCATACGCTCGCTCGCCCGCGCATCCATTCGATTCTTCACGTGTTCTCTCAGACGCCTGCTCGACCATACTCTCGCTCGCCCGCTCATCCACTCGATTCTTCACCTGCTCTCTCGAGCGCCTGCTCGACCATACGCTCGTTTGCTCGCACGCTGACTCGGTCGCTCGATTCGTCTCGAACGTTCCCCATCGGTACTGAGTGCTTCCAACAAACTGCTCACCCACTCGATTCACCTGCCTCCTTCATAACTCCCAATCTTCGCATCTACACTCTCGTGGGCCTCAATTTATAGGGTTGCACAATCTAAAACAAGACGGGGGGCAACTAGACTTCTAGGCTTCCTTTGCCAATTTTGTTTTTTTATTTACATATGTCCTATTTTAGTAGGAAATAAATAAAATCGAGTGCAAGGTGAATGAAATTATAACTTCAATGAAATATTTATTATTGTTTTTATGACATTCCATTTACAAGGATGACAGATTGTTTGGAGGGCCTCTTCCCCAAATATCGTTCATAAATTTCCCAAATTGCTTAAAAAAGGCTGAAATAATTCAAAATGTTTAAGGAAATAAAATGATTTATTGCGTAAGAGTGCAGGGTCCCTTTCAGAATTTTCAGGGGGAGCAGGCTCCCTGTCCCCCCCTTAGTGCATGCCTATACCACCACCCTTTCAAGTGCGTTGACAGTCCATCGGAATGGATTTGTTCCACCATCTGCCCCGCCGCTGCCGACTGACCATTCGTTAGTCCTCTCTCCAAGAGCCCTGTTTACTCGTCTGTTAACTCCTGTTCTTGCTGCACGCCCGGTCTCTGCGTTTCTGTTACGATGTTCTCCGTGGAGCTCGTCCTCTCGCGCGTCAGTGCCCGGTTCTGCTCGCGGCCGCTCGCCTGCCGCCTCGTTCGCCCGCCCCGCGCATCCCGCCGGCTGCCGCAAGAGCGCGAAATCGACGCCAGTGGCTGCCTTCAAGGCGGGCAAATGAGCTGCAAACCGCCTGCCCAAGACGGAGACAATCCTCTCTATGAACCGACCCTATTGAGAGAGAGGTTACACGCCCTTGGTTACGCTTCTCTTCACGTAGTGTTGAACGGATTCAATAGAGAAGCTGTAATTACAAGTTTAGTGTCAATCAAGTCATTTGCCTTGTTTTTAAGCAAGTCAAAATCACAATAAACATCGAATTTAGGGTTGTTGCGGAAAGGTGGAATATTCAAATGTATAGGTTTTGTTTAGAGTTACGGCTTCTCTAGAGTTTGCCTCTTCTAAGTGGCTGCGACGTGCTAATAATGTAATTTTAATATCTCATTAGAACAGTTTAATCCTTTAATACCATCTTCGCAGAATTTAGGCAAAACGAATTATATCGTGAATATCACTGAATTCAGCCACTATCTCCATACGTAAGAATTCAATATAAATCAGGTCCGAAGAAAAATAAACTTCCCGGTATGTCAACCCAAAATAGAGCAGAATACAAGTACACGATTGTATTCTGAGAAGAATATGTTACAAATGATGTGTAGACACTTAACGAAAACAATTCGATAAACCATACTGTCAGGAAAACGTCTGAGACTTGAACACCAAGGTTACGTTAGTAAAAGAGTGCAACGCATCGTATTCAACTCGTACCCCCTCCCCTTCCGGCTTCTATGCATTTTCGAACCTGGCCATTCCAAGCCAGGAAAACTCCCCTCCCGCCTCGGGCGACTCGCGAATGAAATCCGTCAATTTCACCTCGGCGCGCGGCGGTCCCGCTTTTGTTACGGCCGGCACAACGGCGCGCAGGCGGCTAGCGGTGCCGAAAGGGAAAGCGGGAAGAGGCGGGCGGGCGCGCCCGCCCCCGCAACCAGCGGCCGGACGCGACCCGCCACTCATTTGTTTGAGCGACGTGCGACAGCCGCGAAACGGAATACCCACGCGCGCGCTCTCGCGGTTCCAATAAACGTCATTTTGTCGCAGGAAGAAATTAGCAATAACGACCATATTACTTCTCTTTTTATTTATAACGTTTATTTTTCATTCCGTCGCGGATGACGTGTAAAAACAAAAACGAGCCATCGTTTTTAACCCTTCCGGACTCCGCTTGTTGTTCTCCCCCCCATTGTTTTCTAAATGAAGGCGCAAGTTTTAAGGTCTTTCGGGACACGAGGAGTTAAGGGAAGTTTTAATTAAAACAAATGCGTGTAGCTTCCATTAATAAAATTATGATCATTATTAAAATTTTAAAGGATTTTGGAATATTTCACGAGTTCCAGTTGCGTTGCAACTAAGTTTCATTAGTTAAAGACCAATTACCGCTAATACATGCGACATGAAGGATAAACGAAATTTACACGGGCATACACACACCGTGTCGCAAACGAGCGCGTGTACCTAGAGGTGTTGGTGGACGGTGACACGTGCGTGTGCGCGCGCGAACCCTCGCGCAGGCCTTGTGGCGCGCGCGCACGAGCAGCGCGCGGCAGCTCCGCCGAGCGCGCGTTAATGGCCTACCCTCCAAATGAAACTCGAGTAAACATTAAAAAGGGCGGTAAAAATCGATGCGCGCGGTGGGCAACGTGGAGCGGCGCGGTGCGGACGCGTGCGCGTGGGGTTCGCTGACTCACCTGGTCCTGGCGAGGGCGCGAGTGGCGTGGCGGCGACGTCCCGCGCCGCCAGGTGCAATAGCAGCAGCACGGCGACCGCCGCCGCCGCGGCTCCCGGCACCAGCATGGCCCGCCTCCTGCGCTGCGCAGCGGGCCGCCGCTGGAGGTGTTGACACGCGACTGGAGGAGCGGCCAGCTACCGTCTCACATGGCGGGGGCGGGCGCCGCGCGCGTGGCCGTCGGTGTCGCCCCCGCGCGCACGAGCACGCTCCGCTCCGCAAGATGTCATACGCGACGCACCGCACTGCGCGACGTGACCCGGCTCCCTCGAGTGCTGCCCGGCGACTGGCGGCGCGCGGCGCCCGCCCCGACCCCGCCGCCCCCCTCCACTCGCGCCGCGCCGCGCCCGACCCCCGCCCACCGACGCCATGCTGTGCGCTCAGGGTCGGCGGCAGAAAGCGCTACTCGCCGCTGGAGAGCGCTCGCGGGCGGTCGCGCCGGCCTGCAGGTTGTGTCAAATGTTACTCCGAAGGAGGGCCTCAATTAAGGCACACACTCACAAAAGGTAATAGGTGAATTGAATATTCAGAATGAAACATGATGGGAAGCCCCAATGGATTTGTACTTGAGGGACTACGATTAGCTACATTCATGTAATGAGTTGTGAAGATACTGTACAGTAAATATGCAAATGAAGGACATTAAGAAGTAAACTTTTGGTTCTGTAAAAAAAAAAAAAAAGATTAATAAAGAGAAACAATTGAATTTTTTGATATGACCCTCTTTCATCAATATCCTTTGCATATCATTTTAGCGCAATGACTTTCTTAGAATTTCATAACTAATTTGGTTATTCTTTATTACATAGTCTCAACTAATTTTTTCAAAACATCAAAGTTTAAGTAATTGGCAATTCCTTTTCACTTGTAACAAACTTGAGAATGAAAAAAATACAAATTGTGTCCCAAACTGTACATTTGTACATACCCTTATTTTTCCTTTCGAATGCTTCAGTTTCATGCTCTAAAAATCAGAGGTCTTATATTTGCACTTGAAGAAAAATGTATCAGTACAATTCAAGAATCTGTACATCTCTGAAGAGCCTAACTCTCAATAACTTACTAAAAGCTTTCAAAAACCTCATTTTGTAGATTACAGCATGAACTTTACTCAAGCCAATGACCTCAAAAAACAGGTTTTAAGGAACACTGCACACCATTTTCAAATTATGCATCATCAGTGCACAATTATACTACTTCCCCATACAGTTTTCTAATAAAATCAAATCAATAGTGTCTGGAAACAGATACCTAAGTTGCGGTCTGAATTTCTGCTAGACCAATTCAGTTGTTTACTCAAAAAGTCCTAAAAGTTCAGTGAGTAAAAATGCAATTCATCATCTCTCCATGAAATTCTTTCTTTCTTTCAATACCCAATTTGTTAAAGTTGATTACATCTAAAAGCTGCCAAATAAATATACACTTCCTTGATCATTCAAGAGGGTGAAAATATTGAAAGGTTATTTAATAATCGGTATATGTTTGTAGGAAACTAATTAACCCTTTCAAAGGCAGGGGTCATCTCATATCTGGATAAATAGAGTATTATTAAAGAAAAATGAAGAACATGTTCAAATTATAAATATTTAATTCAATGAACTTACATTTTATAAGAATTTATAATTTTACTTTCTTTTTCTTTTGTTTTCATTGCTGGATTATTTAAAATTTCTAATGGAGATTTCATTGTGGACATTTCATTTCAAGCTTGCTATGTCTCCAACAGTTTCTTATTGTGAAATGTGACCACTGGAATTGAAAGTGTTACTTGAAAATTGTCCTATCAATTTCTACAGAACTTTTGAACAAATAATTCCATTTAACATACAATTTAAAAAACAACAACATATTTTAACATATAATTGTTAAAAACTACTTTAAATCAAGATTATTTCAATATGTATTTATTCAGGACAGAAAGGAAAGTATGAACTTTACACACAAGAATAATTGCAAGATTTTTATTATCATTATAGTGACAACTAAAGCTTGTATATAATGTGCAATGTAATACACAATTCAAATAAATATTTTATTAAGATTTCATGTAATCACAAAAAAAGGTGATAAACAAATTCAACATTAATAGAACTCTTTGGGATGTTGATGTCAGTATTGAAATGCCCTGAAATACCATAGTTCTTGCCATATTAGGCACATACACAAGTTACAGGATACAGCAAATGGCAGCCATTTATTTCACTAAGAATGTTAACACACAAGTTTAATAAAACTAAAACAAAATATTAATAAACTAAGAAATAATGCACTGATTGGTAGCATCCATATCATATGTACAAGGCAACTGGTTCACACACCAAGCAAACTCTGGCAGAAAAAACTTTAACAGACAATATAACACTTTTACCCTTGTGAAATTACTCCATTTCATTCCAAACCATTTTTCACTAGAAACAGACACAACAGATAATAGTATAATAAAACATACCAAAAATAGGGTTCTATAGGCAAAATTAAGTTGTAAATATGGAAAAAATATTGTACTTGGAATCCCTTCATGGTAGTACATAATTATTCTTTGGAAATTGTATCAGTAGTATCCCTGACATTGTCTTTATAAGAAAACTGAGTTGTTTCTGAAGGCAGCAAAATTTTCCCAGGGCCTTATCTCTCAGAGAGACAGTGGCAATCTGCCTTCCTACACTGCTGGCCTGTTTCTCAAACTCAGCTGTTTAATATTCATTGTTACAGTAAATGCTTAAGTATTGTCTTAGCATTACATAAAAAAAATTGCAAATGCTTATTTCACTTGACAAGAAATAATTACAAATTGCTTCTTGAGAATGTTTTCAGATAAGACTTATCTCACTTAATTGGCATTGTATTAGCATATGGTCGGCAAGACTATACAATTGTAATAAATAGGTAATTCATGCATCAAAAACCACAGTATTTACAGCAATGATCTTCTGAAAAAAATTATTGTTGGTAATTCTCTGATAGTTTATATTGAGCTATTCGGAATACAGAATTGTTTAAGAAAGCCTGTCTACATCAGGGCCAGTAATCTACACAAACTGTAAGCGTAATCTTTAATATTATACGCTGTAGGAAAAATTGCTTCAGGTGGAATGATGAAATAAGGAACACTGTTTCACACACATGGTTCAACATAATTTCCTGGAAAGAGACCTGTGATGCCGTCCATTACACCTTCCCACCAACCATCATCATTTTTCTTCAGCACATAAATGACAGAGCTCTCTTGAAAGCTCAGTTCATCTTCCTTGTCGGCAAAGTAATCGTAGATAGCAACCACTGAAAAGTGAAAAAACATGATATTACATGATGAAACTATTTACTACATAATTATAGCATTAATAATTGAATAATAAAAAGTAAAACAAATTTTAAATGTAGGGGAGACTTGAGCGACACCTTTTTTTAGTGCCAATTTTTACAGAGAAAACAATAGTTTAATGAAATAAATAGCAATACCTAACTAATGAAGCATTGATTACATTAGCAAATAATTATTTTAATTTTGAAATTTAAACAATAAACAGACAAATGAGATGCACAATAAATACAATATCCACATTTCCAGAGGAAATTGTTATTTAGTGTACTTTTGTTTAATGGCTCAATTTTTAAATAAAATCGGGATTTCGTATAAATGGAAAATAGATCCTGTAACATTTATTAAAGATAGTTTTAATTTCCCTATTGGATCTCTCACTTTTTTCAAAATGGAAAATCTACCAGTCCTTTGGGTTCTCCAGTGGTTCTATTAAAAAATGACCTGTGCTAAATGGGATTAAATATGTTAAATATAACATTGCACTAACATCCTGATGTGGCAGATGAAACAAGAGTAAGACCACTGAAAGAATAGCTAAAACAAATTTTAAGAGAAAAGAATTTAGGGAAGGAGAAAGATAAAGAAACATGTAAAAAGTTATAACAGTCTATCATGAAATAACACCGTCTTTGCTGGAAAAATGCAAAGCTATGTTATTTTTTCTTCAGTCAGGATGATTGCCAAGAGAGATACTTTTCAATGCAAGTTTTTTCTAAGTATTTAAGGTTATGAAATACATTTTCCTGTTTTGATTTTGTATTGCATGACATAATAACTTATCAAGTAAGTTAATTTTCAATATTTTCTTTGTATTTCGTAAGAGAAAAATATCACGGAAATGTAATATACAAATATTAACCCTCCAAGGACGAATGTGACATATCACAGCAAACAAGTTATGACAGAACATAATTCCTGTCACTGTATGACGATATTTCTGTAAGTGCCAATGTATTCTTATCGCAGAGGAATCCGGTTCATCAGTTTATTGTGCAATCTTGCCTTGAAAAGGTATTATAATATTTTTTCCTGCAGTTTAAAAATAGTTACTTGGTTTTGATTCACCCAGATCATTGGTAAGTTCAATTCATCGTCTCTATTGTTATCAATACAATTTATCTCAATGGCATATATCTCTCATAGATAAAAGCAATGTAAATTAATTAATTATTTTTATTATTATTATTTTTGTTGTTGTTATTATAATTATTATTATTCTTAGAAGAAGCTGTGGAGGCTTGAAAAGGTCAGTGTGACATACACATCTCACTTGTCCTTTTTCATGCCTCTTCACAGTTTTCATATTTTTACTTTTTGTTCAACTGTAGTCAAGAAACAAAATTTTTACAAGATTTTTTTCATTTATCAGGAATAATAACTGTTTTAGAGACAGATGATGGCAACTCCAATTTAACATTCGATATAGCTATTAACATATCTAGAAATGTTATGAGTGTTATTACTGCAGAGGCCAAAAGTTAAAAATCGAGGCAGAGCTTAGCGGAGCCAAGATTTTTAATTTGGATGAGGCAGTAATGACATAAGCATTTCGTGAAATGTTCTGCATTTTTTCAGTCACCATAAAATCTCAAGATTTATGTGAAAATTTATGATACTAAACAAATGAATATTTCTGCGGCACATTACTATGATATGGTGGTGTGTTGCTTGTGATATAATTATTTAAACAATATTTGTTTACCGTGATTTGAGAAAAGATGGCTGCATTCACCTAAACCCAAAATTACTTAGAGAAATGACGTTTGACGAGAAGGTTGGCACGCCATGGCGACATCTTCAGATAATAGTGAATATGATTAATAATCATTTAACTTGTGACAAATTGATGGTTGTTTATTTACGTTGCTAAGGATGTTAAACTTCTGAACACACAGGTATGTACAAGTGCACTGAACAAACCTGTAGGGTTGCATGTTAACAGGGGCTAAAGACACATGTGACCGATAAAATTGTTTACCAAATGACTTCATATGTTTTAAACTATAAGAATGTAACATTCTCCATAAATTAAAAAAAATAAATGTTCTTACTAGCTAGTATCAATTACAGTAATGACATTAAATTTTGCATAATTTTAACATAAATAACTTTTAAATAATATTGTTTCAGTAAAATTGCTTACATAAATATTTACTAAATACTGTCATAAAAAGTGTCACAAATAGTTTCATGATACTCAAGAACTGTTTAATCACAAATACATATCACATAAGAAGGTAGATTTCGAAGGTTTTCAGCCTGAATTACTTCATGCATGCACAGAATATTGGGAGTGACTGTGATTTGATCCTTAAGATTGGGGACACTAATGCCTTCTGCCGTGTTCTACTCCATTCCAGCTACTCCGTTCCAGCAAGCTCAACACAGGAGCAAATAAAACTTACAGAGTACACACAACTTTCACAACAGGGTATTAAATAGTCGATTAATAAAGTATTGAAATTTCATTTCAATGAATGTGCTTCTCGACTATTAAAAACCTTAAATCTTATTTCATTTACCTCAAATGTTTAACTAAACTAAAAAGTTTTAAAAAATCAACTATTTCCAAAGAAAATTATTAACTTTTAACACCCAGAAACATACTCATCATAACAAATATTAAAAAGGGAGACATGAACACACCAAACTTCAAGAAAAGGAATGCTAATGGATATCTTGAGTTAAGGAAGAAAATTAAGAAAACCTTTTGAGGCATAAAAATACCCAGAAAGGTAAGACCTAAAAGTTTTAAAAATAAAAATATAACAATATTTGGGATAGATAACTCATACTGTGTGATAAACACATACCCTTTTCAATGTAGTTCTTGGGCACCCAACCAGGAAGATCTTCCTCATCTGGCACTATAGGCATCATGTGAGATGTCCTGGGCCGACCAAAACCTGGATGCTCATCCTCTGGAGGGGGCGGAGGGGGCAATGGTGGGGACACATTGCCAGGTCGATGCTGGGCATGCATGTGCTGCAGCTGCTGATGTGGATGGTGAGGCAGCGTGTGGGAATGATGGCCAGCTCCTACAGCAGCAGCAGCAACCATGTGATGCATCATGCCTCCATGATGTTCAACAGCATCCCCTGGAGGAGCTACAAAAAGGTAAAGATAAATTATGTGAGCGATTTTTTTATGAAGATATTTTTCCAAGAAAACAATATCAAGTATTCAACATTTTTCAAAATTTCAGCAATCAAAATTTAAGTTCTTATTTTTTCCACATTTCCTCAATTTATTAACTTCCAAAATCCAATCGGATAATTGGAAATTTGTATAAATGGACATTGAATAATTAGTGTTATTCTGTATTCTTTTCAAATACATTATTTCAGCATCATTGCAACAATTTAGCACTTGCAGAATGAAATTTATAAGTTCTTTGAGTTGCTTTTTCAAGAACACCTTAAGAACTGGTGGCAAAATGCTCCAAGTTAACATGCAAGTATTACTTGCAATTAGCATCAACTACTATCACAAATTTACTTAGATATTCATATTTAACTTCATTTTATACATATAAATACTGACAATTTTACTGCTAAAAAACTTCCATGTAATTTATGGAAATGGTGTTGTTTGTTTCACAAATTTCTGTCTGTTTTCTTTTCTCAAGCTACACATGAATATTGTACAGTATGCATGTTATTAGTCATCTCCATTTTCTCCCACATAACATGTTCAACAGAGTTCAAACTTGGGACCACAGTCATTTGCAGTCATGGTTTACCATGCTTTCTCTTAAGATAGGCTAATATGAAATTCTCTCTCTCTATAAGGCCAGTAGAAAACTAGACTCTACTGAATAATTAATGTGCTGCCTAGTCTAAATTTTTAATAGTGACAGGATTTCAATGCAAATATTCTCCTTGTAATAAGTAATAAGAAATATCTGATCACTTGAAATGTACGTGAAATGCCCAATTTCCAATTATTTAACATAACTTTATTATGCATATCTAGCATGTTTTGTCTATTTCCTTAATAAGAATAATTTCTGCAAATTGTTAAATTGTCAAAATGATTATGCATATTTTGCTGGAAAAAGTTAATCATCACACATTTATTTATTATAATGAATGTAATACATTTAATTTATAGTATTGTAATTTGAGTATCTATGCACATGGTTCATTGTAGCTAATACACACACCCTGCACCTGAATTACATATGCTCTGTATGGATCATTCTTACTCATATGCATAATTAATAACAATATCTTTATAGACAAGTGTGTTCAGAATAACAGATTTTGTGTGTTTATTGTGCAATAGGCTGAGTTAATGGATTTGCGAGCATGAAAAAACTTATCACACTCGCGTTACTTGTGGGACTGATTATCAGGAATTGTTTTGATTTGTTAGAGAGAATGTAAAGTGGTCGATTTGATAGAGAGAATGTGGAATATATACCTATGCGAATCCACAGAAACAAGAGGTAGTGCTCAGACGAAACATTTATAATTGGAATGTAATTAAATAAAATAAATTTAAATTCGGATAACAGGTCAGTTTTTTGGTCTTGACAAACCAGACACATTGTCAAATACAGAATTCTGCTCAATTGCTATTAGATTCAAACCTCCACCCCCCCACCCCCCCGTTGCAAATTAATTGTTCGTATACTGTTGCTTTCATATTAATGTTTTTTTCATGGCAGCCGTGTCATTGCTTTTCCACAAAACCTTTTCTTACTCACTAATAATTGTGGAGTACAGAAATTCCTTTCCAGCCTTTTAATGTTTGGAAACTGTCATTTATTTAACATTGTCATATTTTTCAATATTTTTCACAAATCACATTTGAGAAATGCTGTCATTTTGCTCACATATCTCATCTGAGGAGTTTGTTCTTTCTGTCTTTCTTTTTTGTTAGTTGAAGAATATCTTACAGAAATTAATGATAAAATCAATCCATCTCCAAACAAATTGTGACTTGTTGGCAAGGTAACTTTAAAGCACAATCTTGAACCTTTGTTACCTATTTGATTTTGCTTAGTAGTAATAATTTAAATAACTGCTGCTTTGGTAAATATTCAAGCACTAAAATATTAGACAAAATGTAAACAACTTCTGTTACAAAGTAGAAGACTTTTTTTAAAAAAATACCATGATCATATGAAATTGTCATAAAAATTAATTTGATTGCAGGACAACACATTTGAAATGTCCTAAATGATGTTAAAGAAAGAATACCACTCAATTGTATGCTGTTCTAGCACCATAGCTTACATTAATGCTTTGTAGGTGTTAGAACATAATATATTCCCTTATTGTTTCCCCAATATGAGGAAACATTTTGACCTGTAAATTGAAGATGTAGGAAAGGTATAAGGACTTCTTTTAAAAGATAATATTGGAAATGAAAAGTCTGAAGAAAATTCTGTAATTTAGATATGGACCATAAAGTATGCAAACAGGATTTAGAACAATTTTATGACAATATTGTGGAGGACACATTTTTTCACAGGTATGTAAATATGATAAATACATGGCCAATAGTGATTTTCTCTCATCTTCAAAATATTGCATTAATAATGGAGAATAATTTATTTAGGAAATGGCAAACAATACTTGTACCAATGCCATGCATGTTAGTTTCTACATAATGAAATTTGCTCCAAGTTTGTCACTGTACCAGATGCAAAAAGGGTCCACTATTACGAGTCTTCCATGAGAAATTCTACAAACGGTGACTAAATAGAGAAAACTGAACAGAAATTGACTTAATAATAGTTTATGCTCATCTTACATTTAGAGTAACTCCAGAAGAAGAGTAAAAGAAGTCTTTAAAATGTGGAGATGAAAAATTTAAAAATTAATAAATATTTTTAATAAAATTGATTAATCTAAATAATGATTTCTGATAAATATGTTTCTGCTCTCAATGTTTTTAAGAAATGACACACTAAAAAAATTCTGGCCAAAAAACTATAAATAGAGAAAATCAGAAAATCAAAGTAAAATTCTTTTGGAACCACAAAATACAAAGAGAAATAGGTACCACTCCTCCCACAAGGAAACAAACAAATTGTTGCATAAAATATGTTTATAACAAATGTGATACTTTCTTATGCTTATGCAAAGGTAAAAATAATTATTAGTAAACTGCCTTTAACTTAAGCAGCACTACTATTGTCAATGAGTTACGTAAAAATTTATTTATTACTGCTTGTTTAGTATTGATTTTACATAAAATTGTTTTCTGGTTCAGCATGAATAAAGTTATCCCTATACATTATATACCAACATTCATCTCTCATTAAATACCTTTCTAACACTACTTCAGGCAATGTAAATAATAAAATTTGCCTAGTAGATCCATAAAATGTTCTAAAAAAAATATAGCTTTACCCAGTGCAACTAATCGCCTTAGTTAACCCTTTGTTAGGTGTGCCATTTTTAACAAAATTTAATTTGAAGACACTACGCAATTTTAGAGATGCTTTATTTCTATAATAGCTCTTGAAAAATTCATTTCATTATCCTTTAATATGTCCCCAACCTGGCACGGATCCACAGGGAGGGAAATTAGGAAAATTTCTCCTCCCAAAACTTTTCAGCAACTATTAATTTTAACTTGTCATAAAACATTCAAGCAAAAATATTTTCATATAAACATTAAAATGAATAAAATTGTATTGCAAACATGAAAAAGTTTAGTCTGCGTCATTCTACATAATCTGAAATATATCACACTTGACCAAAACATTTTGAATAAAAAAATTTCCCCTCCCAAAATTTGTGCCTGCCCCAACAGTCTTGAAAGTAAAACTGAAGTTGTTGATATAATCTACATATTGAAATGTTCATAGTGCCTCCTAGCTGAAGGAACTTTCTTTATTTTAATTTTTTAGTAGTATTATGAAATTTTGAAGTTTTGCTTGCTAGCCGATGAGTCTCTTATCGGGAGGTAATTCTGTCTTTAGAAGTACTGAAACATGTAAAATTGCAAATTTGTGTGAATTGTAAGCTGCCAAATATTAAATATGTATGCTCTGTGAACTCTTTTGTAAAGAGAAGAATCCCATGTATCCCACAGGCACAGATCCACGGGGAGGGAAATGAAGGAAATTTCTCCCCACAAAAGTTTTCAGTAACTATTAATTTTAACTTGTCACAAAACTTTCAAGCAAAACTTTTTTTGGACAATCATTAAAATGAATAAAATTGTATCGTAGCATGAACTGCGTGTAAACTGCGGCATTTAAAGAAATCTGTAATATGTCACATTTGATCAAAATATTTTTAATTTCCCCCCTCAAAATGTGTCTCTGGATCCGCCCCTGTGTATCAGGAAATTAATAAAAAATAAAATATCGTGCTTAAGGCCAGGGAAACCTTAAAAAAATTTCAAAACAATTCAATGTACACCAGGTTTACAATGATGAAATGAGTGGAAATTTATGTATAATAATCAGATGGGATGAAATACTGTAATGATTAAAATTTTCAACTGTAATTGAAGATTACATGCAAGGAAAATTTTGGTTTTTCATTCTTTTAAGAAATTTTACTCTATATTTCTCATGCAACTCAAGAAATTCAACCCTTATGAAATTGGAGACTAAGTCTGTACTTCATTTTGTAAATGTATTTTAAGCAATTAATAGATAATATTACTTGTATATAAAATTCTCAATGGTACACAAATAGAAAGTAATTTTATTTAAAAAAAGAGCTAACATTTCAAATAAGCCCAAAAGAATGTAACTGTACACTGCAAAGATCAAATAGATTTATTGACAAAGTTATTGGTAAAGCACTTTCAACACAGCTCTGTATTTTCAGAAAATTAGAGATTTGAAGTGAAAAATAACCTTAATAACCACAAGAGAATAAGAACAACAATTAAGAGAGACTTTGGCAGACATATGGACCTGGAAACAAAACCAACTTCACAATATAGCTGCTAAATCTAGAATCATATATGGCTCTGAATTGGGTATTGAAAGAGAGAGACAAATAAAAACTACAGGTGGCACATATGAGATTTCTGAGAAACCCCAAGGAAATCACAAGGGACAGACTGAGAAATAAAGACATCAGAAAGAAATTGAAAACCAAATGTTTGGTAGAAGAGATAGAACAGTCTCAAAGGAGATGGAAAGATCATTTACAAAGAATGGACAATAACAGATTTCCCAAATTAATCTGGAAGTACAAACCAATAGGGATCAGAGATAGAGGCTGTTCACTAAAGAGGTGGCAACAGTAGGAACACTTGGAAGACTGACTAATATTCTACCAAGAATAAAGCAATAGAAACATCCTGTATGGAAGAGACTAATTTCTGATCAGTTCATGATGGTGATGATGATACTCATGATGATTAACCATTTCCAGTTCTGATAGATAAGACAAATGCATGTTTCCTTATACTTGTTATGTGTTTCATTATGTTGATAAATAAGAAACCAATGGGCTTCATTATTTTCATTTCTGGAGACGAATTACATTTACCATTATTTATTGAAGTTACATAATTAGTTTTCTTACATACTTTACTTTATACATCAAACCTCCAGACAAGATTTTATTTAAAATACATATTTGAGGCATGTTCTGGAAGAAGGGCACATAAGCCTATGTATCCTTTTACCAGAAATCGTTTTAAATGAACTGCCATATTATACTACAGTTGCTGGGAAAATTACTTCACATAATTAATGGTAGCAGCCTGGCGATAAACTTTGTTAGCATTTTCTCAGCTGTTTTGATGTACAGCTGGTATTAAGACTCAAGCAGTGTTTACTGGTTTGTTTGATGTAGGGTATTTAATTGTTAACCTTTATGTGCTGAGAGTATGCATTTATTTTTGTTTACAATGGAACCATTGTATAAAGAGGTATATCGAAACTAGGGATTTTCAAACCTTTTTTGTTCATGGCTCCCTTGACCTTAACAAATTTTCCCATGGCACCCTGGTAACAACATACGGCTACGAAAGATTCAACACAAATGAGTAAGTGATATACATTACAAATAAGATATAGTAAGACAGTTCAAAATTATTTTGTAGATATAAATGACACGACTTGCACTAAGTGCCCGGAATTTTATTCGAGTCGGCACGCTCCAGAGTGCTCTCTAGGAGCAGCCTCTTGGCCTTCAAGGAGACTTTCCATTAATGAAACTTGTAATATAGAGCTCAACTCGGCCTAGCTGAGGAGTCAAGACCGTGCGAGCCCGCGGGGTGGAAGTGCAAAGTTGGCTCCCGGGCCGCCTCTGACAGGAGGACTTCGAAAAATTTCAGAGTTGCTGAGGAAAGAGAACTGGAAACTGTGGATAAATTTAATTTCCGAGAAAACTAAATTTCTTAAAATTTTTGGAAATTTCCATAACACAATGCAATTTAAATAAAACACTTAAAACAAAAACATAATATATAAATTTATAATTAATTTTAAGACTCCCGAGATACATTTATAAATATTTTAAGACTAAATCTAATCATGGAATATGTTTTGTGCGCTACTGCACCCTACAGGCGAAACGTAATGTCAAACACACTAAGATAACAGACTTTTTTCATTAATAATTTTTTAAGCTGCGTATTGATATCTTCTTTTTTGGTAATATCTTTTGTAATAAAATGATAGTGTAAAGTATTGAGTTTTTATTTTGCTCATAATATTCAATTTCAGTTATGTATTTTCCTCACTTATATATTTTTTCCCTTCAGTTCTCTGAAAAATGTATAAGTATTCTGCTATAACTATTTTTGTCTCATTCAGAATAAACTATTGTTGTACTGTAATAACATGCTATTTTTGGAAAAAAGGCACATAACGTATTATAAGAAAAAATTCATAAAAATTACAAATATTGGGATTTATTTTTAAAAGTTGTTTTCTAGCCTAGAAGATATTAAGTGTTAAAAATAAGTTTGTAACAGGTGTTCGCAGGCTTGTTATGATATATATGTACAATAATAAAATATTTGACAACCTTTTTTCCAGCTTTGCCCTTCTTTCGGAATAAGCCTCAATTTCTCTGCATTAATTTAAGTTCAAAGTTGAGAAGAACATCTAAAAATGTTGTGCTAGTAAATTCATATCATAAGTTTTTCAAAAATACATTCACTTTCAACAAAATTAGAAATAGCTTTTCTCTAAATCCAAAAATACACACAATTCAAGAATGGCATTTCAGCATTAAATTTAATTTTAAGACAACATTTCAATTCTTGAACATAAAATGAAAATAGCAGGAACTGAGAGAAACAGTACTTACGAGGCATGCTGGTGTGATGGTCCACAGCATACGTGACAGGAGGTGGTGGCGGTGGTGGTGTCTGGGGGTGAGAAGCTTGTAGACTGGGATTGGTGTGAGGAATAGGATGCACCATGCCCACTTGAGGAGGAGACATAGGAGGAGAGGGATGATGGTGGGGATGTGGAAGAGTCTGTGTGTGGAGGTGAGAAGCAGGAGGCATTGGAAGTGTACTATATCCAGCACCTCTTTCCCCACGGCGTGGATGACCAAGTGGATAATTAGGAGCATAATGGCTGGGCACCTGAAACATATAACATAAAAGAAAATTCCACTTATCCAATTTTTAACTGAAGACTTGAGAGCTCATTATTTTTATCAGACCATAAAAATCCATTGCCCTTAACAGTGTGAAGAAGAAATCTCAAAAAAATAACTATTTTAGGAACCTATGGCTTACTTGAATATTCTAAGTCTAAGATTAATAGCAGACAATGAAGAGACTACTAAAGGAGTTTCTCAGACCCTTACGGGAAACTTCTATTACTAATAGAAAATACAAGAACTAGCTCCCAAGTCTCATTATTTTCAGTCAAGTGCTACGCTTTCTGCTGCACAAGCAAATTGCAAATAATTCACAGCCCAGAATATTTCAGCATTTACATTATCTCTACGAAAGCTGATTGTCTGGAAAGCACAGTACTGCCTCCACCTTCACAGCCTTTCACTGAAGCAGCTAAATACATAAATTGCTAAATTAGTGGTGGCAAAATTTTCTACTCGAACTCTTCATATTTTATTTGAAACTGCCACCAGCACATATTGCAAACGAAGGAAATAGTCTAATTTGAGCTGTATGCAAAGAAAGCACAAATGCATCATTATCTGTACTGTCTGAAAAGTAATATTTCAGTAGACAAGAAACTGTGTAACTGTACGCAAATAAAGGCCCAAAAGCAAAATGCAAAAAATACTATACAAAGCTTGCCGAGTGCAACACACTATGAATCACCACCACTCCCAGGCCAGGGCAGAAGCAGTGACAATTTTGCCACCACCAGTCAAGACTACGAACACAACAGCCTGAAGCTTGCGTAGCTGCGCACGGAACACTCGAGGAGGAGAACCTCCTTCCCACCTGTGGGGGGGCGACGGCGGGCGGTGTGCGGTACTCGCGAGACCCTTTGCTCAGGCTGCCCCCCTGTCGCACGGCCTGCGGTGGCGTGGGGGGCTTTGTGGTGGGGGCAGGGCCTACCAGATTGGCGCCCATCATTGCAGCTGCAGCTGGTGAAGTGCCTCCCAGAGACTGGATGCTGCCCTGGCTGCTACCACGCTGCTTGCTCCGTGGTGTACCGCCTGTTGAGCCCGTTCGCACTCCATGCCCTAAGTCGTCTAAAGCTGAAAACCAAACACATCATTCATTTCTAGTTCCTTAACTGATGTCACACACCAAGACAATTCTCCAAATTTCAAACAAAACAGAATCTAGAGAAATTAGTGACAATAATAACACCACAACTCTATGACACTATTTCCATTATCTCATTAAAAGCTATTAAAAATATAACAATATGCCAGGATTGACAGTCATGAAAATAGTTTTCTATTCATTTGAGTCTGTTTCTGTTAAGTGTAAATATTCATAGTATTATATTAAAATTTGGTTAAAAGATGAGAATAATTTGTACTCCAATCTGACTAAGAAGTTTTATATGTATACCAAAAGTTATTGCTAAGAAAGTCATCAACCTCAAAACCTTTGACTCCTTCAGGTCCTATTACTAAGCTGATTTTTGTCCATTTTTTTCCTTCAATGGAAAACACAATATTTTAGGTTACATATTTATTTTGAAGCATTAGAAGTATTATAATTTTGTAGTGCCTACAAATGTCTATTTTGTGTTTAAATGTTGCCTATTCTCATATTTACTGATCAAAATTCAATCATTCTTAATCAAAAATTTTTAAAATTGTACTTTTTTGTTTTTATTCTGCAGATTACAGAAAAATCCAACAATATCAATAAAAATAATTCAGTTTTACTGCAAACACGGTGCAGGTATTTCATATTATAAAACATGCAAAATGACAAGTGGCTATTTTTTAACTCAAATTTTTAAACAATTTTTACTCAAGAAAGAGTCCGTATTTTTTCTCAAAACATTTTCCTTGTATGTATCAAAGGACAATATAAAAATTGGTGCTGGGTTTTTACAAAACTGTATTTTCAAAAATTGCAAAAAATTAATATTGCAAAAGTACAATATTGATTAGAGATTTTTGTCTTCAATGAAATATGTTTTAAAAAATCAGATCTTTAGGTTTTAAATCTTTTTAAAACGAGTGGTTTTTGCAAAATTTCTGTATATTTCAATATTAGCGTGCATTTAATGAAAAGCAAGAAGATAGCGACTGTGATTTTTTGTCCAATTCCCGAACAATGAAAGATTGGATTTCAACGAGAATTTGTTAGAAGAATGATTAAAGAAAATATTTCATGAAGGTAACTATATTACGTTTACTTTAAAAACTTGTCACACAACATAAATAAGGATAAGTGTATACAGTGCTTTTAAAAAAATTCCTATTTTGCCTGCCTATATCTTCAGTTTGTTGTGCCTTTAAATCTACAGCTTACTCATTACAGATAGTTTTGATGAAATGTTACTTTGCTCTAGATTTAATTGGAAACAAAGTTACAAATTGGATTATTGTTAATTCTACCAGACACCCAGTGTTCATTAAATTCGCTGTCCCCTTCTCAATCAGCTTTTGTCCAGTTTTCCCCGATCCATTGAACAAATGCTGAGACGGGCTCTCACTTTGTTTTTGAACGTAAATGTAGTCTCATTATGCATATGTATTGTGAAGCTAATCTTTTGGCTAGTTGCAGGGGAAGCTGGGCAGGAATGGGGAGTAGGACATTATTTCATCAGCAATACTACAAAATCAAATTTGTAATTATTTTCCTGATTCAAATACGACAAAGTAAATTAAATTATTTTAATCTGGTTACCACATTTTAGGGTGCAATGTGTGTTCTTTAGCAACCTTGATATGCAAAATTATCAACAGTTTTTATTCTGAAAAATTCTTTGAACCCTCTTCAGCCTTCCAGCAGCACTAGCAAAAAGAGTGGCTAAAATAATGTTCAGGCCAAGATTTAATAACTATTAGTTGCACAATAACATTCTATATTTTAGTACCTTACTCACCAGTATAATCAATAGGTTTCCGCACATATTTTATTGGCTTCTCAGGATTGGCAGGAGCAATGATTTTGTACTGTCGTGATGTAGTCTTGTTGGCAGTGAGCACTCCAATCTCTCGACGAGCAACTTTTTCTTTATGGATCATCACCGTCTATAGAAAATGATTTCTTTACAGTAGAATGTCAAAGTTGGCATTTACAAGGAAGAAAAAAAAAGTTACAAACCTGTGCTATGTGATTCATCTGACTTTCCATTTCTGCTAATTGTGCTGTCTGCAGGTCGAGAAGTTGAAGAAAATTAAAAGCAAGAGTGTTGATTTGATAGGCAACACTAGCAAGTGATTGAGTGGTATAATTTTTGGTTTCCTCCAATGCATGACGTTTGTTCTCAGACTGCAGCACAAAAAATACTGTAAGAAAACATGTACAGAAACACAAGCTAATTCGAAAGGTAGTTACAATACCTGGAAATAATTTCCCTCGCAGTACTCTGCTACGCGTTCCAAGTTAGTATGACTGTCTGCAAGGCTGCTACGACCCTCAGGTATCTCGGTTTGAAGGAGCGCCGCCAATTCTGCCATGTTGTCAGACTCGCTGCCGAGGCCTGACTCCCGGTTGGGATCCATGACCCCTTGCAAAGGAAACAATACACCGGTCTTTTACAATGTATCCGGCAGGATATTACATCAGGTTACACACCAAACCGTGCTACAAACGGCACTCTTCAACAGCAGCAACAGGGTTCGGCCCAAGAGAGGTTATAATTCAGTCTAAGTGATAATACTCAATTTACGAGTTATTCAGCTTCAGAGTATACTGTGCACTGTCTAGAGAAATTAAGCATTATAGTTCTTGCTTTTAAGTGCACTTTTCGAGCGGGTAATACTTACTTCCGCCGTGAAGATGGCCAAACAGCACCCCGCCCCAATGACAACGATAGCGGTGTTAGTGAGATTACGAAACACAGCAGTCCATACGATCAGTCTTATTAAAATGCATTCATTCCTTAAACTAGGGCATTCATACAGCAATCCAATAACTCAGCATGCACAAACCTCCTGTTAAAAATGTACTCCACATCATTAAATCAGATAAAAACTCAGTACACAAAGATAATTGACAACTTCGATATATATCGAAATCTGCTCCTGCTCGACACAGCAGGAAAAGACGTCGATACAAACATCGAGATGTTATCGATTATTTTATCATAAGTTCGTTCATTTCAAAATAAATTCGAGACGCCCCAATAATTATTATAAAAACAAACATGTTCTTGGATACAATGAACGGGTAAAATAATATATAAGTATTGGCCTCGCATTTGTTTCGTTCAATAGTTAGAACTCTATGACAAGCTCAGATCGAAGCAGCATTGCTGTAGTTGTTTTGACCTTCGTGATACATTACGCTTCCCGATCACGAACTTTCCACTCACTCGACCTTTTGTCTGACTTCCCACGAACCGTGCACTCTCGCACTCGATGGTTGCGCTTCCTACGCGAGCCTTTTTCGGAAGTACTTGTGAGCGAGAAATTCCTTTCTGGTAGAGAAGCTAGTTCTGCAGCTTGGTGATAGCGTGACATACTTGTAGTTCTTGCAGATTCTCAAATACATTTACTTTTTCCTTCTTCTGTCGTTTCCCTTTTAATCGAATTAAACAGGTATTTTAAATCACTCTAAACATTTTAAAATAAAATTCACACAAAATATTTTCTTAAAAAAAAATTGAAAATTGTGGTATTTTGTTTTCGTCATCTATACTAATAACATTTATAACGAAAAATAGTTGCCAATCCCCATCGGGCAGGCATTAATTTACGTAATGTAAGAAAGTAAATATTAATCACAAAGAAGGCCAAAACTGCTATTCCTCGATTTGTCTGATTGGTAGATAAAGTGATCGACGCGAGTTTTTGATGGAGCAACTCGGCAACAAAATCAAGCATCTTGGCAACAGAATCTATTTTTTTTTCGCGAAAAAATATTTATTTAAAAAAATGAAAACTCATGGTATTTTTTCTATACTACATTTAATCTTTATGAGTTATAACTCATATTATAAACATATAAAAATATGAATCCTTTGAAGTCAAATATTCATCTAGGTTTTTTCGTTGAATGTAATGTACTTTCCATCAAATATCCAACCAACTACAGAAAATGACAAGGTCATACGGCGTCGTCGTAAAAATAGTGTTGAATGAATTCCCATTCAAGTAAGTTTCTTACCAGCCCTCGAGAGTTATATGTTGGTGGAACGCAATGGTCTGGGAGGGAGTGCCTGCAGATCAAAAGGCGGTCGCAGCCTTCGCCGGTGCCAACTCACGCACGCGAGGCGCCCTTGGAGGCGACATCGATGCTTTAAGGGCATATTCAAAGGTTTCATCGCGTTTTGCCTCGAAATCGCCCGAAACTGTAGGTTCACAGGTCCTCGCAGGGGGGAGGGGCAAACGGTCGCAAGACCTGAGATTCTAGGTGGAGTGGGGACGTCCATCTGGTTCCAAGTCTCTCGACGATACTCACGTCGTTATTTTTAAGGTGGAGGCTGTGAGAATGTGATTCGCCCCCGACCTTTGTTCTTCGTGGGTTTGTGGGTTTCGTTCGCCGGCATCCTCTGTGCATTCTTCGGCATATCTCGAATCCACATATAACAGTCCGACGGGGACCATGTCAGGTTGCTTAATAGGTGCCGGCGGCCCGCTCGTCGATAGCTTGAAGGTGGAAGCAGCGATAATTCGGAGTGGGGGCCCAAGCCCCCCAGTTAGGCATTTGGCTTCGTCACAGTAGTGGCCCGATGCTGTGGGCAAAGAGGAGGGACTTGCCCCAGCGCACGTGAGTGGTGCTTAATTTGACTTCGGTGCTAGCCCGGAAAGGTAGTAGTTCTGAGCTGGCAGAGTGCCCCGACCAAGGCTTAACTGAGGTGGTTCCCGAGAGGGGAGAGCAGTAACTGCGTCCCGGTGGTATCCGAATACAGGGCCGAAGGTGTTCTTGCACTGCAAGGGGGAGCGGAGAGAGACTATTAGCGCCTAGGTGCACACCCCGAGAAGCAACCCCCCTCGAAAATACAAGTGTAGGTATAGACGCACTATTTCCAATCTACTGTCGGTACACAATATACTATTTCTTTTTTTATTTTATTTTATTTAAAAAACATTTCACCTAATTTATGCCACATTTTTTATGTAATACATTTACGAAATAATATGATTTCGTAAAATTTATAAACTGACGTGTCAAAACAAATGCAAGGAGACTTATTTTTTGGGGAACTGAAATTAACTCGTTGGTTCTATATACGCAAATTTCAAATGTCCAGATACAATATCAAATATGTTTCAAAACGAGAATTTAAAATATCGAAAATTAAAATGTACTGCTATACTTAAGTATTGTATTATACGTGTAACTAAGCTCTATCAAGGCCTGATTCCTCTTCCACTGAAAGTGGTTATCCAGGGACACTCGTCGAGGGAAATGGAGCACAAAGTATTCACAGTAAGCTTGTTTACGTGAATTATTTAAATTTACGTCAATGCATGAATATGTAAACCTGATGTGATCTTGTTACATTTGATAAATTACATCAATTTAAAGATGAAAATACTCAAAGTCGTACTAATATAGTACTACATCTGCACCACACTTTCCATTTTTCCTGTTAAAAAACTAATTTTGAACAACGTTCCGTTTGCAGCCACATACAGACTTGGACTTTTTGGAGAGCAATCCTCCTTTCATTTAGTCAGTCGTGGTCAGTCATTGCCTTTTAACCCGTGGCCATGGGCACGGCGCTGTTAGATCCCGAGATTTCCCCGAGATTAGAGGGACACCCTACCAGGAACCCGTGATGTTTCGAATTCGCTTAACTTCAGTAACTTTATTTATACGTCAAAAACAGTTAAAAACGGTGTTACGTGCTATGGGGAGAAGTTAAATTGAAGTTACATTTATGTTAAGAAGCAAACCAAGGGGCCATCTCAGCATTTGCTCGAGGATCAGGGAAACTGGACGAAAACCTGATGACTACACGCAGCTAAATTAATGAATGCGTCTAGTCACGCCGATTTTTTTCAATTACTGTATATTATATATATATATATATATATATATATATATATATATATATAATATATATATATACACTGCTGAGGTAGCATATATATATATATATATATATATATATATATATATATATATATATATATATATACACTGCTGAGGTAGCCTGACATCAAATGTTAAAAATACGTAATATAAATGTAATAAATACCGTAATTGTGTTTTTGGTTATATTTTATATTTGTATAGATTTCTGTGTTAAATTTCTACACCTATTGATCGTTTTGTGAAATAATGAAGATTATAATTAGTAGTTTGGAATTAAGTATTATACTTTACATATTTTAAGTTCAAAAAGGTTTTAAAATATCCTTTAAATAAAAAAAATTGTAACAGAGGGATCTTTTTTGGGAAGAGACTCAAGAAAATTGAGGAAACAGGTAAAACCAGAATAATTATTTTAGTCACATGAATAAAATTTTATTAAATATGTTTAATTATATTTACACAACATACACCTTGGGTAGCGCCCAGCAGACATGTATTGTTCATCACAGCTCAACAAGAACTTCATATTCGTTCGAGAAACATTCAAAATTGCCACAGGGGGCAAAAATGTTTTGGTTGCTTCTGTATATCTGTTGGAAGAAAATAATCATCTGTTATTCTATTTGTTGCATAAAACTATATTTTAAAACGAATAATTTAAAATACTACGAAAATGCTTTACTGTTTTCTCCTAATTCTATCTATCTAGTACGTATTGTCCACTAAATTTTAGATCAATCATCATGACAATGACCACTTGTTAGCAGAATAAAACTAATTGGAAATGACTTTTCACTGATGATCTGAGTATCCAGTGGTCAGGAAGAAATTATTCAAACTTCTACCAATTCCATCAATCAGTAAAATTTTATCATTTTTTCCCGTCAGTGTAATTTACGTAACATGAACCTGTTTTTCTTTCAATATATTTTCTCTGTGAATGCGTACTAGGTTTTACTCAAACAGCTTAATATTTTTCGTTTAAATGATCGTAAGCAATACCACAAGTACATTGGACATGTTTTATAAAAGGTCGATAAAATGCATTGTTATGTGAAAATAAACAATTATCAAAGCCACGTGAATCGATAAGTAGAACTTACATGTGCTTGTGATAATGCTTAGCTTAATATTTGATGTCCAAATTATGATGTTTGAGTAAGCACTAGTAGTAAACATCTTTACCCACGTAAACAAGCAAAGCCTTGTTTTTCGCTGTATATTTGCCAATAGCTACATTTTTCTTCGCATTAATGCATTCAATTTAATTTTGATATGTATGTGATTGTCACAAAAGAGTTATTCTTAGAAGGGGCTGCATAAGAAAAAGTCTGAGATGTTGTGGTTCCGCCCAGAATAGTCATAGAATGTACGGTAAATTTTAACGTAAGAAAAATTCTATAACGGCAAAAATTTGGTAAAGCAATCTAAACACCTTGAATAACATACTAAATTCCCGTTCAACGCCTTGAGCATATCTTTTGCCCGAAACGGTTTGTCCTCCGCGGTTAGGATTGGAGCAGTAGCCTTGTGTCACAGTCCCACATACAGCAGGCCTGGCGGAAGTGAAATCTTCCTCCCGGATGCCAGAATTTCCGGCGATATTCACGTCGTTAGCGCTGGCATAGCATACTAGCGGTCTATGGTATAAGCTAGTGCAGTGGGGTGACAAGTTGGGAGCTCCGACTGCGCAGGTCTTAACCCAGGTGACCCCTTTGAGCTCTTGGCTTCGATGTGGCGTGGCTCAATACTCATCGATATTAAGGAGGAACTTGTCTGGCACATTGTGAATGATGTTTTTAATTCGACTAATACTGACGATGGAAGTTGACAGGGCAACCCCAGGCTTAGGTGAGTAGCCGTCCCTGAGAAGCGTTCGGTTAGCAGGGTAGCGTTCTTGTGAACTCGTTGGGGTGAAGGTGAGAACTATGCTCACCCCCCCCCCACCCCTCACCCTGGTAAAGGTTGTTTGGGCCGCCGCGCCGGTGACAAAGAAGACGGTGGAATTTTTATAATACAAACTTTGATACTTTCGGTCCCTTGGGATTCGTGTTAACGTATGTTTACTGTATTACAAAGCATATAACCTGTAAGAAAATATATTTTAGTTCATCACTTAAAGGAACAAAGTAGATGTAGGTTTTTACACCAAATTGGAAATAAGGCAATAAGGAATTCATCTAATCATGGCGGGGCGGAGTGGAATGGAAGTCTAGACGAGTTCAACACTTTGCGGGAAGAACTAGAGAGAGGGAATAAAATTACTTCCAATTTATACTTCATATACAAATCTCTAACAGGTGACCATAATAAACAATGACGGGTTACTTCTGTTAAATTCCAATAAGTTTTATCTAGCTAACTAGTGAATACTCTAATATTGCAGTAGGATTAAAGACTATAATTAAAAAAGCCTACCCACAAATATTAATGTGGGTAGTCTTACTTAATTTAACGTGGGTAGGCCCTCTCTCTTTGAAGCACATCAATGAATATTTCAAAATTATCACAGATTTTTTTAAACTTCGCACAAACGATTCGAATCAACTAAATAATGTATTTGCTTCAAAATATTGCTAACAAGTAAAGTTGAATTCATTATTATTGTTTGGCATGAAAACATACTGAACCTAAAGTAGTTAAGGAAATAAAATATATCACAATTTATTTCTGAAAATTGTCTTTTTTGAGAGCTTAGATAGAATATTTTTTTCAAACTTTAAACACAATCATGACCATTAAAAATGTATTTGCTTTATTATTGAATTGATCAGGTGTACAAACGCCTCGTACCTGGACAAAACTGTACTTACTTTTCCAGGAGTATACAGTCCTTGATTCAACCATCTCCCAATGAAAATCTCCAATCCGGTTTCCAAATTGACGCCGGCCAATACCGCTCTGGGAGGAATCCAACCTGAGTCAGCTTTTACCCACACAAGACGATGTTGATCAGTTACATTGTATGTAAGAATCTGCAATCAGACGTTACCAATGGGTTGCACTCCAATGCGTTACTTACATTTAATGTACGGATCTTGAAACACATACGCACGTCCATAAATCAGTTCTATACAAAACTGGACTAGCATGGTTTAACGTCTATCTTTCCGAGTGTTCAGCTCGTTATATTTAACAATTCGATGATTAAAATAAAATATTTTTCCAAACTTTAACCAAAGAATTATGTTTCTTATTGCAAGTTTTCAATTAATCAAAATTATTATCTCTGACAATCTATTAGAGAGCACTATTGTTTTAATGGCGTGAATTCACAACGTTTTCCCCAGTTTAATCCCTTCTTTGACTATTTGATACTTTGGTAGAAGTATTGTTTGGATACCGTACCAGACAAACATTTTTACGCAAATAAAAACGTTTTTATTGAACAATTAATATCAAATTACAATTCACAAAACTATGTGTATGATTCTCTTTGTTACTTGTTTGAGGGTGGAATAATCAAAGAATGCAAAATGATGTAAGTGTATAAGATTAAGATCACTGAATACGTACTAAATTATATGACCCTTCTAGTCAAATGAAGGCCGTGTACAAACTTATATTCGGCGATATTATTTTTCTGCAGTAACAACGAGGTGCCAGGCATGCCGAATTTTGGGGGTTTCCAAGAATTGTTCCCCGAAAATCGAAAAAATATTGTTTTTTTGTTTTTCAGTTAAGCCCTCTATTCCCCATGCAGTGTCGCTCTTATATGCCGCATCAAAGGAAAACAATATTTGTGTTCTATGACTTGAACGCTCTCGGGAAAATTCGTTTATTTGTTTCGAAGTAGCCGCTATACCATTTGTTGAGTACTTAGCAATTACCTGGACGAGCGAGCGTGTTTGACGAGTACCGCATGCCTGATGACCAATCGGGAATTCGTCTTACCTCAAATTCGTCCCTTTGAATTACTCGCGATGCGTATGTGTGAATAAAAACTCTTTGGGAGGCCACATACGCGCCAGACGCAGCCTCGGGCACACTTTCGTCTTCGAAGGACCGACCAACGTAGAAGCTTCCAGATTTGTCGTTGCCAGCCCACACTGCGCCTTCAGGCAATGGGTCTCCCGACTTCATTGGTACCCACGCTGCCATAAAAATAAACCATTCAAAGATAATTTCAAGATGCAATCACAGAAAAATTAAATTATTTCACAGTATAAAGCACGAATCATTAATTAAACGCTGTGTTAAACGGTGCGATAATTCACTTTTCATTTGGGTTAAGAGAGCTATAAACCCGAAAACTATTTAAAATTAATGAATAAAAGGGTGTCACTTCCGTTTTTCCTTCCCTTAATGTTGGGCTCTCTTATTTTTCGTTACTGATGGACCCTTCATTTATATTTATCCATCTTCACAATTACAATAACATTGTAATGTGAAGGAAATATGCCCACAAGGAGGTTTTATCGCCATTGTCCGATTACCTGGTTTCTTGTAGTATGACCATGAAATTAGGGCTAGCTCTACTAATATATAATAGTATTAATTACCCTTTTACGGTCTAATTTAAAAAAAAAAAAACGTGCTGACATGATTTCAGTGACGCAAGGATTGCCGGGTTACTCATAACACATTCAGTATTTTCTACAATGAGGCTTTATTAGACAAAGTTGAAAACATCAGTAATTGCTACAAAACTTACAAACAAACAAAAATAGTATTATTAGTATGACACTAAGGACATACGAAATTTTCTTTGTCTTTAATAGCTTGTCCTACTCCCTTTGCCATATTGTCAGCAAAAACATGTTACAAAATCTCACTCTCGTTGGTAAAATATTGAGCCAATTAAACAGCATTAATCTCATTAGATTGCTCGGTAAATGCGCTAAACGTTGATGTATATTGTCAAAATTTTAAATCCTTCTTTAAGTGTAACTAATGAAAAAAGGATTCTCGAAAGAAGTGAAATCCGAGCGCCTTCACCACGTTCATGATAAAGGAGGCTCTTGAGTGCGCATGCGCGAGTCAACAAGCCTGGTAGGGGGAGAACGCACTTCTTATGCTCTTCCAGAAAGCATGATAGTACTATCTGTGGAAAACATTTTCAGCTAATAACATAGCACCTACTTGGCCATATTACCTGCGCTGGCTATATGTGCATAACTTACCTATATATTTATATACAATATATTTAAAATTATATTATGTATTAATTTATTATTTACTTTTATTAATTTTTTATTATACTTTTCCAATTGTTTTTTGAACTAAACTCTGATAGATCTAAAATTCTGCACATTTTTATTTTATCAATTCTGAAATTACGGGCATTTTTTACAAACGAATAGTTCAAGCTAAATTCTATGAGCACTCCAATGATTGAATTATTAGCATCTTATCACATCTATAACGAGTTAAGCCTCACTTGATACACGTCGTTTTGTATATTTTTGTATATTCTGTTGTCTCAGTTATTGTGTATCTTATGCTATTGTATTATTTTATTATGGTGTTACTGTATTATTTGTAACAGGGCAATCCTGAAAACAAATTACTAATAAAATTGAATTGAATATTTTGTAGAAAATGAGAACTGAAGGTGTCGGGGAACATGTCTATATTCTTTGTCAGCCAGAGTAAAAGAAATGTTTTAGTACAATTAGACGTGTCTTATTTTCTATAAACACGTCTGGCAGCTTTCTACTCATATACCGTTGTTCAATGAACTCGTTTGTTTAGTATTTCAATCATATTGTTTGTTTTCAGGAGACATTCTAAGGCAAACGTCTTCAGAGGTATTCCTGTGTGGCGTTGGATTTATGAAATGAGGATTAGCACTTTTTTCTTTCGACCCCTTCAGTTATCAAGAAAGAAATTTAATTCGGTTAAATCACGAGAAGTGACACTTTCTTACCTCCTGAACTTATAGTTCCTAATATTGTTGACGATGGTTTCGATATTCTTGGTTTCATATCCTTCGTCTCATGCAAAGAATATTCTTCAACATTTTTCCTATGTTTAAACATAAAATGAAACAAAACACCATTAATAGCAAAAAAATAATTAAATGGAGCTATTTTCACATTAACCCTACGCAACACGTTTTTATTAATCATGTTGTAGGCATTTCGGTACCTTTGTTTCTTTGAATACTTTGCTACTATTATTGATGAATGCGAAAGAGAAACAATTGAATATCAATGAGCAATAATCATATATCAATTAAAAATAGCTGTTCAAATTTTATTTTTGGAATGAGTCTGTGGATTAAACAGCATGATGACTCATAAACAAGTAAAGCAGATTACAGAACGGTGGCAGATCCAAGGAGGGGGGAGGGCACAAGAAAACTCTTTGGATCGAAGAAATCTTTGAAGCGTTTTGGGAATGAAATTTAATTGTTCCCTTTCTGAAATAATTTCAGAATTCACAGCTCTTTCAGATTTATGTTTTTTTAGCAGTATTTCTTGTCAGTGTTTAAATTTTAAAAAAATCAAGTAAAACAAAGGAATACTTCTTTAACAATAAAATAGTTATAAATAGTTATAAATTTCTCCTTAACCTTTCTCCTTAACTTAATATTCGGGGCACACTCCGAATGTCACAGAAAATCGAAGTTTTCCGCACGTGCAGGCAGTATCTTTTGCTTTCCTAATAGTCTAGTCGGCAAGTACATTTTACCTGGAAAACGACATAAAAACTTTTTCTTTAAGTCTGTTGCATGCACCCAGGCACTAATTAAATCCCCACGATTTCGACCTCCCAGTCACTTTGCTAAATCCGGGAGACCCGAAAAACTGGTATTTTCTGACCTTTTTCGAGTTTCTCTCTAGAAAATTTTAATCTTATATCCTGTAGAAAAATAATTCAAATTATTTTTAAAGAGGATAAAGGCAACCAAAATATGCAACTTACATAAAACCTTTCCTTTCAAATCTGTTACCAAGCGAGTTACAGCATTTTAAAAATTGGCATTTTTTCATTTCTTCAGAATGTTTGTAGCAGATATTGTAGTGTTCTCATGATAATAATCTTTTTGCCGCAAAAATCGACAAAAATATTTCATCTGCTTCAGCAACATGTTTTGCTGTGGGTTTTGTCTGATTACACAGAATATTTCATATTACAGTTTCCGACAAGCACTGCAGAATATTTTATTCCATTGTCTGCACTGGACGAATGTATCACCTCCCATGGAAGCAAGAAAAAAAGTGTGCGATTTCTATCGTATTTTAATGATTTTGATGAATGGGACTTACCCCTTTTCTAGAAATAAATGACCATAAGAAGCTAGTGCTAGAAAGATCAGTGGATCCACAATTTAATGTCTGATGGTAATATTATCAAACTCTGTAGCACTACATTGCAGTATTTACTATTGTGTCTTGTCTGCCAAGCACAGTTAATAGTAAATTGCTCTAATCATGGTAACTGTTGAAAGGCAATATTTTTATTATGTATTTTGAAACCTGCAATTTACTTTTCCACAACAATCCCACATTTTGTCAAATACGTATGGTATTTAAAACTATGTTCCCCAAATGAAGGTGATATAAAAGTATCAATCATCGCAATGAAGTAAGACCAATGTGTGGGAAGCTAGAAATATTAGGGCACCAGTGAAATTAATAAAGAAACCACAATGTTATACATGCGGATGAACTAAAACCTATACCACTAAAAGACTACCTATGTAAAACTGATACAAATGATCATTAACTAAACGAACAAAAACTAATCAAACAAAAATGCAAAAAGCAAGAGAAGGAGCACGCCCCAGTAATCTATCTGTTGGCTGGCGGGGCGCCACCGCCGCGTAATAATCCACAGCATTTTGTTTTGTTTTGAGGCTGTCGCTCGCTTAGCGATACGTTTAGAAAATACGTTTTATGCAAAGGAGGAAATATTATTCCCTTAAAAATTTGGTGTATTTATTTATTACAATCATCTATTAATCAGCCCTGCCCATTACGATCACCGTTCACTCTCTGTGCGCATTACGTAATGCTTTATATACTGCAATTTGCGCAATGATTTTGTTTGTATATGTCCTTTCCCACACATTTATCTAGGGAAGTCTTACCCCCACAGTAATATTTTGACCATTGCAATTCCCCAGTAATAACGTACATCAAGTTTAGTTGAAATTACATTTCGCCTACATTGAAGAGTCAAACCCCAACACCACACACACGTACCCATCCATCTATTTCTACTGGCTCGTATATGTAGTACATTTATACGGAGAATATACGTAGTACATAGAAATGTAGGTGATGCTGCAGCAAAAAACAGCGATTTTTTGACAGAAAAACTCTTACAGGACAAGTGGAAAAACTTGTTCCGATATGTTGTAAATTACTTTCTCTAGCGTGTAGTGTAGGCAGATTTCACGAATTGTGGGCCCTTGATGCCGGAGAAATTCACTGTCACACTGTTTCACGAACACATGTTTGGCGTACATTGTATGAATATTGTTTACACCCATACGGACAATCCCATGGCGTTTGCAAAATAGACACCCAGGGGAAAAAGATATCTTATCTAAAATTTTGTCACTAGGTATGTACTAATTGCTTACATTCATACCAGTATATATTGCCAGAACTGGATTTAGGTACTGAGGGGTCCCAAGCCTAAAGTCATGTTGGGGCACTCCGGAAAAAAGTCCTCCAGATTGACTCAAAACCCGGTAACAGAACCACTTTTAGAGCGATAGACTTTTTAATTATCACAGTTAACTTTATCCCGCCATGTAGAAAGGTACTTTCACCCGCGGTCGTCAAGATGCACTCAGATAAGCAACACTCCGTGTCTTTATAAGAGTTAAAAAGTGCACTGTTATCTACAAGCGAATTTTCGAAAGTGTTTTGCAATACCCATGTACGCTGCACCTATGGCAGTTGAAAATGTCATACCGTTATTACGCAGCAAGTTCTGTATTGGAAATCCTTGATAATAAGACATAGATAATACTGAATAGTAAACTAGTTCTATCTGGGAAACCCTTCGGAAAAAGCACTTTCATATAAACTGTTTTTTAGACTGACCGATATCACGACCTTCCAAAATATTGATGCATCCTCCTGGGTCATTCTGTTTTATGAATCATTTGAACTGATAAAATAGCTCATGCCACGGTACTGAAATGTTAATTTAAACCTTCCAGATGAAAGATGCTTCAAAACTGTCAAATTGTAAGAGTTATTACATTTTTTTATAGGTGAAATATTTAAATTCGTATATATATTCATCAAGAATTCATTCAACTAGTATTTAACAATCTTGCCTACCCCAAGGAGTTCTCTCTACTAAACAGTGAAAGAGGCGTTGATTAATTTAAAAAAAATAGAAATTCCGTTGAATAGTCATTAAAATGCAATGATTAATATAATTGTAATAAAGACAAATTTTAGATAATTTAAACGCGTAAAAATTATTGAACTTATCTTCATTTAATTAAGAAAAAAATACCATAAGCACGTGCGAATGATAAAAAATTAATATTTCCAATCATAAATATTCCACGTTTTTCACAAAGAGGGGATTACCACGTTAAGGGCAAACATTTTATCTGAATAATCCCAAAAAATGTATGAAACTTCAACATTTTGTGGCAGAGATTAATCTGTACTGGACTATAGTAATGAGAATACAAATATAAAAACAACTAGTGGGTAGATAGTGTCTTAAGAGTATCTTTTTTGTTATTAATACAAATTCTACAAAATAACTTAATAATTTCTTTTTTATCCAATTACTTTTGAAGGGGTTTAATTTGTTAATAATTTATTGAAATGCATATGATTTACCTTGTTGTTTTGGCACTGGATGCCGCAAGTAAAAACAGAGCGACGAAGAGGATCTTCATAGTTGAAGAGTTGTTCAGTCTGCGAGCACGACGATAATGAAATCGGGAGACTGCAGAACTGAGGGAGATATATAATGATAACTAGCGCAACATTATCGTGGGAGGTATCTGTTATCTAGCGGTGTGTCTCAATAATTCGAGTGTTTTGATCAGTATTTGATTCATATCCTGCCCACATTTAGTTCAAATCCTACAAAGACGCTTTAGCCTCTCTATTACAAGTACATCAACGCCCACTTTTGATTTTTTCTGGAAAAAAACTCTTTTGATTACTTTTCTTATCTTTGACATTTCCTGGGTTGTGTTTCAATTTGAGGCCAATCAAATCTATTCTGCGAAACAAAACTACCGGAAATATCGTGTGTGACTCTTCTTTGTTCATATGAGAAGTACTTTCTAATTAATTACACAGGGGAACAAATTGTAACCTTTTCTCGGTAACATGAATAAAATTAATTCTATAATACCAATTCAAGGTCGGTTATTTCAGATATGAGCTCAAACAACAGCCCTTAAGTAATGTTTGTTTGTTATCATAACCTTTTTTTACTTTCTCGTTACCGCTTAGGCAGTAGAGAGAACGTTATGTAGTGCTGCGTGAAAAAAATTTTTTTGAAAAAAAAAACTTATTTCTGTGCTCTGGTAACGAAAAAATGGAAAAACTCAGCTGCTAAATTTAGTAAAAAAATCTTCTAACACGTAGTGTAGCCTGAATCTATGTTTCGTGGGTTCTTGATACCGAAAAATCGATCGTTAGCGATACATCTGTCCGTATGTTTGTAAACAATTGCGCTAATTTTCAAAATTTTCTCAAAAACAGCTCCAACGTTTTTGATTAAATTTTCTTGTTAATTAGTGCGAAGGACATTTAAGAGAATGTTTTATATCTAATTCCTGCTGAATTCCCCGATTTTTCGAAAATTGCAAAAAACGTTTTAAAAGCACAAAATTGAAGATAGAGGTTTTTGGCTCAGATAAAGTCTGTCGTACAAAATTAGATCTTTAAAAAATGTAATGCACATCTTTTTGTAAAAGTTTGCGGTTGAAATTTATGATTTTTTTTCTTCTCAAAATCCCCTGCAAATTTGTTCTTTAAATTTCTTCCACATTTGTAATAAAGGGACGGTTAGAAATATGGTATTAGTACCTTTTTTGGGTATTGCTCGTTCGTTTCAAAAATTGCAAAAAACATTTAAAAAGTTCAAAATTGAAGATATTTTGGCCTCAGATTTTTTTTTAGAAAAGTAGCTATTTAAATAAATAAATAGTAAATAAACTAGAGGTGCTATAGAATGGCACAGATTTTCTCGCACTATTTACTTTTCTAACCTCTTTTAGTCTGAACTAGGATTTCAGTTGTGACTGATTCTCTTCCCAGATACCTTCTTTGGTCGCCCAAAGGAAATTTATTTCACAAATTCTCGATTTTCATGTTCCAAATGCCAGAACTTTTATCACCATACGCTTAATTACTATTATATAAGTGTAAAATCTATCCCGAGTGGCCGAGGTGGTTAATTGGTGTTTACGGGGTCAGCTCTTCCAGGGGGGGGGGAGTTCGCTGGATTGAGTCTGGATTGGTTGGAAAATGTTATTTGCCACAATTCTCTGTTGCCGCATAAAATAATTAAGAATTCCAGAAACTTTATTGAAAACCATCTGAAGCAATTCTAATCGCAAATCCTATTAATCAAGATAAATATATTAGAAGTGTCTGTATTGAGACCATTCTCTATTTCTGAGTTCACATGTTCCTAGAACGCATGATACTTTGTGGAGAAGGCGAGCATCCAAAGGGATATTAATGCGTTCGGGGCTCCTTCAATGAAAGTTCGAGGAATTACATACTCAAGTACAATCCCATCACACTTAATATAATTTTGAAACACACATGTTACAAAATCATGTACAGAATTCCAGTCAACGTTTACTGGTGATACTTTGCAACTAAGAAAACAAAGGCAAACAGAAACATAACTTTACACAATAATGAAATACCCAATATCTTATAATGCAAGCTAAGAAGTGTTGTGAAGTGGCAAGAATTTTTATTAGTCTTCAACACATAAGATTTGAGTTAAAGTTTAGTATACGGTACACCCCTTAGAGAAGCGCGGCGGCGGGGCTTAAGCCCTAATTACTGTACGTGCTCTAATAGAAATGAGTAAAACTTACGAATAGGAGATTTTCATGGTTCGCCCTTATATGCTTTGTTCCCGCCGCATTGTAACGCCAATTTATTTTCAAAGGCAAGTTTTCTCGCTTCGCACGCCCGGATCCAAGTCACGGCTCGGGCCTTCGGCCCTCGCGTTCACTATAAACATCTCCTTGAGTCTATCCAACGCATAATTAACAATTCACTTTTATAAGAAAGCACTTTTCAAGAAAGCCTCCAGAATTCTAACTGCCTAGTTAACTCCGGAACGGCGCGAATTGCCGGTTTAAACGACTTCCTTAGGTTGTACCGTATACTATATTTCAGCCAAGATTTGCAGTAATTGATTTCAAGTCACTCACGGTATTTACTCCACAGTCATTGGATGAGTCCAACTCCCGAAAGCCGAGCATCTTTCCCTCCGCGCATTCGTTCGGCGCGGCCGTGTGATAGCTTGCCTCGCGTCAGGTAGCAGGTTGCGTTGCAGCGAAGAGACCAGCTTCCTCATGTGACCTCTGCCTCGACGCCGCACGCCTGGGCTCAGTTCAGCCTCGCACACCGCCGCCCGTTCACTTCCAATCTCACTAGCCGAATCCTCTTCTCCATGCACTCACTCGCCACCCCAACCGACTGTCAGTGTTTATTCCTTGAAGTTGGTTGCCGGCGTGAGTTCAGAACTCACTAGCCTAGGTGGCGTTGTACACCTCTAGGCGACAATCGCGTGGGCATTTCAATTTCGCTGTGCCTGCCTCGCGTGACCGGAACTATGTGATTGGTCACAGTATGTGATTATCGATTTTTCAACTTTTAAACAATTTTTCACACATCTTGTTCGATTTGTAAAACTTATGTATCATCAAATCAATTGTTGTCTTTCAGTGTTTGTGACTATTATAGAAGTGCCAATTCCCTTTACAACCCGAGTGGTCAAAGTGGTTACTGTCGGTGTCGGGCTCAGCATTTCAGACGGAAGGACCACTGGCTCGAGACTGACTCGGGGATAATTATTTGTCACAAAACTCTGTTGTCGCAGAGAACGTAATAGAATTTAAGGAACTTTATTGAAAACCATTTCAAGCAATTCTATTCATATATACAATTTATTAAAATTCTAAAGAAACTGGATGTGTCGGTAGGTCATTTTGTTATTTTTAAATGTAAACAAGTTTACAACTCTCTTGTTCTCATTGTAAAACGTATGTCACATCAAATTAATTATTCAATATAATATTCAAATCAATTTAATTTGCGTAACGTTTAGAAACTTTACCAAAAAGTATGTGCTTTAGCAGCCCCACTAGTTTGTGTAATTTGGAGACTAACATTATCGCCTGCTCCGAATTTACTGCGTTTCGTAAACGTAACTCTAGGCAGTTGGATGATTCGTAAGTTAGAATGTGAATATTTTTTTATATTTCTTTGATCGTTTGATACATTTGAGCTTTTGTTTATACATTTACAAATTAATATTTTAGAAATTATTTAAAACGTATTTGAAATACATGAAACAATATTTTCTGGACTTCAGGGAATATCATATTGGAATGCAGCAATGGCTCGGGTGGTAATTTCAGTGAATCTTTTTGTTGGAACATGGAGGCTTTTCATACAGAGAAGATCCTGCAGCATATCCCAAGAAACGTGGGAGTTCATCACATTTCTGATAAAGCTTTACTAAGATCATTTACAAGGAAATGATATATGATCGATTTTTAAGGTAATACGATTCGCTATTGTAGAAAAACGGTGGGTGATTGCACAATTCTGAACGAAAAACCTTTACCTGTATTAAAAACTAGTTTAAAAATATGCTTATACTTCTGATGATTACAAGTTTTATTTTGTAGACCTGTGTGATGTAACTCCACCTTGCCATTTACCATAATATATTATATTTATTCATGTGGTCATGACAGCAAGTCACGAAATCCATCAGGATTTGAAATTAGGATGATGGAAATCAAGAATATGATTGAGAGGGACAAGAAAAAATCAAGTTGTATTTTTTCGCTAATGAATTATAGGAAAATTTATTTCGCAATATAAAGGTGAAGCACACAACCCTCACGTGAATGTACAGCATGTTTACACACAAAATTAATACTGTCTTTACATAGGAAGTATGTTTTTCGTGTTAGGTTTAACATTCTCACTCGTGATTTTAATTAGCTAGATGAATGTTATGGGAATAATTAAAAAAATATAGGAGAATTATTTGTTTTCATATATTAGGCCACTTGGATAGAAACTGGAGATATTTAATAGGGAATGACAAAGGAAAAGTCAAGTTTCACTATACTCCTTCGTCTTAAGTAAGTATTTCAATTGCAATTCTTTCGGAAACTTGTTAAAATAATACAAAATTGTATCCTCTAATATCTCTTCTAAATACTTGTCTCTTTCGTTCACAAGAATAACACTTATTACAATTATTTTGAAATACAAACTTCTTTGTGTTCATATCACGTTTTTTAAAAATATCTAACGAAAGGTAGATAACTGAAACGCATATTCCTTATTGAACGAACGTTAGCATAACAGCTTTGCTCAATGAGAGGAAAAGTTTCTTGCTTCTGTCTTTTGTATTGAGAAACGGTTGGAAAATTATCTTTAAGTCCACTCTTTCCCGAGACAATATTGATAGCATGCAAAATCCGTCATGCCTTCATTTCACATTCGATGACCCGTAGTATACCGAATGGAGACTCGAATTATGCAAATCCGGCCTATCGCTAGTAGATTTTAGAGGAACAAAAAGGATTTGCCTAAGATTTTTAGTAGATATGTCGTTCCTTTGACATTTTCATTATTTAATAATTGATTCATATCATGTTAAATTTACATTAATTGACGAATCATGATTTATTAACATTCCCTCATTTAGACCAAATGCCTTGATTATCCCTTGTTAAAAAATTTCGCCGTGAAATGACTACGATTACACTGGAATCGACCTTCTGATATTAATAAATTACGGTGTGAATGCGATTGTAGAACTTATTGAATACTGGCCATCAATGCGCTATATCCACAGCACGATTGCATGAGCAGAAATCGTCGACCCACATGTAGAAAGTGAGGAATCCGAAGGCTCGTCGCCGAATGGGAGTAAGGAAATGCTTGATGATCGTCGGGTGGAGGGCGGGGGGAGGGCGGGGGGGAGGGAGGGGGGCACGGGCGGGTGCTACCGGCGTGGGCGCGGAAGGGGAAGGGGCGGCAAGGCATGCGGCGGCGGCGGCTGTGGCTGTGGCTGTGGCTGTGGCTGCACGCGCATGGAGTGCGCGGGCCCCTGCCACACGAGGTCGGACTGCGCCACCTCGCGCCGGATCCAGTCGGGCACCTGCAACACAACACGCCCACACCGCTCACCACCTTCTCCCTTTTGTTTTTCTTAAACTAAAAGCATCCAGTGAAGTAGTTCAAACAAACTGACTAATAGCTATTCATATTGCGAACAATTTTTTAAAAAATTCTGCCTGAACACTATTACCCAAATGCCACATAGGAATTATTCAAATTATAAAACACAATTTGGAAAACAATATCATTTACTATTTATAATTAATGGACATCTAGTCTCTTCCGTTGAAAAATGTGAAGTGATGTTGAATGGAAAGATGTTGGATAGGACTGGGAAGTTCGCATCCCAGAATTTTCTTTATAGGAAATTTTCATGTAAATAATAATTATTTTACTGGCCTTATGTTTAACATATGTCTTTCGTATCAGTAGGATAGCATAGGATACTCAATACTTATACGAGCAAGAGAAGCAGATTTACTTAGCTGTCAAGAATTTTCAAGAAATCTGTTTCTGTGACTTCCTGAATCGTATTCAGGAGCGCCCACATTACTTTCTCGGTGGCGTGACGTTTTATTTTGTACTGTAAAAATATAAACTCCTGAAGAACTGTACACAATCACCCGTAAAGCAGTACCGGAATGTGTTCCCGCGCGTTCCAAGAGCCTATTGGTACGCTTTACATATCGCAATAGCTTTTGAAATAAACTGATTCGAGCTTTCCTTCAACTTTTAGCAAAGGGGAATTCAGGATTGAGAAATGTGAAATTAAATGAAACTCGGCATGAAGGATGTCCGGCAATACTTCATCTACGAGTATTCGTAGGCCAAAATGGCCATACGATTCGGAGAATTACGCGAGGAAAAATCTCCTTCAAACCGCTTCAGAAGTAACTGAATATACAAATAACATTAAAGACATTGCACTTGACAATACCTTGCCAGAGATGTCAGGTAGAAAGAAATTTGAAACATTCTAAAGCGCTTGAAGTAGTTATAACCAAATTTTTTGTCCCCAAAAAACATTTGTCCTGTATGAAATAAAATAAAAAGAAAAAAGCACAATAATAAAAATTAAATTAAACTATTTTTGGTTTTTAAAATTAAATTCAAAAAGAAAAATGTAATAAAAATATTTCAGTGAAATGTAAACAAAACATCTTTAGCGCTTGATACTTTCTTGGTACCAACTGCACCACCTGACAACCTGTCATTGTAAGTTCCGTTAGGCCCCTGGGGGTCGAGATAATTCCCCGTATTTTTTTTACTGCGCAAAACATAGTAAGAGTTTCCTAAGACAGCGCGTCATCTGTGAAATCGGCAAGAAAGAGAATCTTCATGCAATTTTACAACCCTAAATTCCCCCTCGTAAATTAATCCTCCACCTCATGCAGTCTTCTGACCAGGCTATTGATCTCTTGAAGGAATGTTGAGGTAGCTCAATGGTATTCTTATGGACAATAAATATTTTTATACTTCACGCCATTCCTCTTACACACTACTGTTTGTGAAAGTTGCAACACCCATAAGGAATAGTCGCAATCATATAAAAATCGGTGAATGTGTATCCATAAGTACAGTGCACCGATAAGAAGTGATTAAAATTACATAGAAATGGTGTGCAGATTGGCTGAGCAGCGCCCTCTTTTGTATGACCGGTCAGATCAGTGTTACGCCACATCTATTCGGCGTGGACACTTCAAAAGTGGAAACGTGCAAGCTGGTGCTAGTATTCCTCGATGACGCCAAAGCGCGGCCTATCAGCCTCAGAGTAAGTTCTAACGGGGCAAAATGATCGGTCTCCGAGCAGCGGGTTTGTCATACCGTGCCATGTCATACGTAGCCCACAGTGTTGGCTCGACTTTGGAGCATTCCAACGGATGTGGTCACGTCTGCGGTTCGACGCCTTCTGCTCAGGTCTAGACTGGTGGCACGAACACCGCTGCATCGGATTCCAGAAAACACCAAAAATCTCAGATAGCAATGGACACGTGAACGTGATTATTGGGGTGCAATGGAGTGGCAAAATGTACTTTTTTAAGATGAGTCCCGCTTCAATTTATGCAACAGCGATGGCCATATATGTGTTCGACGCTACCGTGGTGATCGGAATTTGCCAGCCTGCATTTTTCCACCCCATAGCGAACAATCGCCAAGGTTGATGATTTTAGAGGCATTGGCTACAAAATGCCTTCTCGCTTCATAGGTATTGAGGACAATCTGAACAGCTATCGCTACATTAGGGACGTTTTGGAGCTCTAAATACTGTCCCTCCTGCAAACATCTTCATATACCATATTTCAGCTGGACAATTTTCGACCCTTTGTGGCTAGGAATGTGCAAGCTTTCCGCGAAGAACGACGGGTGCCATTGCTTCCCTGAGCCGCACGTTCATCTGACATGTTGCCCATCGAACATGTTTGCGATATGATCGGTCGGCAACTTGTTCGTTCTGGTCCACCTGCAGCCACTGCCGATGTTTTGTGGTCACGCGTAGAAACCGCGTGGCAGCCTGTTTCCCAGCAGCGTATCCAGGTTCTCTTTGAATCAATGTCATGGCGTCTAGTGGCTCCGATGGCAGCACGTGGTAGCTTCACACCGTACTAAATTCTCAATGTTAAAATGCCGATACAGTTCTGTAATTATAACCATTTGTATATTGTGATATTCCTATTCCCTTCTGTGGAATAAATTTCATTGTAATAGTATTTTTCTTCTTGGTGTTGCAATTTTCACAAACATGAGTGTACATTGCATTCACTTTTTACTGTTTTGACATAATATAAATAAATAAATAAATAAATCGGTGTAATACATTTCAAAGAGACTTTCAATTGCTGACACTGCTTCTCGCTATACACTTGACGTTTATGCTGTGTTTCTGTAAATATCATGGAAACATTATTAAGAAAAGAAAGAGAATCAGAAAAAACTAAAGTAAAGAAGAATAGGGGAAGATGACGCTAAAAGTGTCTGAGAAAAGGCAAACCGAAGAGAGGAGAAGGAGGAGGAGGATGAGAAGAATAAAGCATAAGAAATTAGATGTTTTGGTTTTGCCCAATTCTGGATGTTCTGTTCTAATCAGTTTTCTTAAGATTCTTATTTCTCGTTTATAAAACATTGGTACACAAGCTAGAGAGTTAAGAAGCTAGAAGATTAATAATAATAGTTATTTATGCTTAAAGGGCGTTGTACGGGTTTTAATGATCAAGCGTCAAAGGGCCGAGGACTTTGTGTCGCCCAAGATCATTAGAACCAGTCAACGCCCATGGTACACGATTTTATTTTTTACCTAATTTTATTGATTCAGATTTACTTATTTAGTAATTAACTAGAAGTTAACTTGGCTCGATTTATCTTTTCATATTTTCCTCCTCTAATTTTCCTAGATAATACCCTTCATAAGAGAACTTGTAGCATCATTTAAGTGGTTTAGTATTTCCCTCCCACGATCCTCTAGATCCAGATAAGGTATACATTGGAAAAAGGTGCCTTATCGAATGCAATACCAACGCTTAGCATATCATAGAAACTAAAACAAGTGAAGCGAGGCGGGCGCACCGGTCCGAAGGAGTCGTACTCGGGCGGCGAGGGCGCGCGGCGCGGGGCGGGCGCGGCGCGCGGGTCGCGGAGGCCGTCGCCGCCGTCGCTGTCGGCGCTGTCGCTGTCGCCGTCGTCGTCGCTGTCGCTGGGGGCGTCGCCGGGGGCGGGGCCGGGGCCCGGGCCCGCGCGCGGCCCCTCCCCCGGCGGGGGCAGGCGCGCCAGCGGCACCGTCGTGTCCACCAGCACCATCACGCTGTAGCGCAGCGGGTACACTCCCGCCAGTCGCAGCGTGTGGCCCTGCGCCAGCTGGCCCGGCGACGCGTACAGCCTGCAACGCCACGCACTGCCCTCACTCACGCGCTACTTGCAGCTACTTACATCATTAGTAAAGGCAGCCCTGTGCAATCGCACACAAGTCGGTGATGCCCAAAGGAGAGGTGAAGGTAGGGCTCCACCTATTCGTAGGTGTCGGCACTAGAAGGAAGTTGTGGGGAGAGCACAACACTCCTGCCACCTTTATCCCCAAGAAAGATCCTGATACTCAGGTGGAAAGGATGTTAAGTTGGCCTCAGAGCCTCTCTGGATGGAAATCACCAGATAAGAATTCCAACCTATGTCTGGAATCGACCTGGATCCTTCAAATCACGAAGCCAGCGCCCTACCCCTGAGCCACCGCGTTTCCACTTCCATCATCAGTCTGTCTAAATGAAGGTCATGTTACACCGCCGGAGGTGGCGGTGTTCCTCCTAAATGGAGTAAGGGGAGAGAAGGATACAAAGATGAGAAGGAAAGATCGTGCGGTCTGTGGCCAATTTTCCAAAGTATCGCTTCAGCTAGCGCCAGGTGTTGTTTGGAGAAACCTGACTGTGGCTGAATTTGACCAAACAATAAAGATAGTGTTAAAAATTAGGGATTGGAACTTTAGAGCCATCCGTTCAACGAGGCGGCAGGGGCAATAGCAGTTGGTGGAAGTACTGGAGGATATCCGAAAGGATCACTTGCTTTTGAATCCGAAAACAGTTAGGACAATTGCTGAATTGAATTGGAAACGTTTGCATTAATGCCGTGGGTGTCTAGAGTCTGCTATTAAATCGGTGTCCATAATCAAAATTTTAGAAATTGCATTTACGTTTGAAAATGAACGTCGAAGTGAAACAATTGAATATGATATCTAAACATTTATTATGTATAAAAATGTGTATTATCCATAATTATGTAGACATATACTTTCAATGAAAATTTATTGGGAATGGAAAATGAAAAAAAAATATTAGATATTAAATTTGTAAAAAATTCATGTATGTAAATTGTAGTGTTCTGCCACCAGGTGCTAAAGTAAATTGTAGTGTTCTGCCACCAGGTTCTATACCTACCTGCAGCAATAATAAATCTATCTATCTATCTATGCATCTTCCCTGCGCGAGCTGTTTCTGTCCAGCCCAGGCAGAGGCACAGTTCTGCAGTGCGGGTAGGTCAATATAGGCGTGCGCTTGTGTGTGTGTGTGTGTGTGTGTGTGACTCACGCGAGGATCTCCTGCGGCTCCAGCACGCGTTCCGACGTCTGCGCCATCTGCAGCGACGCGCTCAGCAGGCTCGTGTACTGCGACCCGTTCTGCGCAACAACAAACGGACTGCGTGCGGAATCGATTCGCATTAAGCGCGAAAGAGGTGCATTAATCGACCAAAGCGAGTTACAACTCGTACAAAGAGCAAGTCACTTGTAGTGATAGGACGGTGGAGAAATTGTGAAGAAATACATGAAAGATTTTCTCTTCTGAATTTATTTACCCGTCGTTTAATACATACAGGACAACAAATAATATATTATTAGAATACGAAGGTTTCAAGTTTCTTATATGTGGGCTTATTGCAATATGAAACATGCGAATATTTTAAGAGTATTTAAGTTAATGAAGATATCATTAACTTAAATATTAATTAGTTCTACATGGAAAATATTTCGCACCTGATGGTTGGATTTTTATTTGTTTGTTTTGTATGATTTATCTCAACTAAATATTTCCTTGAGATTGAGAAAGAAAGTCAGTGCACAAAAGGAATGCTTTGTGACATTCTCCTTACCAGTGAAGAATTGAGCGACTGCCCTCCACCACTCACGCGCGATGCCATGCTGCTGTTGAGGATATCCTTTGGAAAACAAGTGCAAGGATACAGGATTAATTTTAATTCCAGTTAGAATATAGATATTTTCAAATTATTGGGTGGATGGTGTTCACTGAGACGATAATATATTTATAATACTATTTTCCTTGTTTAATTTCATTTGATAAACGTCAAGATAAACCCTAAACCTTAAATTAACGATAACCCCAAGATAAACCCTAAAATATTGTTTAGGTAATTAAGTGACATAAAGGCCTCCTGAATATGTATCAATGTCATTGTAAGAAAGAGAAATTAAAAATTCACATTTATTGAAACTGAAAAATATATGCATATTGGATGCTCTATTAAATTTTTGGGCGGTTCCGCTCTCCTTAGCACAAGTTGTAAAAATGTGGAGGAACCATGATCAATAACCGGCCAATCTATGAGGAATTACTGGTGGAGAAAGCTAAACCTCGATAGGTTTTCTTGCTGTCCTCGCGTATCCCCTCTTCATCATCATCCACATAAACACCTTTATCATCTACTCTATATATCATTGTTCATGGAAGTTCGTGATCTCTGCTGCCAGAAATGTTGGAAGTTGTCTTCCAAAATGAAACCATTTTCCCTTTTAAAAAATTCTTTAAAATGTATTATATTTTCGCAAATGGTTTTTTTTGCAAAAAGTAATATCGTTTGGCCCCTTTCCATACATTTTGATAGTTTTATCTCTTCTGGAAACACAAGCTATATAAAATTTGCATTACGATTCGTCAAGGAAGTCTTGCACTGTCAGGTGCTCTAATGCTTAGAATATTATTTGGTTATCAGAAACGATTTGCAATAACATTCTGAATATCCAACGTAATTTGCGGTTAATTATAAGGGAATATGTCGGAAACATGAGAGGGAATATGGATAGCAGGTGGGTAAAGTAAGAGGAATAAATGAGAGCATGCATATACACTGGTGGATTTCTAAATATTTTTACTTCAGCCGTCAAACCGTTAAAAAACGAAATTTCTTAAAACTTCTACTACACTTTTGTCGGTTTAAATCTTCTCTCAATATCAATACCTACCAAGGAGGACAGAAAGAAAAAAGTATGGTGATATTTAAAATTAAATTGATTAATTGTTATTCTGTGCAATTTAATTTAACGGAACTAAGTTAATATTTTAATAAATGCTTATTACAATATTTACGCATGCACAATACTGCGCTCATAATGATGTAACTGACAGTTCAGGAGCTGACCGTTTGGAGCTAGTTTCGTGTTTTTAACTTTGTTCACAGGGATATATTCCACCGTGGTTTACATATGATTTAACACATCTAGAATATTTGAACAAGCCCAACAATTAGTATTGTATCTCAAATTATTTTATTTTTATTTTAATTATTCCATGTACAATTATTCCACAATCATATTTTTTGAATTGACAAATAAGGACAAAAAAATCAGCAATACAAATTATATTTTTCATTTTTCATAAACACAAACTATTAAATGGAAGGTAATCGTGACTTAAGATCATTCTATCATAGTAACAACAGTTCAACATTACTTTTTTAGTGAAATCCTTCACCTACCTGTTCTGACATCAAACCCCCAAAGCGTGTGCCCCAAAAATATACGTCGTTTTCCAATGTTCCTGCCACAGTAGCGGCTGTTCCACAACGCACCATCTAAAAAGAGAGCGGGTTTTACTTGTTAAGAAATATGTAAGAATTTTATTCATTTGCCATTAACTCATCTGCAGTCCAACAACGAAGTCAGTGTAGAGAGTAAAGTTATTGTGTATGGTTATTTAAGTCATCACAGAAATATTATTTCCCCTTTTGATTAGTCGCTTATCTATCATATAATAATTTTTGGATGAAAACTAGGCAAATGGACTCAAACGATTCACATATCCGAATCCTAGACGAAGATTTTCCGTTACATTTTTTGTATCTTTCCTGATCGTTTATACGCGATGCAAAGCGTTAAGATTTTTGTCAGCAAGGAAAGTAAATATATGAAAATCTACTTGAATAATACAACTGAATTTTTCATTAAAAAACCAAACACAAACATGGATTACTTCTAGGCTGTCCGGGTGGCGCCGCGTCTTTGGCAGATAGGCCGACGTTTCGCCTGTCATGTCGCAGGCTTCTCCAGGGTAGTGACGAAAGCCTGCGACATGACAGGCGAAACGTCGGCCTATCTGCCAACGACGCTGCGCCACCCGGACAGCCTAGAAGTAATGGACTCGAGCCGCGGAAGCCTACGTGTACAAAAACATGGATGTTTTGAAACCATGGACCTGGACGTGGCATCCCTGATTCGCCCAGCCCCGTGCACTCACCGTAACCACCTTGTCGGCGAGCGCGCGCACCATCTGCGGAGGCCCCGTGGCGGCGCGCGAGTGGCCGCGCCCCAGCTGGCCCTCGGCGTTGCGGCCGAAGGTGAGCAGGTGGCCGCTCTCGGTGAGCACGGCCGAGTGCGCGGGCCCCAGCGACGCGTCCGCCACTCGCGCGCCCAGCCCCAGGCCGCGCACGCGTGTCAGCGTCAGCGCCTTGGCGCCCACGGCCCCGCCCCCGCCCCCGCCCCCGCCGCCCGCGCCCGGCCCTCCGCCCTGCGGGCAGCGCGCACGCAGCGCCGCACTCACACTCGGTCTCACCAGCCCTCTCTACAAGGTGCGCTCACAAAGTTTCAAGACTGGCCTTACATCAAAAAAAAACCTTGTCTAGGCAGATGTCTCAAAATAATTGTTACAAACTTCTAGGACATATAGAGTGGTAAAAAATGTTCCCTTTTTGTGAATTAATTCTATTTGTTAGGCAACTTCTTGCCCACAGATGTTCGAGAGGTCACGTTTTGACGCTTTCAACGGGATGTCATGGCCCTGTAAACATCTGTGCAATTGTGCTTGACTAACAATCACGAGCAAATGCCATATGTAGAATTCCGTTGTATAAAATTTCCCACTATTGACCTATATTATTGGCAAAATGTGATCATTTTTTACTCCTGTATATATCATAGAAGTTTATAACATTTATGCGTAGAAATGTGATCGATCGTCCGCGTGCGGGTGCAGCGGGGTACCTTGAAGGTGAGCGCGAGGCGGCTGCGGTCGGCGAGCGCCAGCTTGTTGTCGCTGTTGCGGCCGCACACGAGCATGAGGCCGTCGGTGGTGATGAGCGCCGTGGCGTCGCCCCCGCAGCGCACGGTGCGCGGCATGCAGCCCGCGGGCAGCGGCACGCGCTCCGGCACGCACCTGCGCACAGGCTCGCACTCTCGCACGCTCGCACGCTCGCACTCTCGCACGCTCGCACTCTCGCACTCTCGCACGCTCGCACTCTCGCACTCTCGCACGCTCGCACTCTCGCACGCTCGCACTCTCGCACTCCCGCACTCTCGCACGCTCGCACTCTCGCACGCTCGCACGCTCGCACGCTCGCACGCTCGCACGCTCGCACGCTCGCACGCTCGCACTCTCGCACGCTCGCACTCTCGCACGCTCGCACTCTCGCACGCTCGCACTCTCGCACGCTCGCACTCTCGCACGCTCGCACTCTCGCACGCTCGCACTCTCGCACGCTCGCACTCTCGCACGCTCGCACTCTCGCACGCTCGCACTCTCGCACGCTCGCACTCTCGCACGCTCGCACTCTCGCACGCTCGCACTCTCGCACGCTCGCACTCTCGCACGCTCGCACTCTCGCACGCTCGCACGCTCGCACGCTCGCACGCTCGCACTCTCGCACGCTCTCACTCTCGCACGCTCGCACGCTCGCACGCTCGCACGCTCGCACGCTCGCACGCTCGCACGCTCGCACGCTCGCACGCTCGCACGCTCGCACGCTCGCACGCTCGCACGCTCGCACGCTCGCACTCTCGTACGCTCGCACTCTCGCACGCTCGCACTCTCGCACTCTCGCACTCTCGCACTCTCGCACACTCGCACTCTCGCACTCTCGCACTCTCGCACTCTTGCACTCTTGCACTCTTGCACTCTTGCACTCTTGCACTCTTGCACTCTTGCACTCTTGCACTCTTGCACTCTTGCACTCTTGCACTCTTGCACTCTTGCACTCTCGCACTCTTGCACTCTCGCACTCTTGCACTCTCGCACTCTTGCACTCTTGCACTCTTGCACTCTTGCACTCTTGCACTCTTGCACTCTTGCACTCTTGCACTCTTGCACTCTTGCACTCTTGCACTCTTGCACTCTTGCACTCTTGCACTCTTGCACTCTTGCACTCTTGCACTCTTGCACTCTTGCACTCTTGCACTCTTGCACTCTTGCACTCTTGCACTCTTGCACTCTTGCACTCTTGCACTCTTGCACTCTTGCACTCTTGCACTCTTGCACTCTTGCACTCTTGCACTCTTGCACTCTTGCACTCTTGCACTCTTGCACTCTTGCACTCTTGCACTCTTGCACTCTTGCACTCTTGCACTCTTGCACTCTCGCACTCTCGCACTCTCGCACTTACGCACTTACGCACTCGCACTCGCACTCGCACTCTCGCACTCGCACTCGACGCCATGACGCGCTGTGGTGCGGAAAGGGTACAGAAACAAGGACTGCTAGCATTGAAGAGTATCGATATGAATACGCCTAATGGCTCGAAATCGTACGCGCGCACACTCCCACATACGAGATAAGGCTTATATTTTCAGCAGTTTGTCGTAAGGCTAACTTTACGAATTTTTTAAAAAATGTCGAAAATACTGAGAATTTGGCGGAAATGAGAATAGCACCAAATTTATTACCTTTGATATATACAAAACTTTAAAGAAAAACATTGAAGCTGTTTTGAGAAAAAAATGTTTAAGAAATTAAAATTGGCCTACTTTTCATGCGAACCGAATAAAAGCTGGCCACGGACCGCGCGCGATAATGTCTATCTTGCTCCTCTTCGTCCTCTCCTTTCCCCTTACACGGACATTTACATTAACAAGCACTACACTACCATTCATGTCGAGATTAAAGCTTGTCGCGGATGAGGTGGTGTCCCTCGGGGGTACAACTTGCTCTACACTAATGGGTCTAATAATCTAAGTTCTTGATGTGCACGAAGGCAATTCTCACTCACTGATTCACACCCCTACAGTATTATGTCAGCTTCTGACGGCAGGTTTTTCCCCCTTCAGGGGTTTCTTCCTGAGCCGTACCTTATGGTCTCTTTTCCGCGGCTTTGATGCGATGGAGAGACCATTTGGGGTGAATACCAGAATTCGAAAGATTAGAACGCGAAAGGATGTAGGTATTGTAATGGCTTAAAGGCCTTCGGCCTAGCCACATAGGATCAAGTAATCTAATTTGTTTGTAATAATTACCAATTAAATAAATAAATAAAATAAATTATGTCGTTTTGCGTGGTACCCCGAGGTTGCAAACCCACTGCTCTCACCTGTCCTCCTCGTGCCCCAGCCCCAGGCGGCCGCCGTCGCCGCGCCCCCATGTGTACATGTCGCCCTCGCCGCTCAGCACCGCCACGTGGTGCGGCCCGCACGCCAACACGGCGGCGTCCACGCTCAGCAGCGCCTCTGCGAACGAGCGTCAGTTTGGTATTATTAAGTCGCGACACTTTGCAGCCAGGGGGCTCTGCTCTCCCATGCTCGGAAGCTTTAAATTGGATTCCACGCATCTGGTAGTAGTCCTTCACATAACACCAGAAGAAAATGTCATTGTCCATGTTTGCGAGAATTCAGACAAATATCAATGTTTTATCGGCGCGTTCTCTTGTCCCATGATTTCATTGCAAGTTTATGAAATAGTGTATATTGGTGGTTGTAAAATAAGTCTCAGAAACGTCTCGTGTGTAACAAAGCGTATTATTTTGTGGGTATGTATGTAAGAAACGAGGGTAAATTGCCTTTCCTCGACATGTTGATGAATCGTAAAGCCATCGGCAGTGTAGAGCACAGTGTTTACAGGAAAAGGACCCACACCAGCTGCTACTTGCACGCTGGCTCGCGTCATCAGCCAGCAACTACACGCGAAAGTTTTCAAAACAAACCATAAGACCAACTAGTATGTAACTAGTAAGACCAAATAGTAAAAAACATTAATATTGAACAATAAAGCTACACGGTCTTGATAAGACCGTGTTGCATTGAGTATAGACACGAGGAAAGATTCCAACTCGCCCAGCTATTATAGATCCTACATTAGTGATCAAGTATTTAGTGTGTATGTGAAGAACTTATAACAAATATTACTTTTATGTTTTGCAGGGCTGCGGCTGTGCTTTCGTGGGCACCGAGACTGTGAATTAGTTGACACATATTCCACCAATTTGATATCAATATTTCACATACGTCTGGAAGAAAATAAAATTGTGAGAGTGAATAAGAAATCATTGGCGATGTACTGACCGACGAGCTTGGGCCGCGTGTCGCTGTTCCAGTCGCCGTGGCCCAGGCAGCCGAACGTGCCGTCCCCACACGTCATGAGCATGCCCGAGTCGCTCACGAACACACTGAACCCGTCCCCTGCTCCCACCCTGCGCATCAAGCAAAACACAGCATCATGCAAAGCATAATCCGACACACACCGCACATCATTAGACAAAACAATTATATTTGACATAGCATTTAATAAATTAAGAGAGACAAGGAGAGGGAGAAACTCTTTTACATTTCACTACATTGAACCCACTTATCGTTGATACACAAGAAAGTGATGGAAGTAAATCTACTAATGACACGGACTTAACTGAACAATTTTTAACAGGTACGAAAATGTCAATGAACGTCCTGCAAATTAGTATGTACGTCTAATATTTCAACAACCGCATGCAAATCGTTTTTCATTACATTGCTTGAAACACAGCAAACATCGTCTCTTTAAACTTAATAGGTAAGGTTTTGTTGCAAACATGTTTTTTGGAGCTTAGCAACACAATCAATTTGCTTAAGACATCCGTTATTCATTGATTTAGAAACAGTGTTTCTAAGATTTTTTTACGAATATCATTTTACTCTACACTCTAGCCTTGTGCATTTTTACTAATTAAGTTTACTATTTTCTAAACGTATTTTTACACTTATCTGAAAAAACAATGATTTTTGAAAAATGTCACTTTTGACTGACCTGCTTATGCTCTTTCCTTTGAGGGCTTCCACGCACTCCGGGTTGTGCTTGAAAGGTTCCACGTCGCCGTGGCCCAGCTGGCCCTTCTTCCCCTCGCCCCAGGTGTACACTAGTAACTCTGTGAAAGCACGATAAAAAAGAACCAAGACTTTATTCATCCGGCGCATACCGCCCTCCCACGCTGCGTTCCGGCCGTCGCGTATATACGAATACTAATATACAGCTGCTTCCTCTAGCGTTCGATGATTGATCGTAATGTGACGGAAGCAATAACATTCGACAGTTTTGTTGTTAACCCCACGAGATATTACATTCCAATAAATAATTACCGAATATCACATTTTTTGCTTTATTTCATTATATTTCGTGGCCCAAAAATATTCAGAATAGAGGACATACTAATAGAAGAACCGAAGTGTAACGGAAACAAAGTATTTCAAAATTTACATATCACACAAGGGGAAAGCTTTTGAACTTCTTACTCGAACTTAGTCACCTTGCAAATTTGTGATTTTCGGCAAACTGAAATGTAGTCTGGCAGGGCGCAGGTTTACCTCGGACAGTAACATGATTGAGGCAGTCCTGTCACCATCAGCCAAAATCTTTGTCGAATACATAAAACAGTAACTGAGCTGGTTGGATTACTACTTTTGTAATACTACTTTTGGAGAGTATTTTAAGAAATAAAAGTCCTCTGCTTTGAAAATATATTTTTGATCTTCACTTAACCGATCCTCGAATGAAAATATTTTGATAAAATTTGTTTTGTAATATCTCAAACAAATCTTTATGAATCAAAACTCAGAATTTTCAAAAGAATTGAACATTTTCACAAAAGTTTCATTAGAACTATTTTAATTCATTGTTATTTTAAAAAAGTGCTAGTAAATGGGCGCAGTTACCTGTGGTGAGGACGATGATATGAGTGTTGCTGTAAGCCACTTCTTTGATCTTACTCCGAGGGGGAAGAGCAATAGGTGTTACTGCTACCGCTCCCTCGAACACCTTCACGTCGTAAAGCACAGATCTACAGCCACAGAAGCAGAAAAAGTTATAATTATTCCTACAAATATGTAATAAAAATATACAGTAAAATAGAAAGTAGGGGAAAGTACAAGAAAGAGTGGGTGTGATTAAGACAGAGTCTCGCAAAAGTAAAAGGATAATTCCTCTTTGAAATCGGTTGAAAACAGCATGACCCCTTCCAACTTCTAAAAACCGTCCCGCCAGAACGCAGTTGTCCTCACGGTACCCCCCCCCTTTACAATGCCTTGGTCGGGCCGCCCTGCCAGCTCAGAGCTCCTAGCTATCCAGGCTAGTTCTAGAGTCATAACAATGCGCTATTCACGTCCCTCCTCTTTGCACAGATTATTGGGCCACTGTCACGACCAAGCCAAGAGCCTTACAGGAGGCCACTCGAACTACGGTCCGCGCAATTCGGGAACCCCTTCCCGTCTCCTGAGTGCCTCCACATTGAATCTATCGACGCGAGTACCGCCGAAACCTAGACAACCTGACAGGGGGTTCGTGTCCCCCTGGAAACTTCTATATGTGGAATACGGAACCTACTGGACATCCTTCGTCCTACGTACCCGGAACATCCTTCGTCCAATCCCGCACAAAGGTCGACGGGCAAAGGGCCCAACTGGTGGGTTGCCCGACAAACCCGGCAACATGGAGCTTAGCATTGCCTACTCATTGCCTCCACCTTGAAACTAACGACGTGAGTGCGGCCGCGAAACTCAGAGTCCGGGTGGTAGACTACAACTCTCCATCAGAGATCGTGTCAGCCTACGCAGTCATGACCGCGCCCCTGCGCGGATGTAAGTACGTAGACCATGAGAAAGGGCTGGAGGCGCGTGGGCACCAACCTAGCGGCGGCGATGGTGTAACGGTTAGCGTACCGAACTGTTGTACCCAAGTTTGCGGGTTCAAACGATCGAAGCCGAATCCCTTCCTTCGGAGGGGAAGTAAAGCCGGCTGTCCCATGTTAGTAGATTTACTTGCATGTAAAAGATCCTCAAGCCTAAATGACGCCTCTGAGCTAAATTCAAATCGCCTGTTTCTCGCCCTAGAAATACCTCCTTTCTCTGCTAGTTGATGAAAGGAGCGTAGCGAAATTTGCGTGGTCAGACGGAAGAGCGGGCCTGATGGCCCGAGTCTCGTCACGTAAAATAAGGCAAATTCAATCAATCAATCAACCTGAGCGGGCGCCCGCCGCCGGGGGCGTGCTCGCCGTCGCCCGCCAGCGTCTCCAGCCCCAGCGGCGCCGCGGCGGCGTCGGCCTCCAGCGCGGCCGCCAGCAGCGCCGGCAGCAGGTTGTCCAGCACGTGCGCCGCCGTGGGGCGGAAGGACGGCTCGCGTTGCAGCAGCGCGTGCACCAGCTGGCGCAGCCCCGACGAGTAGCCCACGGGCAGCGGGTCGAAGCGGCCCTGCGCACGCACCGACACGCCCCTTTAACCCTGCACAACTCACACACTCTGTGATCGAAAGAATCCGCACATGTCCTAAACGGTGTTATGGTGTGGACGTGTTTTTCAGGGAAGAGGCTTGCACCCCTCGTGGTTTGTGTGTCATTATCACAGCATAGGCGTACGTTGATGTTTTAAACACCTTCTTGCTTCCCACTGTTGAAGAACAATTCGGGGATGGTGATTGCATCTTTCAACACGATCGAGTACCTGTGCATACTGCACGGCCTGTGGCGGAGCGGTCACACGACAATAACATCTCTGTAATGACTGGCCTGCATAGAGTTCTGATTTTATTCCTATCGAACACTTTTGTGATGTTTCGGAACGCCGACTTCGTGCCAGGCCTCACCGACCTACATCAATACCTTTCATCAGTGCAGCACTCCGGGAAGAATGGGCTGACATTTTCCAAGAAACCTTCCAGCACCTGATTGAAATATGCCTGCGAGAGTGAAAGCTGTCATCAAGGGTAAGGATGGACCAACACCCTATTGAATTACAGCATTGCCGATGGAGGTCGCTACAAACTGGTAAGTCATATTCAGCTACGTGACCGGATACTTTCGATCACATAGTGTATGTACAATAAAATAAAATTATGCAACGCGCGAGAAAAGTCTCTCCGCACCGATACGAGTATCCTGGTGCCGCCTCCGCTTCCGCCCTCAGCTTCGCTGCCGTGAGCGGCGCTAGTGTCGAACGAGTGCCGTCATCTCACCCCCTCATTCCCGCTGCTTCTGCACCCCCTATCGGATGGTCCTACCGCTGCCTGACGCTCGTGGTACCAACATAATTTCTGTTGCTAGCAGCTCTCATCTGCGGAACTGCGGAGAGACTTTTCTAGCGCACTATATTTTTTAACATTTATGAGTTACGTAAACACGTTCTTAACAAATGATTTGTTATCTCAAAATGTGTGAATTTGAATATAATGTGAAAGTCATTAAACTTTTACATGTGGCATTTAAATATACATGTGTAGTCTCACGAATGAAGTATGGGAATAAGCGACGTCTATTAACATGCAAAATATTTTACTTCCCAGTTAATAATTTATCATTCTTTCAACACTTTTGACTATAGTTTATTATATCATTAGAATAACAGTATAAGAGTCACAATATTATAACGCCTTTCCGTTTTACTCCAAGGAAAACATTCTCTCTGTCACCTACAACAAAAGTGTTGGTGGAATGGAAAGTGACACTCTCACAACTCTAAACAGGTCGAAGTTGAGCGTCAGTAAAAAAAAAGGCTGCGCAACACCTCTACCCTGCGAGAGTAGTCGAGAGTTAAAATGCGTGGAGAGGTGAGGTAAGTTGCCATAAATCATTTCATGAGTGAATGAGTTTTTCTTAGGGATGTGTGTCCACGCGTAAAGTTTCATAGTCTACGTCACATAAACAATTTGTAGATGACTCATTGCGTAATCTAGTATGTAAGCAAAGGTAATCTTCTATTTTCTGAGAAAGCGAGGATGTTGACGATTTTTGAACTTGTAGCTGTGAAAATTTTAAAATACAGAAAGGGGGCAAAATTCCACAGAAGACAAAAATATCTAATGTAACTGGCAAAAATCAACCAAAAGTAAGATTATCATAGTAAATTTAATGCTAGAAGTATTTATGGATTTGTGGGTGATTATTCCCTTACATACTTACGAATTCTTTGTTTTTTTCTGAAATTATGTTCTACTTTCGGCATTTTTTTAAATGACGTGCTTTAAAGTTATGATTGATGTCAAGCATCCTATTTTTTCGCAATAAAATATAATGCTTTTTCCTTTGTGTATCAAAAAAAAGGAAAATGAGAAAACCATCATCGTACATGTATATTGATGTTGACTCAACAGAGGGCCGTCATGGGTCGAAACAGCATCACGAGATATTTCCTATTATGAATTCGATAAGTCATGTCATGTGTGACGGAAATATCTACGGGAGGGATCAAATAGACCGAGGCCATTTTCGATTGGACGTTTCAGTGCTCTTGTTGTATTGGAGGTCAATATCAAGAATGCTTGTAATCCCACTATAAGTTGCAGATGTTTTAAGCAATACTACCTGACATTTATTCTTGTTTTGTTGCAATAGTTGTTATTGTAAATTCAATGTCATGCTCATTATTAAGTCAAAATACTATTGATGAAAACTAATAGATAATAATACACTGGTAAATATTTCACTGAATATTTAAAGACAAACTAAACACATCACATCAAAATCGTTTAGCTTGTGAATCGTTTAGCATGTCAATAATAAAACATTTAAAAATATTATTTTATGAATTAAAAATGTTTAGAACTCATATTGTGCCTACAAAGTAAGAGATGTTTTATTTGATATTGGATCATGTTTTGAAGTAGAATGCGCGTATTATAGAAACATGTTATAGATGTATATTAAATTATGTAGTTTTGAATAAAATTGGTGCCACATGTATTCTTGAATTTAAATTAAATGTACTTAATTATGTTTAATTGTGTGCTACGATTTATATATTACGCTGCAATGTCTGTAATATTGTTAGTGTACAAGAAAAGTAACACATTAAAAAACTGTAATTTTGTGAGAAAGTGCAGTGCATCCTGAGAAAAACGGTGTATTACGCTGCCAAACAAACTTCTTTACTGTATAAGGGGCTGTCTTGTGTACGATCATAATGAAGTTTTAAAAATATTTTCTGAACATTTCTTCACTTAACTCAATATAACGAATTTTCATATTTGTTATTTTCCTTGTACACCGCCAGTACGTGTATATACCTTCATAATCTTATTGACGAGCGCTGGAAGATTGGATCCTTCGAAGGTCTTTTGTAAGCAGATCATTTCATAGAGGATGCAGCCCAGGGCCCAAATATCAGACTTTTGATCATATTGTTTCCCTTCACACTGAAAATATGATCAACATGATTATAACAAAGTATTAAATGTAAAAACATACTAAAATATGATTTTTAGAAAAACATTATCATATACTCTATCCATTTTACATTCTGTGTGACACCACTTGAAACTGCAAATATGGTATCTAAATAATCAATTTTCTAAATCAAAGAAAAATATATTTTATAGTAAGTATTTTCTAATTTATCAGAACATTTTTACTAGCAACAATCTTACACAACACAAAAAATAGTATAGCTATGTATTTTAGCAAGTATACATTCTTTACACAAGTTCAAACTACACACTATGGAAGTTTACTCCTACGACTAGCAATTCTACCCTGTTCCGCTTACCATCTCTGGACTGATGTAGTAGGGGGTGCCGAGCACAGTGTTCGCCTGACCTCTCGTAGACATCATCTTGGAGATGCCGAAGTCGCCCACCTTCACGGTGCCGTCCTTCGTCAGGAAGACATTTGCAGTCTTGAGGTCTCTACGTAAGAAAATACTGTATTAGATCATGACTCCTCACAAAACAAGCAAAATAAATAAAGTATTGTATAACCGTTTGAAATATTATCGGTAAATACTTAGTTTATTAAACAATCTACGTCTTCAATGTTTTTACTTTCCTAAAATAATGTTAAACATTTCACCAATAAAAGTGCTTGAGTAACGCTGTGTGGCGTATCCGGCATAGCGAACACGAAGGAACATGCACTTCCTATCAGCGTGCTTAGAAGACTTTTCTTGTCCCTAAATCGCCAACTATTATGCAGATTCATGGTAAAAGGATTTTGCTCTATTAGACATTTTCAAGAAGTGTACTTTTTGCATCCAAGAGTTCACTACAATAGCCGCTTTTCTCCACAATCTATCTGCTAATAAAGGCGTTCTATTCGTGTGCATCCGTTAAAACTAGCAAACGGATATTGACTATCAGCCACTCTACACACCTACAACGAAGTGATTAGTTTAATGCACTGTTTAATGTTTAGTAAATGAAGTTTTTCGAAAACTCAAAAATTCTCTGCGAGAAAGAGCTTCAAATTTTGAATTTTCATTAGAACTTAAGCGCCATTTTCTTAAAAACGGATTCAAATTCTTCAATGAAAATTGCCATTTAAGAGCAGGTTTTACTGGTCTTTGGAAACTAATACGGGAAACCAAAAAATTAAGAAAATTTAAAAAAATTCTTTGTGAGACAATAGATGGCAGCTGGCAAGAGTATATAGCAAGTCCGAGTAGCTAGCCGAGATCAATAGAAATAGAAAACTAATACGGAAAAGTCATTCAGTAGCATCACTAGTTTAGATTCTATTCCAACGCGGTTTTGATTCCCTCCTCAGGTTTTTAGTTCCAGTGGGGCACAACCTCTGCCGGGATAATCTCCAATCGCCCGACTGATCTCCACGTATGAGTTGGTGTGGAAGGGGAGAAGTGAGGACAAGGATGAGGAAAGAAAGATCGCGGACAGACTGTAGCCCCTTTGTTAGAGTACTGATCCGGCATTCGGATCATATTCATGGAAGAAATCTCGAAAAACTACTGATCAGAGAAGCTTCTTACTGGAATTCCCCTTCAGACAACGACTGGAGAAGTTTATTCTAACTTTCTTCAAGAAAACAACCACATCTAGACACAAATATGGCACAACTGTCGTTTGAGCTTTACAGATCTCTCACTAATTGCGTTGCTCTTGACGGCATTCGAAAATGCTTATTGGTTGTTGCGTAAAATTATTTGAAGAACACAATGTAATAGGAATATGTAAGTATGAACAACTTTAGAGGAAATTCCATAAAATAGTTTTACAGGCGACGTCGAGGAGCGCGTGGGCCGCACCTGTGCAGGATGTTGTGCTCGTGCATGTAGCGCAGCGCGGCGGCGATCTGCCGGAAGAGCAGCAGCACCTCTCGCTCGCTGAGGCGCGCGGCGCGGCGCTGCAGCAGCTGCTGCAGGGTGCCGCCGTCCGCGTACTCCATCTCGATCATGAGCACGCCGTCGCGCTCGAAGCTGCCCAGGTAGCTGCGGCACGCCCACGCGTTAGCCACGCCCACAACACTCGCTTCAAGCGCGCGGAACGTCTCGGAATAGGGTATATGTTATGTTGGCTGGGCTATCCGGGACGAGCCGCGTCAAAGTCATTGTGGCTGACGTTTCGGCCAGCGTATTGTGGCCTTCTTCAGAGCGTACTGCTGAGCAGTACGCTCTGCAGTACGCTCTGAAGCAGTACGCTCTGAAGCAGTACGCTCTGAAGCAGTACGCTCTGAAGCAGTACGCTCTGAAGAAGGCCACAATACGCTGGCCGAAACGTCAGCCACAATGACTTTGACGCGGCTCGTCCCGGATAGCCCAGCCAACATAAACTCCTGCCGCGGAAGCCTATGCAACCACAGGGTATATGTTTTGACGCGTTCAATGAGATTTCGTGTGTCTCCTAAATATCACAGAAAAACACGTTCTCTACCAAAGTCTATTTCACATGTGTAACTTCGTTATATGAGATTAACAACCTCGAGTTTATGGGCGAAAGTAATATTTTCGACCTCTTACATTCTAATTAGTGGTGCTAAAATAGCGCGTACTTTCTCGACCGTATTTCTCACGAAATTGCGCGAAAAGTACTCAAATGTTCGAAAAATTGCACGTGACATTAACGAAAGATATTTTTTTCCGAAGGGCGAGGCCTTGTTATCTATATGTTTTTAAGGTTCCTGAAACCGAATCCGAAGTCAATTTTACTTTATAACAACAATTTTTAAAAAATTCATATCAATTATAATCGATAGAGTTGATGACATTGGCTCCTGACGGGACAACACTCATTACAATGTTGTTTGGCAGATTGCCTATATAGTTGGCGCTACATACAAGCCTCACCAAGCAGAAACATATTTTTTAATTTTTGAAATTATGCAAAAAATCTGATGTGATGAAGTTAAATGGGCTTCAGATTCGTTTTTAGCGACCCGAAAACAGAGATAACGTTGTCTGACCCTTCGGTTAGAAATATCTTTCATTTTTGTTTTTTTAGCTTATGTCACAAACCTGTTGTAATGGAGTAAATGGACACCGGATTCGGATTTCGCGTCCCCAAAACATAGAAAACATGGTCTGATAGACAGACACGAAATCAATTTTTTGTATGGCTGTGCTATCTACTACCTCTGTACTAATGACTGTTAATGCTGCACTTGGAAGACAAATATTTGTTCAAATGTGCACCCTCCTATGCTTTATCTCCTATTGTCGTCGAGAGCACTAACCCATTCCATTCGTAGGAACTAATCTATTTTCTCTCTTGTACTAGATTTTACTGTAAATAATGTTTGTTACAGCATCATCGAGAGGGGGGCGAGGGGCAGCATCATCAGTCGTTTTAAGGTCAAATTATCTTTTTGGTTAGCTGAATCTCTCTGCACACTGCTTTTTTACATTTTAAAGTACTTTAAAATTCGCCTGCACTCCATATCTTCGCTGTGACTCGAAAGCTCATTGCAACCAAGATGCGTCTCCAACCGCGAGTGAATCCTAAGCCCTTAGCGAGGCTCGAATCTTATTTCAAGAAAGGAGGTATGCTGGTGGCCACGTGACACTCACGTAGTGGACCTTAGGCCATTGTGGGCTTTCTCCCCTATACAGGCAGGTAATGTCATTCACCCACTGAATTTCTACACTGTTTGAGCAGGGAGATGTCTGGAAAAGAATGGGCTGTTGAAGGTGCTTCACGGTGGTTGGTATAAGTCCCACCATGCCACCACTGTAAGTGAACATCCGTGGCCAAAGCGGATTCGAACTCGCAAACTGAGCAGCTCGTGGCTTCCGGCGAAACCTCTACGCTTCGGGACCAGGCATGTTTGATAAGTCTTGCGGCGGATTATGCCGCTTTGGACCAAGCTCCGAAATACTATTAAATTGTGAAATATCCGACAACTGATATATTTTAAAGTCGAGAAAGAAAATAAATTATTAAAAAATGAGTGTATAGTATTTCTTCAGAACATGAAGATACTGAGTAAATAAACTTTAAAATTTATTTGTAAATGGTGTGGTGGTTTTCCTGAACTGACTTTCCTTCGGCTGCTATTAGTGGTGTTTTATCTTATATTTGTAGTTTTTGATGGAGATATTTTGAATTCTATTTTGAGTCATGGGTATATATAGCCAATTTGACTAGAGTTGAAATGACAATAACATCAAGTACTTCAACGTTAACTTACAATTTGTTGATTTTCCCTCAATATATATCCAACCGTTTTGGATATGGCCCGACGAATGCGAGATTTCAATATTATATTTTTTTTGTTTTCAATCCGTTTGTTCATAATATGTGCCATTGTCTCACTGGTATGCCATTTCTCTTACCGTCTTTTTATATCATTGTACTTAGATAGTTTAGTGAAATAAGATTCCCGAAATTAGCCTACAAAACGAGAACGATGAAGAAAGAACGTTTCGCAACACTGGCCGTTCATAATGATGTAAGAGAAGATATACGTTAATAAAACGACTAATCTTTATTTTCCTCCCTCCGCAACTCCTCGTCCGATCAAATTTCCTGTTCGTGCACGTGAGCAGTCGCCACGTGCGCACGTGCACTTATCGTGCGCGCCCCAGCTCTCCTCTGACCCTCCCTTGCGTGGTTGCACCAAGGCATATCGATCTTCTGACAATGCCTGTTATGTGACGACCATGAGCTGCTATTCACACATTCGTACGAGGTTATGTTAATGACGAAGATGTATTAAGGTGATGTTGTATGTAAGGTTATTTCAATTAAAACAGCAACCAAAAAGTAAGTGGAATGGAAGGCAGCATAATATGACTTCAAGAAAAATTGGAATAATATGGTCTTATTGTTATATTAATAAAAAGAATTCGTCTTCGTAAATATGTCAACGAGTATTAAATGATAAATTTAATTGCACGTTTAGAAAAACTAGTTATTTATAAAATAATATGCCTGCATATTTTTTTCTAATATGCGAAATAATACTTTCTTCAATAAATTTACTATCCACAATTCAATAATGAAAAATTTACATTTTGCTTCAAAAAGACTGGAGATAAAAATAAAATTCCGAAAAAAATATTTTATTTGTTCTTTAGTTCAGTTTTACATCTCGCAATTTCGAAGTCCAACACTAATACTTATAAGAATTTCAATACAAAATAACTCGTGCTTCTTATATTTTAGGGTATATTTATGTGATATGGAATATCGCGTTGAAGAGCTGTTTCCTTAATAAAAGTAACTGCAACAATGATTCATTACATCCTTTACAGTTGATGCTCCTTCTTTGTTCTATTTCATCTGATTGTCAGGGCCGTCATGGCTGAAATGTTCTCCCCGACAGCTTTCATTTGCTCTATTGAGCTGGAAAGGATACGATGGACGCACAAGGCGAGCGACTGACATCTTGTCCGACGCTGCGGTAGCCACCTCTTCCCGGCTATAGGGGCTTTCCCTGGCATGGAGGGGCGGAAAAGTCGACTGTTTAATTGCGAGGCAGCGTTACGAGAGGGCGGGAGCGCTTTGCAGAACCTGGCATTATGGATCGAAATGGACTGTGGTCGACGAAGCAATCAATCGCAATATCTGAGAATACTATACAGACATCTTCAACACCTAAAGACACCAATATGTTTCATACAACGGTGTGAAATCGTTAGCCATCGTACAATGAGCAGTACACAAGAGACGTAATGAGTGCACAATGCATATAAAAGTATTTCATGGAAAACTTAATTGTCTAGTTTTATATGATATTGGGTGGAGGAATTCAATTCTCGATGCTTAAATATAAATGAAATATTAGAAAACATCTTGATGTGTACTTGGGAATATAGAAACAGTGTAAATGTTAAGATAAATAGATATTATTTTTGTCGCTTTCGACGAAAGTAATATCTACTTTACAATGAACTCTCTATCTCTTGTATTATATCTCCAATACATGTAGTATGCAATAATACATAATATTGTTGCAAACTGGTGTGAGCAAACAATGAGTCAGGTCGTATTTCCATGTGTTATTTTCCACTAAAATCTTTTTGTCTGCTTGACTTCACTTCCTAAAAAGAGATTTTCGTTAATTTTCCGAAATGGATTCTTGTGTTACACGCGCCACACGCTAGGCGTTGCGATGCGTTGTTACATTCTGTTCATATTACATGGCATATAAAATAGTGACCATTGCGACAGTCCAGTAAATATTGAACGAAGAGCTAAAATAGGCAATGAAGTCACTTTACTCCAGTATGAATGATTTTCTAGTTGATTTAAGACAGAAATTAAATATTAATTATTTCTATATTCCAAAGAACAATACGGTAAGATCCGAAAGTTTTAGAAACTAAAGTAAAATTACATTGAATAATTTTATATTATTTTGCTATTAAAAATAAAATAAATATTGTTAATAGACATCAAAAAATCTTCATCATAATATTTTCTGTAAATATTCAGCATTTAAATTGACTGAAATGACCCCCGTCCGACTCAACACCCGATCTGTATTTATTGATTTTCCCAGTTTCCAATATGTATTTACTTCCTTCTTCGAACCGTAAACACGGGTCATTTTATTTACGCTGTTCGGTAAGTGTCCGCTTGTTTCGCTATTTTCGCAATCGCCTCTTGAAGATAGCGAACACCTGCTTATTTTCAATGGTGACAAACAAAATTTGTTATTTCTAAAACATACATTTTGTACATAGTAGATACATTTTGAAGTAAAAAATAAAATAAAATAAAATAAAAAATAAACTAAAGAAATGAAATTAAAAATAAAATAAAGCAAATACTATATTTTTTGTACGTCAATTGTTTCTTACCCTGAACAACATTATGTGTATACTATTTATCATATAAATTAAGTGTAATTAATTTGTTTCTTTTAGTATTATTTTTGGCCAAGCAATTCCAATACTCAAACTTTGAGGTCTAGAACTGAACATCTCACTCCCACCTCGTGTCCAAAGAAATACCACGTGGCCGCTAACGACATGTGATTAATTGCCGAAGGCGGGCGAGGGGGGGGGCGAGAGGGGGAGAGGGGGGTGAGGGGCGGGGGGCGAGGGGGGCGAGGAGGGCGAGGGGGCGGGGGCGGGGGGGCGAGGGGGCGAGGGGGGCGAGGGGGGCGAGGGGTGGCGAGGGGGGCGAGGGGGGGCGAGGGGGGCGAGGGGGGCGAGGGGGGATGATGGATGGCGCGCTACCTGACGATGTTGGGGTGGTCGAGCCGCGAGAGCACCTGGGCCTCGTTCAGCGCCATCTGCCGCTCCGCCGCCGTCAGCTCCACCATATTCACCTCCTTGATCACCACCATCTGGTCGCCGCCCGGCTTGCGGTACAGCACTGCGGTGCCGAACGCCCCTGCGCAGCCGAACACAAGCCAAGTGGAGATTTATTTTGCTCATGGCTTCTGTCTCCCTAAAACGCGGGAATATTACATGCTGCTACATAAACGTTTGCGTACTCGCACCTCGTTTTGCACGTACAGAGACACTCAATCTTCTACATTCACAGCGTGGTGAAGAGATCTTGGGTGTGCCGATAAAATGAGCCGCAATAGTGTCGAACTTGGCGAGTTGACAATAATTTGGAATACAATTTCAGCGAAAATAATTGAAAATTTGACAATTTTCCTGCAAAAAATTATCTCCTTTCGGTGTTTTTTTTCCTTTAGAGTTCAATGTCGCGCCTCTAAATAAACAGTGCCTGGACTAAGTGCAAGACATGTTTCCTCGAGCAACTGGATCGATGTCAATTTAGTTTCGAGCTGTAATAGCATGCCTGCTCCACTAACAAACGATTGCTTTTTGTCCTTGTGCTTTTCTAAAGCAACGGCTGTTTTCACAGACGATTCCATTCGTCACAGACCGAGGAAACGAACTCCAAAAATATGTCATAAGTCTTGTGGTATGAACGCTACCAAAATTAACAGTGATATATTAAAGAATCAGCTGTGTTAGATTAGTTGTGCCTTATGTTCATACAAGGCATTTTGAAAATTGAGTTCTATTTACAATAAGGTATTGACAACGATAAGGAATCTTATTAAGACTGCAAAATTCTTCAGGTGGATGTGTGAAAATGTAAAAGCAAAATTATAATTTATTAATAAATCCTTAATTATGTATTTGAAATTGCAAATATTATTTTAGTAAATTAAATTCACACAACATACAAATAAGATCTCAATATACCGTAGGGGGAGAAAGATAAATTGTATATATTTTTATTAAGTTTAAATTTGATGGTGTGTCATGTATCTCCTGAGAGGTTACTTCAAAAACATGTATTTTTAATGTAAAATGTACTAATTTAATAATCAGAATGCAGAAACAGAAATGCTTTTCTGTTTGTTCTCTTACTTTCACCAGCATTTACTTTCGTCCCCCATCGTTTTATCTTGTTGTTACTTTTCTCTTGTGTACTAACAACATGTAAAGTATATGAAATTAGTTATATAGAACTTAAGGAAAAGTTCTTACTTAACTTGATTCTATGATTTTATTGTGTGTAATCATGAAAAAGAGATTTAAGCAAATTTGAAAAACATTGACATAAACATTCACATAAGAAAACATCCACATAAGAAAATGATCAATTTTTTCTTTGAACTTTTTTGACTATGACGTAATGAAGGTTTGGTTACTACACACTTACGTGTCTATATTTTTTCTTTTTAATTATTCTTTCGATCAGGTTTTTTGACTTTATTGGGAATTCACTGAAAATAGATTTTCTCTTATTTACATTCGTATTACATGAATCTATTTGAGTATTTGACATGCCATCTACATGCTACCTTGAAGAGGTGTAAAATTACGTATATGGCTTGTACCTAATAGCGACTCACTCTCCTTTCTAAACAACTGTGTTATACATATGCAAGCTTTCCGTTAACTTCTGATGTGGGCGGTCTGAATGGCGAGACATTGATTCTGATTTGCTGAAAAGGTAACTGGGTGGGTCCCGTGTCCTCATACTTTGTCTGTTACAGAAGTCCTTTGCTTCTCATTTGCATCGACGTCTATCGTTTGGGGCAAAAACTCTCATCTCAAGCATATTCCTTTAACAAGAACTTTCCACAAAGTCATTTTCCTTTTTATTCACAAAGACATACGACAAATAGAAATGTTAATATTTAAATTTCAATGCATGTTTAAGACATTAGTGCAATGCGAACGAATGTATACTCTGCCATAAATTGTACTTCGCTTCACCATTATTGATTTCACCAGACACAACAAAATTAATAGAAAAAACAAGAAATTATACTATTTAGTATTGTAATTTCTAATACAATGTAGCCGACATGCTCATGTCCATTATTATTGCTTACGTGGAACGTCATCAAAATAAAATAAGAAGGATAACGACACCAGTAGCGTAATAATAGTTACCAAGTCACTTGAAGCAAACATTTGAAAAATAAGAATCGGAGGCTTCCCAACTTGCAGAAAGTGGTACAAATGCCTTATAATAAAACAAAGAATAATTGTTTTTCCTTATATTATATTTAAATCATTTCATTAGAATTTTAATTGCAATTATGTGGCATAAACCGATACGTTTTTGAAGTGTTTTGGGCTCAAACAGGTTCAGGGGTATGTATTTGTCTTTTCTAAGTCAATATCACCAAACCCAAATTTTGCAATTTTGAAGTGTTTACTTCTGAACTAGAATAGAGAGTGGAGAAACGGTGACAGCTGTAGGGTAACTCCGTAATTATACATAACATAGTATGATATGTGATGAACTATGGCGTAGAATATGACAATCCTTTTGGGTTCCCGCTCACCCTTGCCGACGGTGCGAATCTTCTCGTAGCCGTCGAAGCGGCCGCCGGCCGCCGCCGCCGCCGCCGCCGCCGCGGCGTCCTTGAGCGCGTCCTTGAGGCGCGCCACGTCGAAGTAGAGCTCCCCGAGGGAGCGGCGCTGGGCGCCGTCGCGCGGCCGCAGCCCCACCGGCACGTCGCCCGCCGCCAGGTCGCGCGCCAGCCCCACCGGCACCTGCATTACATCATTTGCTTTCAAACTCACAATTTGTTGTTATTATTTATTTTCTTATGGCATTCACTTGTGAGATCGCATTTACATCGACAAAAATTACAACATGAAATACACATTTAAATATGAACAAAACAATATAAACAAAGAACAATGAAACAACAAATACTGCACTTTTGTAACAAAAGTTCAAGTCTAGAATCTAAAATTTGTCTGCACTTTTGGAACGTCACTACACAGGTTTACAGCCGGACATCGAGCTGCTCCAACCAGAGCACCGCTTCGGGAGTTGCTCTTAGAAAGTCTTCCCTGGTACCACCAAAGGCACGGCTGGGACAATCGAAAGTGATGTGTTCAGTAGTTTGTAGAGAGGCACCGCAGTCACAGGCAGGAGTGGTACTGAAACCCCACTTGGTAAGGTTAGCTCCGCATCGTCCATGCCCCGTGCGGACTCTATTGAGAGTAACCCAGAGCTTCCTCGGCAGTTGGAAACCGGGAGGCGGTGAATTGGGGTCCAGTAGGGGGTGCCATAATTTGTTGTTGTTGTTAATAATAATAATATTATTATCATTATTATCATTATTATCATTATTATCATTATTATCATTATTATCATTATTATCATTATCATCATCATTATTATTATTATCATTATTATAATTATTATCATCATTATCATCATTATCATCATTATTATCATTATTATCACTATTATCATCATTATTATCATTATTTTCATTATTATCATTATCATTATCATTATTATCATTATAATTTTCTATTAGTTTTATTACGATAATTATCCGCAGCCTTTGAGCTGGTCGATAACCCTCTCAATTCGAATCGTATCTAAAGACCTAGAAATCCCTACGCAGGATGTGAGCGGTGGTCAGCCGCGCGATCATTCGCAGTTAGGATGCTAAGCATGCAATGTAGAGAGTGTTCAGATGTTTAGTCAGGTTTCCAGCAAAGCCGAAAGAGTACCAGTTACGAAGTTACACATGCGACATTTACGTCTGTTTAATAGACAACTCGTTATGCATTTGTGCTCAGCAGGTCACGATATCACGCAAAGATATTTTGTGGGCCCGCCGAACACTGATGCATATGAGGTTGCCTGACAATCAGGGGCCAATGTCACACGTGTAAGTTTGTTGTTCGGCATTTCGTAGCAAATTTCATTGGAAAAAATGTAACATTTTCGATCTGTCTACATGCGTTGCAAGTTTGTAAATTTATTCTGAGACACTCTGAATACCCTTCCCCACGATCGGTAAAACTAGAGGTGTTTCAGAAAAATGTTATCAAAAGCAGAGAGTGGGTAAAGGATTTTTCACATATTATGTCCTTATTTTTTAGAAAACTCTTTTTGAATCATATCACCATTTTAGAATATTTCAGAGGAATTCAATGTACCGAATATACTGATATATTTAATAATTATCTGAACATACTGAGGATATATATGTTCTGCGTGATCAGTACTGTTGTTATTTTGTAATTGAAGATAATTGACTTCCTGCAGGACCTAAAATTTTTCCAATATTGATAACATTTGCGAAGACAAAGCGAAATAAAACAGTAAAAGAATATTTGAATTTTGCGTAGTAAATATACTATAATAATTCTAAGCAATTGCTCTTATTGAAACCTCAATACCTCAACCTTACCAACAGGTAAGACAAGAAATAATATTTGAACATACGCATCATAAAATAATTGACTCATTTCGAAGCATTTTCGTCAAGTTTAAAAAATCTTCAATGTAATAAGTTTATAATTCATTTCTTGCAAATTGTTTAAAGACTATTTTTCTGAGACTATAACACTAGACATATTTCTTTTGTCACATAAAATATATAATTATTTATTGCAAATGCATTTCCTGGAAACTCATTCCTCTTCCTAGTGAGAAAGAAAGAATCAGATTGTATGTATTGAATTCTGATGTTTTTGATCCGTGAAGCACGAAAGATCATACTTAGGTGAAAAAAGATATTTCTTCTGCACTTTGACCTCCTACATCAAACATCCTGTTTTGTTCGATCGGAACATGTCGTTGACGACATTGCAAATAGCAAGACTCAGTTCGTTTCGTGAAAACCAGGAAATGTATAGAACGCGAGAAAAGGTTCTTGAACACTGAACACTGAACAGTAAACAAGCATTTATCTGATAACTGGGAAAATGGATCTCTTGACTTGTACACAGTGGAAGATCGTTTTTCATTAGCAGTATATTTCCATGCTTCATCTTAGTGACCGTCAAAAATATTTTGAAGTTGAGGACATTGGCTTAGCGATAGGATAAAGGTACAAGTGATTTAAGAAAACATTCAAGTCGATTAACATTTCTAATTTTCTCATTTCACTTTCAGATATTCCCTTTACTTGGACTTTATGTTAAATCTAATTAAAACGCTCGTTTTCTTAGCTACAGTAGTTACCACACGTAAATGGGAATTTCAGTTTCCACAGCTGTTGTAGCTGGGAAGTTGCAATGACCCTCCCCCGCTGCAGCGTGAGATCCGACTTACTCTTGCGCAAGTTTCCCCCTCCAGGGAATGTCGCACATCGGAGAAGTGCCTCAGCCGTACCTAGCTCTGAGGTCCCTCCTATGCAACAGTCTAATACACGAGTGTACGCGAGGAAGGGGGTGGAGGGGGTGGAGGGGTGGAGGGGGTGGAGGGGTGGAGGGGGTGGAGGGGGTGGAGGGGGGTGGAAGGGGTGGAGGGGATGGAGGGGGTGGAGGGGGTGGAGGGGGTGGGGGTGGGGGGTGGAGGGGGCAAAGATGAGGAAAGAAAGACCGCATGGCCCGTTTGTTAGGATACTGCTCCGGCATTCGCCTGGTCCCATTAGAGTAGTTGATCCGAATGTTGCTTTATGGGAATAACGTTAATTGAGGTTCAGTGGAGTGGATAATTTGGCTGGTTATTCATGTTTATGAGGCATATCCCTCAAAATGGGTTGAACCGCAAAATATTTTTGGGTTGACTGAGCTAATTAATTGTTCTTAGGGTTGTAGGTGGAGTAGGTATATATCATGGGATTGAAGTTGGTGATCCGCATGTTGATCGGAGAAACAACGAAAAGCTACTAATCAGAACAACCTATCACTAGAATTCTCTCCCAGACTGCGTTTGAATTTTTGTTAAACTTGTTGCATCTGTGTAGACGCAACGCGCGTCCCAGCTCCTTAAGGACCGTTGATCGCACCGTGGAGTAATCCTCCGTTAATTTTATTTGGATTAATCCTCCGTTACTAATCACCTTCTAGGGGCCGCTGGGTAGTCAAAGTCACGTCAGCCACAGTCAAGTCAGGGATAGGTGGCATCTTCTACCCATTGGTCGCACACGCCCGGCGTCATCTACACATTGGTGAGAATTGGAAAGAAATAAGGATAGGATAGGAAAGAAATAACGATAGATGAAAGGAGCGTAGCGAAATTTGCGTGGTCAGACGGAAGAGCGGGCCTGATGGCCCGAGTCTCGTCACGTAAAATAAGGCAAATTCAATTCAATTCAATAGGGGTAAGGTTTAGATCACGGGGGTTGGACTAGCCCCCGTGAAGCATGCAAACTCTTTGTCGTAACAACTTTCACATTAGGTTCTGCGGAGATTCTGTGGGATTCGAAACCGGAACCTCCGGTGAAAGCCAAGGGACTTCGCCACTGAGCGACTAGAGCCCAATTGATGTAGCCATGTAGCTAGTGTAGAAAACGCTGGAGTCGAGCCTCCCAGTCGGCATCGCATTAGCGGCCCCGGGGCTCGTTACCTCAGCGTCGCCTCACCTGCAGCAGCGTCTCGAGCGCGCGCGCCAGCACAGCGCCGGGGGCGAGCAGCGCGGGCGCGGCGCACAGGAAGTCGACGCGGCGGCCCGGCGCGCGCCGGTTGAGCGCGCTGCCGCACAGCCGCGCCAGGAAGTCGCGCAGCGCCGCGTTCTCCAGCCCCGCGGGGCTCAGCACCTGCGCACGCGACGCCGCACGCGCTCAGCACACGCTCGACACGCGCTCGGCACGCGCTCGGCACGCGCTCGGCACGCGCTCGGCACGCGCTCGGCACGCGCTCGGCACGCGCCCGGCACGCGCTCGGAACGCGCTCGGCACGCGCCCGGCACGCGCTCGGCACGCGCCCGGCACGCGCTCGGCACGCGCTCGGCACGCGCTCGGCACGCGCTCGGCACGCGCTCGGCACGCGCTCGGCACGCGCTCGGCACGCGCTCGGCACGCGCTCGGCACGCGCTCGGCACGCGCTCGGCACGCGCTCGGCACGCGCTCGGCACGCGCTCGGCACGCGCTCGGCACGCGCCCGGCACGCGCTCGGAACGCGCTCGGCACGCGCCCGGCACGCGCTCGGCACGCGCTCGGCACGCGCTCGGCACGCGCTCGGCACGCGCTCGGCACGCGCTCGGCACGCGCTCGGCACGCGCTCGGCACGCGCTCGGCACGCGCTCGGCACGCGCTCGGCACGCGCTCGGCACGCGCTCGGCACGCGCTCGGCACGCGCTCAGCACGCGCTCGGCACGCGCTCGGCACGCGCTCGCCACGCGCTCGGCACGCGCTCGCCACGCGCTCGGCACGCGCTCGCCACGCGCTCGGCACGCGCTCGGCACGCGCTCGGCACGCGCTCGGCACGCGCTCGCCACGCGCTCGGCACGCGCTCGCCACGCGCTCGCCACGCGCTCGGCACGCGCTCGCCACGCGCTCGGCACGCGCTCGCCACGCGCTCGCCACGCGCTCGGCACGCGCTCGCCACGCGCTCGGCACGCGCTCGGCACGCGCTCGGCACGCGCTCGGCACGCGCTCGCCACGCGCTCGGCACGCGCTCGGCACGCGCTCGCCACGCGCTCGCCACGCGCTCGCCACGCGCTCGCCACGCGCTCGGCACGCGCTCGGCACGCGCTCGGCACGCGCTCGGCACGCGCTCGGCACGCGCTCGGCACGCGCTCGGCACGCGCTCGGCACGCGCTCGCCACGCGCTCGCCACGCGCTCGGCACGCGCTCGGCACGCGCTCGCCACGCGCTCGGCACGCGCTCGGCACGCGCACGGCACGCGCTCGGCACGCGCTCGGCACGCGCTCGGCACGCGCTCGGCACGTGCTCGGCACGCGCTCTCGCATCTGGGAGCTCACACGGTACATCCACTACAGGAGGAGTATTTGGCGTTGAGAGAGGAGAATTTAAATGCTATAAAAAGAAGTTTTATCCGATTTAGTTTTGATGCAGAATGCAAGTTAATATTTGTGGCATTCGAATAAAATTTGCCACACCAAAATACTCTGAATCCAAATTAAAATGTTACAATAACTCGACATGGCATCCAAAGGTATTGATATTACAACCATATTTGTTTCATATATGGTATCGTTCTCGAAATGAATATTCTTTTATATTTTTAATACTCTAATGTTCATATAGTCCCATCAAAGGTTGCAAAAATATAGGGGACGTTTTTGCTTTGATATTATATTACTTTTCCGTCCCGATAGTTTTGCACACTTTTGCATTCAATGTCGACGTTTTTATTTCTTTAGCATCATTTATTCATGTTTTCAGATGATGCTATACAATATTATACGTTCATGAAATATTTTTTAATCACAATTTATTTAGAACTCTTCAACAAATATCTTACATTGTAGGATTTGAACATTTAATATTATGCTCCTCACCTAACATCCAGTATTAAAATATCATGCATTTTTATCACGATTTCGCAGTCAGACCTCTACAAGCGCTACAGTTTACACATTTGTACTGTTTGCATGTAAGTATTTGTTCTGTAAGATCCATTTTTGAAAGGAGAGTGTATTATCTTCACAATTCAGTTCACCTCTTCATATCCAATCTGAAAGCTCTAGGCCGACGTTTCGGCCATCACACCGTGGTCTTATTGAGGACTGAAGTGCCAACGGGCTATTACAAGGGATCTGATAAATTATTCCCGGTTTTCAGATAGTTATAATTTCTTCATGTTTATGAGACATTTTCTTCAACCAAATCTATTGGAAAGAGTACTCATTGATGTTTTCTTTAATACATTTGTTCTTTTTTCATTTGAAAAATGCTGCCCTTGTTTAGTGACGACGAGTGGGTCAGAATACAGCTCGCTGTTAAGTCTGGGGATCCGCGGTGCGAGTGCAAAAGTGGTGGAAGGCCTAACGAGGGATCCAAGCAACTTTGAGTACAAAACCAGTTAAAAAATGCCATTCCAAGTAACAACAACAGAGTGTCACTGATGCAAGGAAATCAAGAAGACCATGTACTTTAAGGATGGAAAAGAATGTTAGCTGAGATCGTGAAATGTTCAAATCAAGATGTCACTGCGTTAAGAATCACGTCAAGTGGTCTTCCACGTTTTGAAATTTCAACCATTCATAAAAATATTTCAGATATAATTCATGGAATCCACATTATATGCAGCAATTATGTCCTGACAGAAGGATGGAGTTTGGAGAGATTTTTTTGCTAGGAATGACGATTGGCCTGAACTTTTTGAGAACATTATGTGGAGTGCTGAGGCAGTCTTAAACAACAGAGAAGACAATAAAGAAATAGGAGGAGAAGGAGAAACAGAAGATGTAGAGAAAGAAAGAAGAAGAATAACAAATAGGAATGGAAATATTTTGAAGAATCAGAAGAAGAAAACGTCTTCAGCACATGACAGCACTGGAGGAATATTCACTATACACACGCAGTTCTTGGACTCTGACCGACTTCCATGCAGAAGATCAATAATTACCAATGTTACATTAAACCAGGCAAACGAGAATGTTACGACCGCTTTTCTTGGTGTCAATTCGCCGATTCCTCAATCTTTGTATGTTAAGCTTCGCCGCTGCCGACTCGTGGCTTCCATTTCGCTCACCGCGTCGTGCACTCTCTCGCTGATTACTCCTCCTTCGGATCTGCGCTTCAGAATTAGGGCTCATTCACCAGCGTGTCGTCGAGTGGAATGATGAATGGGTATACTGTATGTCACTTGAAGAGGCGGAATCGTCCATCAAATTATAGGTTATGCAAATTTCACTCCCTTAGAGAAACACATGTTGAAAATAGGATTACGCAACATGTATGTATTGCCTGTATATCTTAGAGAATAGAATTCATATTCAGTAGAAGATAATTGGCAAGAAACAAAAATACGGTCTTACATATTTTAGACACTTCTTTAATTGAGTTGTACTAGGCAATTCTTAATCAAGTGAAGTTTGACTTCGTGGGTAAAATACTAGCTGTGTATTTATACTATTTTCATTTTCAGAACATAGTATCTACACGATTGCTGCAAATATTAACCGTAACTACATACTAGCTTATATTTTGGTTTTATTTATGCCTGAAAAATTGAAAAATTATATTTCATTAACTTTATAATACTGATATTAGAGTAAACAATATTATATGCTAAACAGAATAGAAGCAACTAAAACATGATAAGCAAACAAATGTACTACGGGAAGATTTGTCAGTAGTTGAAATTAAATAGGCAAAATAATTTTCCATTTTTTCTATCCTGAACTATCACCCTTTAGAGCGAGAGCAAGCATTAAATTCCTCGTGAAAAATACCACTAATGTATATTATAAGGAATATTATATTCATTACAATACTTCTCTTTTCTCCGGGACTTTTGAAACCCATTGTACACATGTTTTTGTTTACACCACCAGACACATTTTCATCTCCAAAGTCTGATTTTTCACAGTTCAAAACCGTCATAATGCTACTATTACGTCATTTTACGATACATTCGCTGTTTGCCAATATTGTGACGGAGAGGTCTTGCTACGTCAATAGAGGTCGTTCTTCGCTCTACGTAGAAGCCATCAGAGGAACTACAACCATTAACACCCGCATACGCCGTATTAAACGTCAAATCAGAGCTTTTCCATTCCAATACTGCCACATTTGTCATTCTGACACGGCCTTTGGGTACACGATAAAGCAAGAATTGGCCACCCGGGGCGTTGCTGTCTACCAGGAGGTTTACGAACTTCGCCGTCGTTGTCTCTCGTGCGATCGCGGTCGTTTCGAGAGCTACGTTTATCGATCTAGTCGATAACTGGCATCTCCCACGCGCCGCTCCCACCCGCCGCACCACGCCGCGCCCCGCCCCGCCCCGCCGCCCAGCTTCGCCGCCGTGATGGTGCAAAAACAGTCTCCTGGCCGGACGGCAGGCGGTCTGTGTGCGCTTGTGTGCGCTTGTGTGTGGCTGCGCGCGCGCGCCGAGCGGCTTTTATTGCCGCGCGAGCCGCGCGTTCGGGTTTGAGCGCGCATTCGCGTGATGGATCGCTCCCATCCCCCGCCAGGGCTGCGCAGGGGTGAGCATCGCAAGTGGCGAGGCCACCGGGCAGAATGTCACGCGAGAAAAAATTTATCGTTTGGGAGAGGATAAACATCGCTTGACACATTTTAAGCTACGGTACACACTCCTGTCAAGGACAACAAACCTGATCTTTTTCCAGGCAACGAATGGAATATCCAAAACCGTGGACGCGTTTCATGCGTAGATTTAATGTACACAGTGCTGGATATTGTATAAATTATTCACGTATGCGAAATGACTTTTAAGATAGCATTCTTTTACTATGAAATTGATGAAAATATTAAACTGGAAGGAGATTACCGCGCAGAAAATTCGATGTTGATAAAGTGTAAGTCGAATGACTAGTGTAATGACATCAAACTATATTGAAAAAGGGCATCAACTTCAGTTGTATATTAAATTCCAATATTTCACTAAGATTTTCATATCAATATTAATTTAAATAATTAAGGGCAATTTGATTTCCCGGGGATAAATACTTTAACTATATCTTTGCAAATTTGATCATTCAGAGAAAGAGAAAATTTAAACGAAAGTAATGTATGAAAAAGACTCTTACCGTTGGACCCTGAGCACACACAAACATTTCGCAATCGGAGCTGTGCATCAAGAAAGCCACACTGTCCACTTTTGTCCGTCCGAGAGCGCGATGTACCTCACCTGAAAACGCAAATGACACAGCAATAATTGGTTTTCATGATCCTTAACAAAAGTCATCGCTACCAACCCACTATATTTTAAATAAATGCATTCCCAATATGAAATATAATAAATTGTTCTAAAACTTAATTTTTTTCAATGTTTGTATTGTTTAACACTTCTCTTTGGTGTATTCTGTATTATGTACGTTGGACATTAACAGATATAGCAACTTTTCTTCGTGAATTTACTGATTATGTTCAGATTTACTTCCAGCAAATGATAATGCGTTTTCAACTTTCCTTATATTTATTCATCAACGCTGTTGTGCATGCAACTGCTCTTTATTTCCATTCCTTAGAAATGCTCAGCTTCAGAATAAGTATTGCGAACAACGTGCTTCAGGGATTTCGAAGTTTATTTAATTACTCAAATTACAATCACTTAAAAACTCGAATTCTCACTTCTTTACTTTTAATAATTTTTACGACAATTATGTGACACAAACAAGGAAGGAAGAGTGTAAAAAACATTGTTGGATTTTTATTTTTGAATTCGTTATAATATTTATCACATAACGTCAGTATACTTCACAGACTAATGGATGTTTTGAAAACGGTAATCAACATTAATGAACTTAATGCAATTTTAAGCTCTCTATATACGCAGAACAAGTAATTATAGCGTTGAGATCTTATCAGCGAACATTCTGAGCAAAATAAATGTGTATAAAACAGTTCTGTTGCCTCCTAATAAGTGAAGAGCTCGCGTTTCGTTTAAGCTACTTTCACAGAATCTCTCAGAATCCAAATATTTGAGGAGATACGGCGACGAAAATTACTGACCCTGTACTTTAAATTTCTCGGGTCAATATAAATTAGAATAAATTAAGTAGATTTTGTGGATTATCTGATACACCACATACTGGTGGTGTGAAAAATTCATGTCATACGCGGAATTCAAAACTATATATCTTGAATTGATAAAATAGCTCACGGAGGGAAAAAAGACAGATTCGGCGTTCTTTCACAACCCGAAATCAAAGTAATAATTTAGGCTACATAGGAAATTGTGTCATATTTGTATTCCTCTCCCTCCCTCTTTCTCTCTTACTCTCTCCCATTCTCACTCTTTCTGACTTTCACTCTCCTACTCTGAATCTCTCACGCTCTATCACTCTTTCTGACTTTCACTCTCCTACTCTGAATCTCTCATGCTCTATCACTCTCTCTCTCTCTCTCTCTCTCTCTCTCTCTCTCTCTCTCACACACACACACACACACACATATACACAACAGACATGGAAATACGCGAAAAAACAATTACAATCGTTCATATAACGTAATCAGATCCTGAAAAATGTACATTCATTCAACGTATGCAAAATCATGTTATCAAAAGGAACAGATTTAATAATGGCTAAATCATTTGCAACGAATCAATTACAAATTGTCCAATTTAAAAATACGTTGTGTGTGAAGCGGCGAGCGCGTGGGTGGCTCACCGAGAATGTCGTCGAGCTTGGCGCTGTCGTACTTGTACTCGACGAAGGTGACGTTGGCCAGCGAGGAGCGCCGCGCCGCGGCCAGGCCGGGCGCCCGCGACGACGCCAGCAGCAGGCGCGGGGGCGCGCGCGGCGCCGGCCCCGCCCCCGCCGCCTCCCGCATGCTCCCGGGCCCCCGCCGCCGCCTGCGACACGCAGCGCCCGTGATGGATGGCGCGCCCCAGAGGAACGCGCTCAGATGGCCCACCGACGGGGTCATGCGCTTGGCGGGAGGCAGTGGACGGTCGGAGTGTTGCGTCGAACCGGGGAACTTCGTGGGTGGTTTAGGGGAAATTTTGGTAATATTTTTGGAAGAAGGTAATGACTTACGAGGATAGCTACTTTCTCTGGTTGAAAATATTGGTCCACACCCTATTCCATTTTCAGATCATCCAGACTAATTATGACTGTTGTGGACACGAACAATTACCTCAAAAATGATTTTCTCTACCAACTTGCCCTATTTACAATCTTCTGTACAAAATAATGTACAAAGTTCATATAATACATAAATACGTACATTAAATATAGATTTTCATTTGCTTTTGCTCTTGCGCAAAATTCAATCTTTAACATTCCTTACTTTGTACATGCACTACGAAAAATATTTGACTTCTAAGCATAAAAATACTTGGCTCTAAGCCTAAAAATTCTTGACTTCTAAGCATTAAAAAAAATTTACCCCGATCTTTTGGAAACCATGATTTTTCTCTAATTTCATATCTACTACATTCGGAGCAAAATGTAGCAAAACTGTCGAACTTTTATTTTAGGATTTAAAATCACTTTCATATATTAAAATTTGCAAATTCGTTAGAAAATTAGAGATTTTCATTTGGAGAATTTTGACTCTTTTTTTACGAACTAGACAGATTTCCTGTCGCGTAACCTCTACATGATGGATTGGTTTACCCCTGCGCAGGAAGGAATGTGAACAGGGTGGACTACAATGGGATGGAGTGCAATGTAATACCTACGTAATTAACAATCCACAAATGTTATTACTCCAGACACTGAACGGCACATTAATTCTAAGCATACCCATAGAAGTAAATTATATTGTGGGCACATTTTAGATATGCTTTTGTGAATGTACACATAAACTGTTTGAAAGTTGCTAGAAATGGTTTACAAATAGTGAATAAAAAATCGATATATAAATATTTAGGGAAATGCAAATAATTTCAAACCAATGTGTTTCAAAAGGCATTTTCTTCAGAAAATGAAAGGTTTTAGCATTAAACCACCAATTATTAATTGAAACTGTATTACTCTCATGTGAATACAATATTCATCTACATTAAAATCTTTCCGTTTAGTACAAAATGAAATATGTTTTGAGAATAATTGATTCTTTTATGCATGATCCTATTTGGAAATGGGGTATTGAAAATATTCAAGAAATGTCTATTTATCTTGTGAAAGTGAAATATCCTCAACAAGATGGGTGTATAAAATAATTTGCTTACATACTCAGTTCACTTCATCGTAAGTTATTTATTTTTTCGTTGCTGAAAAAGATGACCTTTGGTGACTTTCAAAGATATTCTACGGTCGATGGAGGTCATAATTGGTCTCTTTTCAGAGAAACATGGGCGGTTACATAAAAGACTATCAATATAACATTCGCTTTGAGAAGAATCATAGAATGTCTTACAGGATTTATTGATTATTTTTATTTATATTCTTTACTAATGTAGTGGATTCCTTTCCAGCGACCTGCCAATATTGGAACTGTACATAATCCATAAATTTACTATAGGATGTTCAAAGCAACCTTTGTTTTTATACGGTTATAGAAAATCTGGGCATGCGCAGCTGAGCAAACCACGCATACAGTCGCTTAGCCCATTGGGAGTTAAGGATTATAATCAGCCCAGAAATTTCCTGCGTTAGTAATGTGCTTTAATGGGTTTCTTGGGTGCTTTCTTACACGAAATGTAAATATAATTTTTGATGCTGAGGCTGCCAATCGAAAAGAGTGGAAGTCGATATTTTTGGGGCGGAATTCAGTGTAACCGTCTTCATTCTCTGTGACGTCATCCGAGAGAACGGGTTCCAAACGCGAACACTACATATTACTCGTATTACAAAAATATTTAAAAGCCATTCATGAACTGATAAATAATGCACAGCCAGTTTTGTTAGAAACAAAATTAATGGGTTGTGCACACAGTGTGTCTTGCCTATTTCACCAAAACTTGTCATTTGAAACATGGATTCAAGTTTCAAATTCAAATATAAATTTGACACATTAAGAAATCTGCTTTTTAAATTAAACTTGTATTCTTCGTAGTAACAATGTAAATGTCCTCGTATACCGAAAATATAAACGAGTGGGAATAAATTGGCAGGATTGTTGTTTCTTATACTTTTATTCAAGTTAATAATTTATGTCAAGCAAGAATCTAGGCCGACAAGGATGAGCGTCTGCTTTAATTCTGCAGACCTGCAGCTCTGTCTCCAAGAGAGAACGTTCCGGTAAGTTAATTAGAGAAAGTTGGCGCTCCTAGCCCTAAGCGAATCTTAGGTGCGTAATTCCATCAGCGTGCCGCAAAGCATCCTTTCTGTTGTCCCTGACGTTATGCATAACAAATCAACGCGAAATGGCGAACTAGGCGAACTAGCTGTCTCACAGAGTTAATATCTCCGACTTATTTCCGCATTATCTTCTTTGGTTAAATAATACGTATTTAAGCATACTTGTAAACTATTATCTTTTCGTTTACATACACGTTACAAACGTTTTAAAGTTAGTGAGTAATTGTCAAAATAACTCCGGGAGCCTTCAGGGAAGTAATGAAAGAATGCCCAACTTCAGAAAATTCCCCTTCAATTTCTATGATGTTCGGGGGAGAATGATTATATATAGCGTGTGTGTCACAATTCTTATTGTAATGCTATTCTGGGTTTGCCTCCCACATCCCTCAGCAAGTAGGCATATCTTCATGATGACAGATAAATCAAGAATATTAAGTCCATCATGGCAGACTCAATCTCAATTGGGTCGCCTTTGACTCCATTCACGTGAAAATAAAAGTATTCATTTCTTTTTTTGGACATGAGAAAATATAATTAGACAAATTATAAACGTAGAGCGGTCTAGAATAATAGAGGAAAAGACCCAAATCCGGGCCCGGATTCTAATGCGAGCTACTTGATTTGCTGCCCTATAGAGTGCTGTTGCATATTGGAAACGTACTAAAATGTGGTTCTTTGCTAGACAACAGCCTAGAAAAGTAATGTCTTTATCTTCACTTGTGGTTGGACAGTCTGCCATTAGTGCGAACAGTGAAAAGCGAAGTATTTTCAAATGCCTATCCTCAGTTGCCTTAATATACTTCATCGATAAGTCTTCTAACCATAACATTATTTTGAAGGAGGCATTATAAGCTATTTATGTAGGGTAATGTAATTCATTTACTAGAATTGTAAAAATTGCATTAGAATTTGAAACATAAACACACTTGTGTCTAACCTGAGGACACCGCGTATATTTTGATTTAATTATGCAGAAAATTGGATTTAAAAATATTCTAAAACAAAATGGAGGACCGGATTTCGGTACTTTTCTCTACATTGCCTGATCGGAAGAATTTCATTGTCCTCTCGTTTCCACAAGATTTCATAGAATGCTTGAACTCACAATTTATGAATTCTCAATCCACTCATAATTTTCACTTCCTTAGAAATTTTCAGTTGTTTCTTTTTTTACTTTTTCATTCAACATTAAGCATATTAAACAGGCATCAGTCGTAGGACTGATATAACCGATAATGAAGTCCTTAGCGAAATATCGTCTAAAGTAGATATATTAAACTTTTTTTGGTCAACTGAAACTGATTCATTATACAGCAGATGAATTCGTTCGAGTTAGAAAATCCTGCCATCGTCGGAAATTGAACCTCGGACCCCCGGGGCAGAGGTACTGCATTGTCATCAATTGATGCCCTAAACAACCTACGCTGTTTGAGTTTTGGAAATAATGGGAAGATTTTAGAGGAGTTTAAATTCGTAATGTCGTGTGGAAGTAAATAAACATGTCAAATCTGGAACGAACTTGTGAACAAAAACGTCGGGTTTTGTAAATTCACTCAAACTTCACATAGTCATTTTTCTATAAAAATATTAAGATTTCAAACGCTTGGTAGCTTTTTTAGATGACATTCACACACCGAAGATAAAAAAATGACATTTTAGTTTCAAGAAAAATGTCAAATATCGACTTTTGGAAGTGAACTCCATATTTTAACATGGACTCTGAAACGTTCGAACTAACCGGATATAGTTACGATCTGTATCTCGACTAGTATCTGATATATCTCGGCGCTTCACGGTGACTCCTCAGATAAGCGGGATACGAACTAGGTATCTTGAGAAAACACACTAGAGAGATGTCTTATCCAAAATATTTACTCGTATCAGTTAAATTATCTCAATTATTTTGGATCAGAAATAATGTAATCCTGTTTTCCCCTTCAACAAAACTGGTGTGGACGTGAATAACGCCCAGATTATTTCAACCTATTGAATAAGAAAACTTTACCGAGAACAAACCGCACTGTTTTCACTCCACAATCGCCTCGTAATGGGCACCGGGTGACGCGAGCGAAAAGTTGCGTCGCAAATGAAAAGTCGGGCGCCCGGGTCGAGTGGCGGCTGCTATTTCGAGCAGCGCGAAGGGCTCGCGCGCGGGCAAATTAGTTTTCGGGAGGCGCCTGCGGCGTCACCGCCGCCCCCCCCTCCTTTTCAACTGGCGGCCCGCGCCACGACCCGGCCTCGTCGCACACTGGGCCGGTAGGCGGCGGCGCAAAATAATCAATGGGTGCAAATAGGTTGAAATAAACGTGGCGTAATTGCCGTTCACATCACATTTTTTTGAAGGTGAAAACAGTATTTTAAGACAATGTAATCCAATTAAATGTGATAAATTAAAGGTGTCAAAAATTTATTTTGCTAATGATCGTTTCGATCACGTAGCGATCATCCTCAGAGCTTGCAGCGTCCGGGCCGAAAACAAAGTTGTGCGGGTTTTTGAGAGTGGCCTCAAAAGTAATGTATTCCAACATAATTGCAAAAATTGTAGTTAAAAATAAAATTTGGATTGAAAATCACTCTAATGAAGTGTCTCAAAATACCTCCTTATTTGTGTTGATGAATAATAGGTTTAAGCAATGAGATAATGATTTATTTTTACCGTGTGAATTTTAATGGTTTAAAAGTACGTTTTTCAACAAGAATGACTCTGAGTTGCGGGAATGGCCCAACGATAAACACGTCTACAAAAATTGCATATGTTCTTATAAGTACACAAAATAACTCTGCGAAAAGGGCGAAATATAATTATAATTACACCTCATGTAGGGAAAAGTGATCCACTTGAACTGGACGAATTATATTCCAGTATCTCTCATCATGAAAATAAAAATAAAAAGAGATAAGAAATCTCGACGTAAGTGCTATTTTTGTTTTATATTAGTTTGATTCTTTCCTGTGTGTGCCCTTGTTCGTCGCCTTGTGCAACGTGGAGCGGCGCAGGCGCAGGCGAGGAGGGGAAATCCAGCGCTCGGGGCCCTTTCGGCCCAGCACACGCGGCCTCCCGCGTCGCCGCCCACGCGCCCGCGCCCACGCCCGCGCCCGCGCCCGCGCTGCCGCCGACATCGCGTGATGAAAGTCGCCCGTGAGCGCCGGCAGCGCCTTTGTTCAATGGCGCGATCGTTGTGCTCAGGGCTGCCCCGCACCGCGCCCGCGCCCGGCAACCTTGGCCTCCCTGGCGCCTGAATGGGACGACGCGACGGCGGGGCCTCTGCCTTTTCAAAAACTTTTGTACTCCGTTGGGTTACGCAAATTGAATTCTCTCCCTTGGCTCCGTCTCGCGGAAGAAAATGAAAACTGCTCGAGTCGTTCGTGCTCGTTACACCGTATTCAACAACTCGGAATGACGATGTTTTCTGAATGAAACTTGTAACAATGTCGTTTATTGAGCCTCAGATGCTAAAGAATAAATTCGATTGTCTGAGACATTAATTACCTTGTTTTTTTGAGGCGATATTTCATGCAATAATGTGACAATTATATCATGTTAATTCCTTTCTTAACGTCGATTATCTTTCTTTTACTTACAAATAATAACTTATCAAATCTTGCTCATTCTTTCTTAACACATGAAGAACCATTATGATAAGAGTATCAATCAGAAATACCGTTTTTGCAGCAAATTTTTCTCCTAAAATAATCTCACATTGTAAAGACCTCGTGAATGTTGATATATTAAGATTAGTGTTTTGTTGATTAATTCTACATATGCATTTTTTAAAATAATGCATATCTTTATTGATTGCAAATTTAATCGAAAATGGAACACTTGATATGCAGCATATTATGTCCTACGTGAAGTGTGTGCAGCGCATGATGTAAAAGGACGATCTGTTAATAACAAATAATGCACCTTGATTTTCGATTGAAAAGTATTTTAAGCTTATCCACCATGTTGAGAGAGATAAATAACATTATTTTACTTTATAGAAGAAGTAGTCTAAATTAGAAGGATCTCATTCTGAACAGCATTCTTGGAATGCTGGTAGATCCTACAGTCGTAGAAGAAAGAAGATGTTAATGTAATAGAGCTTGAGAGATTTTGCAAATGAAGTCACGGTTTAATCTCAACCCATTATTAATTGGAGCTCTAGGTCTCATAGCAATACAAATAAAACATTAGAGCATCACCAACTTTGACGGTTATGTGTAGTTCAATCACATAGAAAAAATAGTTTCACTACACTTTCGCTAAAAATTTGATTGAAAGAAGTGCCCCGTCCAAAAATTTTGATTGCTACCCGACAAATTCCCCGTTCTACTTCAAGTCACCACACCATCAGTATCGGTGACAGATGATACTCATGGACAACGATTGCTCCACCAGCAAAGGACACCACTCGCGCAGTGGAGTTGCCCGTAGCATTTCTGCAACCGCTCCCCACTAGAACTCGCCAACTCGTTGACGGGAGGTCGGGCGGAAGGCAGACGAGGAGTTTGGAAGGGGCGCTTCCAAAACAGTTCGCCTGTCAGGCTCAGCTCCAAGGGGTTCAGTTCCTGGACAATCTATTGTTTTTCATCTACACAGCCATCCTACGTAAATTTCCGGAAATCAAATTATGCTGTGTTCTTCAATATATAGAAATAATAATAATAATAATAATAATAATAGTAATAATAATAAGGCTAAAAGATCACCAAATGTAGAGCTGAGAAACAAGGAAACAATAAAATTCTTTACGACAATAAACACCTACAAGCAAATAATCTCAATATATTTCTCAGGATCTTGGTACACGTTTTGCACACATCTGCTACACATTTCGCGAACGGATGTAGAGGAGCTGATGTTCCTGTAGAACGGAAGCATTCTACTTCTGTTGACTGGCATTCTGCGAGCGATGGCCATCGTGTTGTTGGTCGATACTTTCTAACAACGGCGCAATATCTCCATTCGATTGGTGCAAACGGTCCGATGTGCCACACACGCATGCCTGTATACATAAACAGACCCCGTGCCCCTGAGATGCTGGTCCATCCGTGAAAACCGTGTTCGCGCCAGGATGTGCCGGCCAGGAAATACAGGCTTCATACACAGTCCTCGGGTAGTTCTATCATTTGCCTCAGCCATCCCGTAAACAAACATTCATCTAATACGTGTAGCTGGCTCTCTGCCATGGCCGTTTGGTAGAAATCGTCGAAAAGAATTCAACAAGCGTTATCGCAAAGTGACGCGCAATGCGGATCAGCCGAAAGGTAACCTGGCGTATGACGCTCCCCCTGGGGACAGCCACGAGGCGGTATGAAAAGGCCACGGCGCATACCTGACACGTTTCAGTGCACGATGAGTTACATGGCGATCACAGTCGCAATAACAAACATTTCGTGTGCGTAACTCCGTTAAATAAGATTCCTCTCACATGTTAATTGACAAACGGTTACAATCTACGCCCCTCCTGAAAGTCCTAGAAGTTTGAAACATTTGTTCTGAGTCTCTCGTATATATGAGATTGGCAGTATTTTGAGTTTACTGGGAAGTTTAGCAATATTCAGGAATATGACTGTTTTGGATTATTTGCTCCATTCGTTTCTGTATTCAAAGCGTGCGTAGTGGCCGATGAATTTGTCTGAAATGTTATGTATATCTCAAGCGCGAATGCATATTTGCGAAGTATATGCAGAGATATTTTCGTCTATGTGTATTTGCGTTTGCTCGTTTGTTTTTATTAATCCCTTCCGATCTCACGATTAACTTTTACGGATAACAATCATACATTACGACCTTGGAGACGAGCACAGATTCTACATCCTCCACATCAGAAATTTATAAGTAGCGTTCGTGTGTAATTGGGGGGAAATGTTGGTTTTGCGTACCGTCCATTACGGAGAGTCAGTCTGTCAAGTGAATCAAAGTTCACCGAATAGGAACAAATAATGAATAAAGTACGTATTCTCAATATGTGATGCAGGGTATGTCTAACAATAGCCGTTGAATCGATCCTTTCATATTCCATCTCTAACCATGCAATTTCAACTGTGTACCTCACAAAAGACGTCAATAAAGGGTATTGGATCTAGTTTTCAACGCCGAAGGTATAAGCAAAAAATCCAGGTCACGCTCAATCATTACGAAATGCGTTCTTGACCTACAAAGTTCTCGTCTCTACCTAGGTGATATGCAGACATTCACAGCGTTATCGAAGGAAAAGATTTTCGGAAGTTATTACCATGAAATGTTAGGTGTAAGAAAAGTTCCAATAAAAATCTGAGAATACAACAATATAATTTAATTTTTTTAAAATGACTATTCAAAAGATAATCATACAATCCGATCTGTCTCAAATTATACTAATTAAAAGTACGTTTATTTAAACACTAATTATTAAACAAATTTTCTCACAGTTTGTGGTCTTTTGTTTAGTGTTACGGTCAATTTGATTTCTTTATATAAATCTATGATAAAAACTGAATGTCTGAAGTCCAAATGTCTCTGACGTTTTACTGTCTCGTCGCTACTATCCCTAGCCTCTGTGAAACATAAAATGCGTCCGTTTGTTCCTTAAGGGGATCGCAGAGCATAAAATCATTTCGACAGTTGTCAGTCACTTTCCAATTGCGTCTCCCCAATAAAGTAGATTAAATCTTCAAGCCACAGCGCCGGTCCCTTTAATGGATGGGAACGCGCCACAGGAAATGCATTCACGAGTGAATAGGTTCAGGAGGCACAAGCGACATGAGAGGTGGCACTGAATGTTAGTACATGAACTACAAACCTCAAAATTGCAATAAGAACTAGAAAATAGACCTAGGAATTCCTGACACACCAATCGATTGTTACGGCTCTAGACTATTATGTCCTCAAATATCCAATCAAAACGTGTCAAATAGATTTTTATTTCCCACAGTGGTCTCGAAGTCCCTCAGATCATCCAGAGAAGTTATCACTAATGCAATAGGTTTATTCTCATATCACTGTCCTATATTATTTCACTGTATACTGGTTTTATCGTCTTTTATGGAAAGTACAAATTGAAATGAAACAAATTAGCGTTTGTTGAAGCGTGAAGACAGAGCGGGTGCAAAAATTCGTTTATTTAACATTTTATAATCCTTTTTATTAAGAAATAACTTACAACAAATGTCTGATTTTCAAGTGGGGGTAAGTTCTCGTATTTTCGGTGGTTCAATAATTTCGGGTAGTTCAATATCTCGCTTGAAAGGTACTGCATTTTTAGGATGGATGCGGTAACTTTCACCTAAAAGCACGTTGAATCACTGTTCGGAGTTTCGGGTTTTTTAATCGTGAAATTTTGAATAGCATGAACTTCCACAAAGAAAAATTTTACTTCTACCCTCGTCTAAATAATATTATTATGGCATGGTAAGAATACCCTACTTAAAACTACATTCACAGTATTGAAGTTAAATGTATTTCCCTCTGTATGCAATTGACTAGAACTACGTGGACTATTCCACTGTGAGGTTAAGATTGCTGAAAGTAAATTATGATATTGCTCGATTTTGGTACCCAATAAATAATACCAACTTTTACTACTTGATGTTTTGAATTTACTTGTGGAAGTTTGCAAAATAGAGACGTATTAAACGTCCAGTCAAATTAGACAAATTTGAGAAAATTCGTGAGTTTTGAAATTGGCATAACTATTTGTTGGTACATGATAATAAATATCCTGAAGTGTGAAGGGCGAGCTGGGTGTAGGGATGTCATTTAAATGTATTTTGTCTTACTTTTTGAATGAAGCAGCATTGTTCGCCTCACGTTATTTTTGCGAATACCAGATGTACCTTTTGGTAGATAATATGTCATCATATTTTAAGACGTGTTTGAAGACTGATAACCCATAGTTTATTTGGTAAGGATCGAGTACAAATATTTGGTAAAGGATTGTATACACTGCCAACATATAAATTACATAAAACAATATGCGAGTACAAACATCGTAAACGGAATTATCATGTTTACCGCGTACATAAAGGGACAAATCAACTGCGTATGTCAATGACGAAGGACACACTCAATGATAGGCGGAGGGATACAATGATTACGGAGTTGAGGAAAACCCCATTATTCCTAATTTTTGCGGATATTTTGGACATGAAACATCAAGCAACAAAAATTTAATCCAAAATTGAATTTCGGCCAACAGCTGGGTCGAATGAACATTTCTCAGGAGATGCTCAATGAAGCTAATAATGGTTTCTCAAACGGATCATAACTGATGAATGATGAACTGATGAATTGGAGTACGGTTATCACGTTAAAAAGAAGGCTCATTCAACCAAATGGAACCTTCCCAATGAACCACGGCCAAAAACGTCGTGCCAAATTGATCGAATTTGAAGGTTTTGCTCGCGGTTTTTATGAGTTTCAACGGCTTAGAGCATCATTAGTTTCTTCCTTCGAAACGTTGAATAAATAAGGAGTACTACTTCACGCCATTTGCATGAAGTAGTACTCAGAAGAAAACACCCGAATTTATGGCGAAACAATTCATGGCAGTTACATCACGAAAAAGCACCTCCACTCACTTCACTGCTTGTTCGTCATTTTCTAGTTAAAAACAAGACCGTCATGTTGCTTCAGTCTGCGTATTCGACAGACATGGCGCCCTGCAACTTCTTCCAATTGCCAAAGCTTAACAAATCCCTACAAGGAGATTTTGCTAACATTGAAGAAATAAAAGCAGAATAACTGAAGGAACTAAACGCCATTCCGAAAACTATATATATACATACTCTTATTGTGAACCTACTCGTACACTACAGAAGACGATGCTGATAATTTTTGATGGGCACTCCTCACACTTCCACAACATCAAAGCCATCGATCGAACTCGTGAGAAGAGAGTTAAACTTGTTTGCCTCATTCGATGCACGGCCTGCAGCTTCTGGAGGTATCCTCCATCTTTTCTTTTAAAAACTTCTACGCAGAGGAGTTCGAGAATTCGCTCGTACGGAATCATTTTCAGTGCCTCATTGTAAGAACCTAGGACCCCCGATGGAACGGGTCTACTCTAGGGCTGCTACATTGGAAGTGGCTGCTAATGATTTCCGAAAATTGGGAATCCATATTTTTGATCCTGTATTTTTACTTCATGCAATTTTTCTAATCAGCAAACAGATGAGGAAAGTTTTGAAACTCCAGGAGTCGAAGATTAGCGTTTTGAAAGTTAGTGGAACCATTTCATTCAATCTCAAAATTGAATCACTCATAATTATCCGATATTTTGCCGTTATTAAGATGCGAATACACAAAATTTGCCGAAGGTCATTTTGTCAAAAAAATAGGTGTTTGTGCTAATTTCTATTGGAAGATAGCAGAGCCAATCTCTAAATCCGATAATAATGCGAGTACACACTTAACTATATATCGAATTTGCCGCTTTTTTATTTTTAATGAAGAAATTAGATTGAAATCTCCATTCTTTTAAAAAATATTAACAAAAAACAGTAAATAATTGCTACGTATGCGTCTAAATAATTGCGAACGTTTTCTAAGAAGAAAACAGAACATTCCTTCTAAACAATTCACACTATATTTTAATGAATATTAAGATAAAACACATTGCAATAAAATTCACACTCTATGAAAAAAATTGCAGAGAATAAGCCATTGCAAATATGACTTGTAATAAACAAATTTTCCGCGGTCATATTTGTTACAATTAATCGATATTGAACCCCTGAAAGGTACTTCTTGCGAGCGCCGTCGAAGAAGAGAGAACATCATTCTTTTAAACAGTTGCCTTTGAAAATGGATTCCGCATTTTTAGATTAAATGAAATGGCTCCTCTCACTTCTAGGACGTCAAAGTGCAAGAACATACCCAGGCAATGAAGATTGTCTTTCCCTTCCTAACGAATCCACCTCCAACATTTCTGCCGTAAAAACTTATCAGCAGGGGCAGGGAGTGCAGCTGCGACAAGGTCTTTTCCTTTTTCAAACATGCTTGAAGGAGACATTTAGCGAAAAATAAAATTGAAGAAAGTTTTGTCAGTGTCCCAGCCTGCTCCGAGTACTTCAAGTCCAAAAGAAACATCAAGACAAATAAAAAGATAGCACGAAAGCAATTCAGCGAAGAAGATTCACATTCCTTTCTTGAAGTCCCATTGATTGATTTTCATGAGAACACGAGGAAGACGAGGCATCCTCCTACTGCAAAAAATAGTGGCAGCGGAGGCTTCGAACGACTCGTGGATGCGACGTGTAAAGTGCTTCCGCGGATGTCATGAGCTGTGTGAAAGTATCGAAAAAAATAAGTGAAAAGTTTTTAAGTGTGAGAAAGAAACGCTCAAAATGTGTGTTTTTGGTTTATCTCTTATGAAAGGATATTAAAGTAACAAAGTAAATAATATTTTAGTCATTAAATTCTCCATACGTATTTCCGACCCAGTTTGGGACCAACACACCCGAAAATTGGATCCCTTTTTGTAGAGTCAAAATTGCCCCAAAACTCCATTCCAGAGATAGAGTAATTTAGTATAAAGAAACACTATTTACCCAGTTTTTTGTTAACAGTGTCCGGCAGTTAGGGTTTTTTCTGTGGAAAAATACCATTTCTTCTTACGAAGTAAGGGTGACGTAAAAACGATATGAAACATTTCTGAATTCTGGGTTAATAATATGGGAAACGTAAAGTGATGGGTAAGATTTATGGAAATGTGAACATGTGGATAACAATTACGTAACATGTTTAAGTGCTGAATGTTCGCGCGGGCGCCGCTTGTTGGATTTTTTTGCAGACATTTTTTTTTTTTGTTTTAGACATCGCACCGTCTGTTCAGAAGGATTGAATCACGCATTTTTGCAAATTCTTTCTTTTTGAGAAATTTAAAGTGAAAATGTTGGCACACGTTTTAACATGAGGTAGTATCTCTAAGATTTTAAAATCCTAATCAGTCGAATTTGGGAGAGAATTCCGTAAAGACTCCAAAAGGCTTTACTATAGAGAGACAAGTGACATTGACATTAACAGAAAAGAAATTAGGTCGCCACCAGAACGAAGGTGAACAATTTCGCAACGCCATCAAGGAATAAGAAAAGAGCTGGCACACGTCTGACGAGTAAGCTCATGAGACTAATCGACCCGAGAATCGAATAGAACCCCGGAGTGTCACCCGCATGGTCAGGGCGCGCGTGAATAGGCATTGAGCGCGCGGGCCGACGACGTCAAGAGCGTGGCGGGGCGGGGCGGGGCGCCGGCGGTTGCGGGCGGCTGATCGAACGCCGCCTCTACCGCCGCCGCCGCCGCTCTCATCGCCACCGCGGTTCCGCGTGAATTATGCACGCACAGCGCGAACGCTTGCGGCCTGCGGCGGCGCTGCATCAGCTCGCAGATGCATCGGCGCGCGCCTGTGGTGGCACCGCCCCCGCCCGCCCGCCCGCACCCGCCCTACGCGCATCAGCGGCGCGAGAGAGGGCCCGCGTTAGCGCAAGGGCGGCCGACCCGCTAACCGCGATTCGCATGGATATGGTGCGGAATACATTAGCAACCACGTGCCTCTCTCTGCCATCTGTTCAGGGCCGATGTTTTTTCAATTTTATTTTTCATGCAATTATCGTATTTCATAGACTAAGCGGAAAGTGGCTCACGTGTGTTCAGTGGACAAAACATCTGTATCTACAAATTCTTAATATTTTATTTTTTACTAATTTCAATATTTGCATAATTTAACGTATAATAAACACAATAAGCCTAATGATTGACATTCATTAGCCAAAACATGTAACATGAATGTTACAAATTGATTTGTTTCCATTTTAATATATAAAGATTTTTTAACTACATTTAAAAATGTATGTGAATATTTTGTTTGCCTCCTTACGATGTTTTAATTAAAGTTGGATTGCATACGTATCTACTGTGAAAAATTAATTAAAATAGGTTTAACAATTATATTCGTATAAACGTTAAAAGTAAATTATTATTATTTACAATTTTGTTGTCATTTTTTTAAAGTTTATTCAGTCCACAGTGTGGACAAAAACTTTTACTTCAGAAATTCACAATATAGTTCATTGACAGAAGAGAAATTCATTCATTTTTTCATTATCATGATATACAAATTACTACGAGTGTATAATAACTATACAGAATTACTAGAAAATTCAGCATCAATGCATAATTCTAATAAAAAAAAGCATCAAGTGGGTCATTCCATATTTACAGCCAGTATTAAATTTTCTTCCTTTTATTTTTCGAATTAATTCACATGTACAAATTGCAAATCCATTCTCATATTTGGTCTGTTTTTAAATCTGCTAAAAGATTCTGCTAGGCTTCCTCGACTAGATGTAAAAGCAAACATAGATAGTAGTGAAAACTCCTACAGTAGAACTGCCGAAATTTAAGTCATTATGGACACACATAAGGAAATGGAAAATTGTTTAGAAGAAATAAGTACAGCAGACGATGTAAACACTAAGAACGAAATACTGATTATTAACTCATAATAATAAATCAACTAGCACTATATTCGATGTAATACTCTCATAAGTAATCACAGATAATGTATGTTGGATGAAATAGACGTAGGAGGAAGGTATAAAGAATTTAAAAGCTTTACAAGGTGGAAAAGGAAGCAGTTAAAAGAGGAACAAAGGAATCAAAAGCAGTAGATAATAACGAACTGAGGCCAACAATTAAGGAAGAAAAACTAGAGAAAGCGCCGAGAAGAAGCTGTATGGTTCACTGGTTTTTTAAATGTTGAACTTTCTACGATGAGAGAAGAATAATTGGATTACGCAGTCTGTTAGGAGACATAAAAATAAACCATTCAATAATATTACATACTACATCCCCAAAGTCGGGAGCTATAGATTGCGAAGACTCTTGCATAAAAAGCTTGGATCAGATGCTAAAAAGATAATAAATCAAACTATACAAAACAAAATTGAAGAAAATATTAGCAAAAACCAATTCGATTTCAAGAAGAATTCAGCAGTCATACTAAATTTACATTGATTTAGAGAAAAAATTAACGGGGAGGCCTTTTTGATCTAGAGAGGACGTCTGATGATTTTGAATGCGATCTGCTTATTGATATAGTTAAATTTTTTCAATTATTGAAACCAATTCTAAAAACACAAAATATACCCGTAAACATTACAAGGAGCAAACAGCAGTTATAGAAAAAATTCGAAGCATCAGTAAAGTTAAGATAGAGGAAGGAGTACAGTGGCTAAGTAATCTATCCCCACTGATGTCTAACGTAGGCTTAGGAATGCATGACATTCTCAGGGTGGTAAAATCATCATGTATAGATTTAGATATGATATATGATGCTAGGCAATAGAAAAGAAATGCTCAAAAAAATTAAAATGAATTCATTTTGAATGTACTACTTGAAAATTAATAAAACAAAACGAAAGTTTTGATCCATAGAGAACATCTAGATCTGAATGTTACATTTATGGCGCAAAATTAGAAGAAAATAATTCATAACCATATTTGAGAAACAAAATTCCCGATGATGGGCAATCAAAAAGTATGTATCAGCAGAGTAAAAGTCAGTTCAGAAAAGGAAAAAAGTAGGTATGACGTTGGTGCAAATTGGAATAAATGTTATGGATTGTAATGGAAAGGCTCTTCATTAAATTGAAGAAAGTTGAAGACCTCACTGAACAAATTAAACAAGAATAAGATTTCGACGCGATGTCTTTGAACAAGACTCTTTGAGATACATTGTACTTAATTTTTTGAGGAGAACAATTATTACAGAGGTCTTATATGAATAGTTGTGAGTCATGCTTATTTAGTGGAATGTTTACGATTTTGTTTGATTAATTCATGTAGACAGGGACAAACGTAGAACAAAATGCTCTTGTCTTTAGAGTAAAACAGAAATTTCATTTTATTAAAAAATTGTACTTAAACAGTGTGGCTAATGCACCATGTATCAAAACATATTAAGAACGCTGCATTTACATGAATGATAGAAAAAAGTTCCATATGAGACAAAAGCCGAATAGTATCCAAATAATTTCATGTGGTATATTGTTGAGAAAGAAGAAGAAGAACAACATGAAAAAGAAGACTGTGGACATTGCTGAATGTATTTGGAGAAGTATATGAAAACAGTGGTAACTCTTTAGTTAAAGGTCAAATTAAATGTTTCAATAGTGCACAAATAAATCGAATCAATGTTTTTGAGATATGAAATAAATCGAATCGAATAATAAATCGAATCAATGTTGATATTTTTACAATATATTAAACGCATGGAAAATGTTACATTAACAACGTTTATTCTAGAAAAAAGTTGCAAAGAAATGTAAGAATGTACTCCTGTCAAGTTTCAGGAAAATTTCATTTTTAAAATCCACAGAGATAATAAAATCTATTTATTTTATACAATTATTCGAAAAAAATAGAATAAGTGTTATTATTTAAAACTAGCGAGTAAACCAACCATTCAAGCAAAGCTAAGCTGAATTTGACCTGTAAATGAAAAATGTATGTGAATGTACTCATGCAGATATACAATACTGAAATATGTGTCAGGCTAAAAAATGTAATTGCGTTCTCTTAATACGTTCATCTAATCTTTTTAAAAGTTGTAATATTGAAGCAGTAATGTGTAATATTACAACTCTTATGGGATGGGTGTGATATATGTCACTACAAATAGTGTACAAAGTTGCATTGATATATCTTAAAGGTTCATTTGAACACAAATTTATTTTAGGCAGCCACAGGTAAAAGGTTACATTTTAGGCATGCATAGCGTGCAAAGTGAGACGATGCTCAAGTGTTCAGATAAATCTGTAAATGAAACAAAGAAAACAAAATATTTTTGTTTGACAGATTCGGCTACTACTGGCCTTAATATATCATCGTACCAAAATAAGTGATTTTTATATCTATGTATTTGCAATTTGAGGCGATTGTCTGATTTTGGCAGCCAGCTAATCTGGTCATCCCTGGATCTAGTTTGATTCTTACACTTGGAGCCAAGAGAGACTTGTTGCGGACATCAGGTATTCCTTTCACCGCATCTAGCCTGTCTCAGCTGTTCTTCGTCACACAGCCGCAGAAACTGAGACGATTTTAAAGGAAAGCTACAATTTTATTTTGGTCTCGACCGGGAATTGAACACAGAACCACACCACGGGAAGGTACCCCCCCCCCCCCCAAAGTCATCCTGAAAGCAGTGACTTTTACACTCGAATTAAAATAAAACGATGCCATACTGTGCAAAAATAACGCGTATGACACATGCGGTCGAAGTGATTTTTATTTTTTGCTCGCAGGACTGCGTCATTTGAGCTATTGAACTTGTGCCACAACGTTTCCTAGTTGCAAAATAAAATATCACTTTTACCACTCGAATCATAAATAACTATTTTAAATAATAAGAAAAGTTTCTTATTTCGTGAATAATAAGTGTCTTACATTTGTCTCTTTCTTACCTTAAAGACAGGTGTTTCTTTACAAAGAATGTGAGCCTGTTAAGAACGCATAATCGTATGCTTTCAGTTCCAGAGTATGCAAATGGTCGTTTAATCTTTAAAAGGTGTTTGTCCTCTTGCATCTGGCATAGTTCACTCGTTTGCGTGCGAATTGCAATATTTATTGCATTAAGCGGGCCCCTTTCATCTGAGCAACCCACGCTACTGATTTGCCTTTACGGACATGACATACTGCGTTTCTTTGTAAAGAATTGGTTGCATTAATCGCATACAAGATTATTTTAAAAAATCTGGACAATTGGAACAAGACTCAAAATGAGAATAACGAAGTTAGAATGAATAGTGAAGAAGAGGGACCAACAATTAACTGTGATAATTAAAGAAAGATTTCCACAAATATATAATGTTGCATTATCTGTATATAAATAAGTCGTTAAGTACAGAGTTCATTGAAAGAATGTATCTATTTTGTTTTGCAGACTTCTCATAAACGCAACGTCTGTGCATGAGGTGTAGAGGTGAATTAATACTAAAGTATATTATTTAATTAGAACGCATTTTGGTGGAGAACTCCTATACATTTTAAATAATATTATATATTGTTTGGTAATTATTTAAATATTCCAATAATATTTTTATGGAAATGGTTAGTGTATTTTAATATTAATTTTGATTACAAATGTGGGAGTACGCAAAGTAACACATCTAATAGTCGTCAATTTTGTAATAAATGAAAATGTTTAGAAAATAGTCTTATTTTACTTGTAAAAATGTCATACAAATTATTCACTATTTAGTCGAAACACAGAGTAAAAAAATTTGTTGTTGGATACAAAAGAAACGGTTCCCTTCAGATTAAAACCGTTTTCCTGAAAATTGAATGTTTTTTCAGTTGTTTCACACTTCTCGTTAACCCCCTTATGCCCAATATTGCAATATTAAAAGGAGCATTTCACATTGGTAAATCTTAGTGTCCTTAAAATGTATATCCCGGCATGGTGCGGTGTAAGTATTTTGCTTCAAGATATGAAGGGTGACTGGAATGATGTTAGTGTTGATTGCAGCTGATACAAAGTTCCGGCCTTCCCCTACGCGCCTGTCAGTGCGTCTGCCGCAGTGCGTGGCGTGCGGAGGTGCCCAGCGGGTGCGAGCTCGCCGGCGGCGGCGGCGGCGGAGGCGGAGCGCGGCGCGTGCCTACATACCCGCCACTTGTTGCGAGGAGCGGCGCGCGGCAACCCTCCGCCAGCGTGGCCGTATGCAAATGAGCACGCCCGCGCCCGCTGCCGCTTCCCTGACCTGCAATCGCCCCCGCCCGCGCCCCCGCCCGCGCCGCCCGCCCGCGCCCTCGCCCGCGCCCCCGCCCGCGCCGCGCCGTCGCCGCCGCCCTGGCGCTGGCGCCCGCGCCGCCCGCCTCCGCCGCGCGGGTCGAATCGGACGTCGCCGCCGGGCAGTTGGCCCAAACGCAGCGCTAACTGGCCGAATATCCGCTAGAAAGCAGTCTGAAGAACGATGTTTCTTTGGCGTCTTTCTCCTGCCAGAAGAACGATGCTTCTGCCCCCAAACCGGCTGTAATAGCTCAGCGGCTACGCCGTTGCCTCCAACGTCATTGTCAGGGAGGTTGAGCATTCGGTCGTTAATTTACATTACCAGCCATTTGTATACATTGTTACATTTGGGAGTAGAAATGCTTCAAATTATTTCTAAAGAATTTTATCGAAAACTCAACAGTGTTCTGAGATTAAGAGATTCAAATTGCGGCCCCATATGTTTCAACAAAAAATTGCATAAACGTCCAGATTTTACTCTTCTATAACAATGAGTCTTATTTCAATTTTACCATTGCCGGGCCAAAAATGTGGGGGAAATGTCTTCAGACGTGTATAGATGGCAGCAGAAAAGAGGATGGAACCAAACCGAAAAGAACCTTGACTAAAGACATAAGGACATTAACTAATACGAGAAAATCTATATCATTCTTAATCACTAATAGTTTCCTAATGTGTTCACAATATAAAGAGTTTAGTAAAATGGAATTTGTTTTAAATATCAAGACAGATAATCCGATGTAGGCATGTTGTTACGTTTTTTGATAGAGTTTTCATTTTCTTAATACGCTGCTGAATTACAGTGTATATCGGTTTTTCGGATCCGTAGAAACACGTTTACGTGAGCTTGCGGTTACTTTGAATAACGAATTACTATAAAAATGAGGACAAAAATGTCCCTAAGTTTCAACAGTAATGAATACTCTCAAGGAACGGTAAATCAGCAGCTAGCTATTCTGTATTTTCGCATCCTTGAAATATTTAATTTAATACCATTATGTCGTATTATTCTGGGACAGAAATATTGGTAAGAATGACTACCTCATAATGTAATGAAAAAATACATTACTCGTCTCGCTCGATGAATCATTCCAACCAATCGTTTTATAAATATAATTATCTCTTGCATTAATAAGTGGAATTTTTCATCATATACGGGATCGGGGAGTGTAATAATCTGGTAATTTAACTTAGTGCAAATAATAGCACTTAATATAAAGTGCCAATGAATCATGACATTAAGAGTTTACAAACATTTCATTGTGAGTGCTCTTGAGCACTTTTATAATATGAGCATGAACAATAAAATTGAAGGAATGATCAATAAAACTGGAGTTCATACATCAAAATATTCGGGCTAAAGCGTTCTTGAGTCACCAATAAGTAAAACATTTAATACATATATACTTTTTTAATTCCGGTATTTATTCAGTGTTGGGCATGTTTAATTGCCTGAAAGAACAAAAATCGAAGAGACCGCGCACGTTGAAGACGTGGCAATTTACAAAATATCTCAAACTTCTTCTTTCATTTAGTTTTGAAGTGGCTCAATCAAAACGTGCCCCACATTTGTAACAATAATTGCTCAAGAGCGCTGATTTTCACACTTTCGCTAACTTTACGGAGCTACTCATACTTTCTCTAAAATTGAAGAGAAGTTCACTTCTGATCAAGAGTTTCAGAATATAAATTTGCTTCAATTGCTTTATGAGAGACGAAAATTTAAATGATTGTCCAAACATTTACCTTTCGTTCTGATATGAAAGACAACACATTAAACGAAAAGTTAGAGTGGTTCAAGAGCAAAATCGAGAAAATAAGTGAAATTGAATTAAATACTTTCTTTCTAAAGTACTTGAAGCATTGTTTTAGCGTCGAGATTTGGCATTTTCATAGTGATTCGAGGATTGTGTTTGCAGCTATTGTTAGTCCCGTAAGGGGATATTTTTTATCGCAGAATATGGCGGTTATCTTTTCCAGCTGGTTGGCGAGATCCGGCGCTGAGCCACGTCAACTGGGGGTTCCTCAACCAGTTATCTCCCACCAGCGAGTTACCGCTTCAGCTGGGACAAGCTCTAAGCTCACAATTGGTCTTCCTACATATGTGGTAGTGTAGTGCAATTGAGTATGTGTAAGAATGTGTGAAAGTGTGTGTGTGTGTGTGTGTGTGTGTAAAGGATGAGGAAAGGGAAGAAAGAGGAAGGAAAGATTACGGGCGGTCCATGGGTACTGCTCCCGCACTCGCCAATTATTGATCAAAAAATACGGAAAATTACCGAATAGAGCAGTCGGCCGTTAGAAATATCCTCCAGACAGCATCTGCATTCGACATGGCTAACAATCTAGTGTCGAAAATCCTGCCACCAACGTTTCTCGAATCCAGGACCACCCGGTCAGAGGCACTGTAGTGACATCAGTTGTCACCTTTGCCTGTCATAGGGTGGAGCTCCTCCGTCTCTCGGGATATAGCACGCAATGTGTGTAGACTAATGAACAAGTGGGGACGGTAGGAACCATTCTCACTCATTCGCCTCAGTTAATTTTCGCAGACAACTGTGATTATGTCAGTGATGACAAGATATTTCTGCCCGTCTACAATCGCGCTTCTCCCAACTGGCGCCGCGCCGCCGCCGCCGCCGCCGTCGCCGCCGTCGCCAGCGCTGCCAGAATATCGAGCGCGTTGCCCTGGCGATGGGGCGGCTCGCCCACCGCGCGCGCCGTTCGACCCTCGCCTGCGCCTCCAGGTGGCGCGAGCGGCGCCGCAGCCGACGGGACGCGAAGCGACGCTGCGCTGTTTACCCAGTCGATTCAGCAGCGTATCGACGATTGACGGCTCGAGACGTTGCAATCAGACCGGTCGTCTTTCGTGAATGGCAGCTGCATTTGCAGCGCGCCTCTTTACTGACATTTATTGCGATATAAAAGGAACGATAATGCTGTGAGTGGACTAGGAAAGGGTATAGTATATAAATACATTTATCTTGTAAACTTCGATACGAATACTAGAATCTCCTTCAGAATCTATCGTTTTGGATAATTTCTTTTCGTGACCTTTAAAAAAGTTTGCTGCAGTGAAAATACTGTTTTGTGTTCAGAGGATAAAAATGTAATATTATACAGAAATACTTTAACAATCAAGAGATAGAGAATGGTTTCTATTCAGTAAGAACAATTTAGATAATCGTATCATAAATAAATAAAATAACTAATAATTGTAACACCATAAAAGGTTTCAGAAAAACTGATCGTTATTTCTTCACTTCTTAACTTAAATACACTTCTTATTTAAAATTCTACCGATTTTGCATGACTGCCAGTGAAATAATGTTTCAAATTCTAAGAAGTATTGTAATTCGTACAGAAAAGAAATTCACATTATTTTGAAGGAGGAGAATAAAGGAACTTAATTTACAGACAATGTCTCAGGCATAAAGTAAGGAATTTACACGAAATTCATTTTTGGTGGAAGCGTTTCTATTTGTTATTTTGTTACTACACTTGATCAATATCCAGGGTAAACATTTTTCTGCTTTTGAAAATAGTGAGTGTCTTGAATGAGTAGGGTCGACATTTATTACGCGTGCCAACTTGACAATGGTTACAAGGTCGTATCGAACACATTTCAAGTCGTTACTGAGGAATACAATATTGTATTTGTTTTTTAAGACAATTTTTGTACCCAAACACCAGTTGATATTATTATGTGTTTTAATTTCCATTTCGTTGTATTTACAGGATGTTTTTCCTAATAATACTTGTAGTAGAAATGATGGATTATTTCTACTCTCATTCCGTAATACAAATAATTCCATTACCAAGAAAGAAGTCTGCAAAACCAAAATAGAAATAATGTGACTCAACGTCTCACTGTCGCATGCATTTAGAATGGCCTGGAATATTCCATTAATAAGAATAGTAACAATTCAGAGAGCTTTTCTTTTAAGCATTTCTAATTAGTATATTTTCAAAAAATATTCTTTCAACAAACCAAACTCTTCATAGCATTTTTTCGTTATTTTCAACAGAAACGTGGTATTCAGTTCAACATACAAATTAATAAGTTGTCATTGAAAATGTCATATATATACAAACTGGTTTTTGGGGATTCTGGATAATTGCTTTTTGGGGAAGAAAAGGGAAATGGGTGTTGGATTGTAGTGGAAAGGGTTGGTGGGAAGATATCTGATTTCCATTTTGGAGGTTGTTTTGGTTGACAGTTTTCCTTACTTCAATGTATTCTTGTAGATAAGGGCAGCTGGAATCTCGATTATTGGCCTCGTGGCTGTCATGGCAGTAACGACACTTTGGTACTTGATTACGTTTAGGACAAGTTCCGAACAAGCGCAGCTAATTGAATGGTTGCTATTACTCTTTGAATGGCCATAATCCAGACACGACTGGCATTGTATGGGTCTTGTTTTTTCCCTTATTTCTGCATTTACTCTGGTTACAAATTTGCTTAATGGATAAAATATTGTCTATTTGATCTTGTCCTGAAAACAAACAGCTGCAACTACTGGGATAGGTCTGTTTTCTATGTGAAGTCTGGTGATTTTTATCAGCAAAGGAATGCGTTGTTTTAGGTCTTCATATATTTCTTGGTCAGTAATGGATTGATTGTCGTTCTTGAACACTACAGATATATTCTCATTTAATGTGTCTTTAAAGGAATGAAAACTTCGAAGAGTGTTATTTAAATACATGATTAAGTTTCGAAAGTCCCTAGGTGAGTTTGCACTTATTTTTATTTTATTGTTTTTTTGATCTGCAATGAAGTTTGAGGTGATTTTAGATTTATGTTCTTTGATTAATGCATTAATATTGGTTATGTCTGCTACTATGATTGGTGGTATTTTATTTAGGGTTTCACTTTGATTACTTGGCAGGTCGTTAATATGAGCGAATCTACTTTCGGTTGCTTTTTTTCAAGTTCACTTAGAGGTTCGAACCTGCTTTCAGCGGCACATTAATTGCGAGTCAAATATTGTGCTTTGATAACTGTAACTATCGTGATTGCCACTGCATTTTTTGTGTTCAGTCTCTATATTATTGTCTGTCACTGACCTTTTTCTGGAGTCTGAGGAGTCTTTTTGTGGTAGTTGAACGGTTGGGGGTTGGCTGAGTTGAATCGGTTCCTTGCCATCGGCGCCGGGGGTGTTGTGTTGATTGATGTTCTCCAGCGTCACCACCATTTTATCTTCGGTGAATTGCCTTGGGTAATCTGGGATGAAACATGCCTTTGTAGCTGACTGGTTGTAACTCTTGTTAAGAACAAGCAAAGCAGTACTTACGACTTCACTTGTTGGAGGGTCATAGCTGTATGCCATTCACAACACTAATTTGCACTGAGTCGCTCTTCACCGGAATTATTTCGATGAATTATTAATCAGAGGCACTTGTGTGGTTCACTTCACTAGATTATAATTTAGTATTTTCGCCATGCAACACTTGGCTCTCCACCACTCCGCTAATGGAGGGGCGAACTACGAAGTAACGGATTTATCGCTACAGATCTGACAAGGTCGCACAGCAGAGCTCTGACTACCTCTCGCCACCACTGTTGGGCGAAGAATGTGACTTACAAAGATAAAGGGAAAAATATGCAGGGGGCTTCCGCTGTTGGTATGCGACTGTTAACCAAACTGATTATGATTTCGGAATCACAGTTGGCACGAGTGCAGAATATATGTGTAACTCGAGTTATCAGTGTAAAAGTTGAATTCTATTAACGATTCATTACTTATTTGACATTCTGGATCAACCAAGTTTGAAGAGCGAGCAAGTATATAAAAGGAAACACAATTTAATTTAATATACAAAAGAAATATGAATTAAATTATCACATTTCAAAATAAACGTTTTAGTTTTAGGTACAAAGTTAAATAAATAAAGTTGATATAAATTATTAGAACACTTTCTTAATAGTATGTCGTTTGTTTATCTCAAGTTATTCATAGAGTAGTTAATAAAAATAACAGATAAAAACATAATCCCAGGTCAAAAAGTTTAATGTTAGGGAGAGTCTCTATAAATTTCAAGGAAAGTCTGCCAAAGATAAAATTTTGAATGAAAAATGCGTGGTAATGTGCATTTAGAATGGTCTATTTTATTTCGAGTCAAAAGAGAGTTACCCAAATTTAATTATACAACAAATATCTTTTCTAAAAGATATTTTTAAACAATGATTTATATTTAACTAAAGAGATTGTAGGCTACTGTATCAGATTTGTAAAATGCCATACTGCACAATTTTTAATTATTTAAAAATTTGTAGCCCAGAATACAGTGAAAATTAGGAACGAAACATATTTTACCCATGAGATACGTGAATTAAAACTTCCCCTCGCACCTCCAATCATATAATAGTCAAATGTCGCTGTACACTCAGTTTGTAGGTAAGGGTTTCAAAAATATGGTTGTAACTGCGTTTTAAATACAAGATTTCAAACAAGTGTCTGAAATAACAGTATCATTTGAATGTGATTGAACTCCATACTTTGTGAACTGAAAGGTTGCCTTCTTTAGTCTTAAACTTTATTAACTAGTCAGGGTTCCGCTGAACTATGACCTCAGTATTGAGGAAAAGGATAACTTATTAGTTAAATGAACACTTTATTGTGCTAAGTTTAATAACATTTCTTCCTTCCTTTCCTTCTTCTTCTTCTTCCTCCTCTGATTCATCTCCGCCTTTTCCTTTACCATTCCCTCCTTTTTTCTTCTTCCTTCACCCTTACTCTTTCTCCTTTCCTTCTCATTCTTCCTCTCGTTCTTCTTCTTTCTCCTTCTTCTTCTTCTTCTTCTTCTTCTTCTTCTTCTTCTTCTTCTTCTTCTTCATCTTCATCTTCATCATCATCATTATCATCATCATCCTCATCCTCATCTTCATCATCATCTTCTTCCTCTTCTTCTCCTCTCCACTATGTTTCAGCAAATCTCAGTGTCGCTTAACAATTGTAATGGTCACTGCAACACGTGCGTAGCTACAAAATTGTGTAAACAGACGGGCTGTTTACTTAATACAACAATTGATTGACTCAACTCGCAGTGCTGAGTTAATATTATTAACCTATGATACGATGATGAACGTATGCCAGTGCCACGTGAGGGCAGAGCATGAGCAAGTGCAGTGCGTGGACGCCAAGGTCAAAACCGACGCCGCCGCCGTCACCAGGTTCATGACCAGCCTGCGCCGTCACCGTCGGTCGATACGTACGCGGGTATCCAGAAGGAAATTGAAATACGTGGATTGTGTGTTTATCTTCCTTCAACACACCCACACCGCCCCGTGAACAAAAGCTCTTTGACCGGCCAATCATGTCAGGCAGGAGCGGTGTCTACCGAGAGGAAACGATTGTGATTGGTTCAAGTCGCTGCACCGAAATTGCTTTGTTTGTGAAGTTTTAGCGAGGGAGAGGCCCTTTACGAAAGTATTTCTGAAGGGCAAAGTGAGATCGCACATTGGAAAGGAGAAAGACTAAAAGAGAAGATCGCAGTTGACGGTATTTTGATGAAAATCAATGTACAGTTTGAAGAACCCGAAAAGGATTTTCAATAAAAGAAGTTGTTAGAAATCTATCATGAATAAAATTGCACTGCCTCCTGCAACAACAAAGAGCCAACAATCCATTTATTGATTGTTGGCTCTTTTCAACAACAAGATGATATCTGGATACAATTTGTGATGAAGAACAAATAGATGTGATTTATTTCATCGAAGAGACATGAAAGTGTAATGACCTTTTCATTTCGAGAGTATTTTTTTGTTATTTGTCTACATTACACTACACAGAAGATTTATACATAACGTAAATATTTCGACATTTTAACTTTCTTTTCAAAATTTTGGAGCTAAATCTGATGAGAAGTAAAAATGGTAGGGCAATACAAATCGTGAAACGTAGTATATACAGACATTAATACTCAGTAATGTGATATTAGTTTAACTAAACGTTCTCTAGTCACTCTTTTCGTGCATTGTAAATATGGGAGAGCTAATCAAGAACAGTCCCTAGCATTTTGGGGAATATGTGACATTTGGTTCATAATGAACATCATAACTTACCAAACAAAACACTATGTGGTTTGATACAACATAATGGCAACTGAATTACATAGTTTTTTTGGAACTTCTTGCTTTGAACATCTAAGATGTATTCCAAAACTGAATGAAATATGCAAATAATATGATGAAACATGTTATCATCAAACATAACATATCATTTGTTAGCTTATAAGAGGAATAAAAGAGATGCATTTTAAATTATTCATCACCAAATCAAGATTTGTCTGATTTCATCTGCATTCATTTTTCACTGCTGTAAGAACACTTTCATGTTAACTTAAGGACACCCTGAAGTATTTTTCTGCATAGTGTAAACTAAAACGAGTACGTACTAGACTTGAGAAACAGATAAAAAGAAAATTAAAATGTGTCAAAACAGTATGGATAAACATTTAAAATATACTGTACTCAGACAACACAAGAAATACCTTATTATTGTAGTTAGTAGTATAACTATAAATTTAAGTTCCGAATTTCATTAAAATAGAAATAATGAATTCCGATTAAACGTTTCCAAAACTATGATACAGATTAACGTACGTTTCATTCTATTACAGATATACAATTTATTGAATATAATTTTTCTTTGGCGAATATAAACGAAGTTTTATGTTTTAATTCTTTCTGTTATTCTTCTGATATATAACAAATTTTGAAGACTTTATAAATTTTTTAGTTGTTAAGAATTTATTTCATTTAAAGTAGATTTTTTTAAAACACTATTACTAGTACAGTCTTTACTTTTCTACTTTGCCTACAAATTTCTGCATTTATCTGAACACACTCATTATCACTGGTGTTCTAGAAACGCATATAAATGATTTCGAATTTATTGTAGTTTTCAAGTCATTAACTGGTGACAAGACACTGATTTGAGCGATCGTTTAATTATTGATGATTGATATTTGATATTCTAATATTTTTCCTGCATTTTCATGTCCTCTGGCATCCCTGACGGGCTCCGAGAGCCACGCCGGCGGGCGACCGGCACCCATCACGCGCTGCCGCTGAATATTCACGCCCGCGCCGCGCGGACGCGCAGCCATCGGCCGGAAGCCGCCTCGAGCGGCCATTTCCGCTTTAATCTGCGCGGGCGGCGCCAGACGGCGAGGGCGGGGGCGGGGCGCGGAGACCTCACGGTTCGGGTTTCCCGAGAACCAATCTCGGCTTTATGAGGCCGTGACAGGCAGCGGCGTGCTCAGGGCAGCTGCGAGCGGCTCTACGCTCCGACGGCGCGGGCGCGGGGGGGGGGGGGGCAGCGGGAGGCGGCGTCGGGCGGCAAGGGGCTGACACGGGGGTGACACCGAGTGACAAGAGGCGGCAAGGGGGCGGCAAGGGGGCAGCAAGGGGGCGGGAAGAGGGCGGCAAGGGGGCGGCGAGGAGCGGCAAGAGGACGTCAAGGGGCGGCAACGGGTCGCCCCGAGTGATAAGGGGCTGGCGTGTGGGTATCACCGAATCACAAGGGGCGGAAAGAGGGCGGGAAGAGGGCGGAAAAGGAGCGGCAAGGGGCGGCAAGGGGCGGCAAGGGGCGGCAAGGGGCGGCAAGGGGCGGCAAGGGGCGGCAAGGGGCGGCAAGGAGCGGCAACGGTTCGCCCCGGGAGACAAGGGTCTGGCGCGGGAGTGGCACCGAGTGACAAGGGGCGGCAAGGGGGCGGCAAGGGGGCGGCAAGGGGGCGGGAAGAGGGCGGGAAGAGGGCGGCAAGGGGCGGCAACGAGCGGCAGGAGGACGTCAAGGGGCGGCGACGGGTCGCCCCAAGTGACAAGGGTCTGGCGCGGGGGTGACACCGAGTGAGAAGGGGCTGCAAGAAGGCGACAAGGGGCGACAAGGGGCGACAAGGGGCGACAAGGGGCGACAAGGGGCGACAAGGGGGCGGCAAGGGACGGAACCGGGTATGAAGGGGGAGGCATCGAGTGGCAAGGGGGCGGCGTGGGTGCAGCGGGGGCGGAGGAGACGGTTTCGAAAGCGGCGCCGGGTGGAAGTGAGGCGGCGCGAAGGTGCTAAGGGGGGGGGGCGGTGACGGGGATGTCGAGAGAGCGGCGCGCGCCTGGACAGGGCTGGGAAGTGGAAGGGATGGTGCACAGGTTGCTAGAGAGCGCGGAGGGGCTGTAGTGCCGGGGAGTTTTAACAGCGGGATAAGGAGGGAAAGAGGCGGACAGTCATTGGTGAGACGAGGAGACACTGTAAGAGGCGTGGAGCAAAAGTCTATGGAGAGGAAAAGGTGGTGAGGGCGGGAGAGGGACGCATATAACATGTGGTATGGGAAGGGGGGCTGCAAGTGCGGGCGGGGGACGCGACGTAGGGCAAAGAGGTTGATGTAACGAGCAGAGATGTGGGACCCGAAGGCACGATACGCTGTGCGGCGTCGGAGGGGGTGATGTAAGGATTGGAATGCAGATGGAGATGCGGGAAGGCAGAGTCTTGTCCTTAGGTCGCTGAATGGGATTAAGAAACACGGAAGAGAAAAAAGCCTTGTAAAAAGAGGATGCCGGTGCATAAGTAATGATGGAGCCTGAACAAGGACTTCACAAGACGTGATTGAAAACTCCTTGTGTTGACGTGTTCTTAATGGCTAAATAAAGCGGGTTATGAAGTGGCATCGTGAGGTGGGTAAGGTGAGGTATAACAAGGTAGGGTCTTCGAAGTACCGGAGTGGAGAGGCAGAGGTCTGGTCAATCATCGCCAAGGAGACGGCCTGCCAATGTTACCTGTCAGTGAAGGCCCTGTTGCTCCAGGGACAAAAACTGCGATGGGCGAATGGTAGTGGCACGTGACTCTCACGACAAAGTCAATGACTAAGTGTTATATGCATCGCAGTTAAAACGAGAGGAAGATACATGAAAAACAAAACGATGATAACCTGAGACAACATTCGGGCCCCAGGAAATTAGTTGCATATTCAATAAATACTTTACGGTATTTATTGTGTATTTCAAGTATATTAAAAGCGTATTTAGTTCATTAAAATTTCAAGAAATTTTTAACTGGTTTTGAATAACTCAGGCACCATCTGATACTTGCATGAAAGAAATGTATGTAAATATTTTTGTCTACCAGATCTGTAAAGTTGTGTAAATAAGTGGTGACCTCCGAGGAATACTTATCATCGACATTTTGTTATTGCCACGAAAACAATGTTGATTAGAAGATGAGATATTGTTAATGCCGATACTTGAGTGAAGAAGAAAATAAGAAAGGAAGGAGAACATAATTTGCGTATTCGAGATGACCTAGATTTTCAACTCCAGTACTTCAACGAATGAACAAGGATATTCTAAAAAGGGAATATACAAGACATGGTCGCTTTGATACAGTTTGATACTGGACAATGCATGCCGGTTGTATCAGTGTGCACCACAATAGGAATAAAAGAAAAGTGAAAAAAGGAAACAAAAACGCTGAAATAAACTGAGATGGAATGATCTGTTTCCCAGTTACTCCCTCAATATCACCGTACGTCGCACAACACCGGAATCAAGTTGCTGTGAAGGGCTTTGCGCCACCGTTACCTTCTTCTAATGACCTTATCTCCCGCTACCTGTCCTGTCGTATCCCCACAGCGCTGTTACTGGAGTCCTACATCTCCTTCTCTCATAATTCCTTCCCCTTAGTGTCTTACCTACATTCTCCGATATATGATTTTAGAAAAAATATCCCGCCTTGTTCAGCATATTTGCGTTTCAGAAGTTTTAATGAAGTATCTTCAGCATACATGTATGTCTTGATTAACTCTTCCCGTATATACGACGCTCCTCGTAATGATCATCCTTCAATGACGCCTCCGTCACGCTCGTTTACCTCTTTCGTACCCCGCCACACAACTCACTCAAAATCCTTTCCCCGTGCGTCATGTACCGTCTTTCCCTGCAACTCTCTCTCCTCTCCTTCAAATCTCAAGAGCGCCCTTCCACCAGTGCCGCGTTTTTGGCGACTTTCTTACCTCCACGTGACGCCTTGCCTTTCCCGCTGTGCCGTTCTCACTCTGTCCTCTTCCCCTCCCGTTAAGCGTGGCATGCAGCTTCCGTGTCCCCGACGTCGAAATCCCCCCCTTCTCAAGCCGCCTCAACACTCCACGCGCTCCGTGAGATACAGTGGCGGACGCGGGGGTCGGTGGGATGGAGGGAGGGAGGGGGAGAGAGCGAGGGATGGTGGACGGGCGGGAGGGAAGGAAGGAGGGAGGGAAGGAGGGAGAGAGTAGGGCGGATGCGAGTGAGAGAGGGTGAGTGGGCGTGAGGGAGGGAGGGCGGGCAGGGGGGCGGGCGGGCGGGTGGATGGGACGGGGAGAGGATGAGCGGGCGGGAAGGACGGACGGAGGGAGGGTAAGCGGGCGGGAGGGACGGAGGGAGGGAGGGTGAGCGAGCGGGAAGGAAGGAGGGACGGAGGGAGGGTGTGAGGGAGAGTGTGCGGGAGGGAGGGAGGGGGGACGGAGGGAGTATGGGAGGGAGGGAGAGGGGAGGGCAGGTGGGCAGGAGGGAGGGCAGTAGGGAGGGAGGGAGGGAGGGAGGGAGGGAGGGCAGGGGCGCGCGTGTGGCTGCGGAGCGTGGCGGCGCTAGAGGCCGCGCGCGAGAGGGACGCTGGAGCGGCGCGGGGCGGCGCGGAGCCGCGCGGCCGCGTAAAAATCAATAGACGACGAACGCCGCGCGCGCCGCTGGAGCACACGACGAACAAATGACTACCGAACCGCGGGGGCGGGGGCGGGGGATGTTCCTCGAGGAGGCCTGTTTTCGGAGTTCATTCTCGCGAGATTCCGCGCGGGATGCATAGCGATGAAATGTTTGCTCCCCTCTCAGAGGTTTGTCTGCAGAAGGGCTGGGGGAAAAGACAGGCATTCAGGAAAGGGAGGGTTTGGTGAATTTTGTGTCTGTTTTCTTTCGTATTTCATAGCTACTCTTTTCTTTACTTAGCTGCTGTAAGGTATTGATATTCGAATAATAATTGAATGCCAAAAAATTTAAGTTTCTGTATGATGTCAGAATAACAAAAAAATGATATAAAATATGGTATTTCTTGAACATCAGTAAATTTTGTAAAACAATTTATGTGCTAAAAGAGCTGATAGTTTTTTCAGTACCTTTCACATGTTGTATGAAGAAGTCAAGGTATATTTTTAAAACAATCAATAGTGTTAAATCACTTTAAATGTATTGTGAAAATGTGTCATCATTAATTAGTTACGTGATGTATGTCCGTAGATGTAATGTAATGCACAAAGTCTAAATAACAGTTACAACTTACAGTGAAACACATGAGAAGTAGAAAATGCACTGCTCTGGATCGTAGTACAAATAAAACGCATTCATTGTAGCGCACTTGGTTTTAATCCCCTCATATACCATCTACAAGAAAAAATCACAGTTCAAATACTTTAAAATATTTCAAATTAAACAGCAACATTGATAATGTTTATGAAAATGCGTTTTCGACAAATATGTACAGCTCACCTATTCACATTGCGTAATTTAAACGCATACCACCAAGCTATGGACATACACACGCTGATAAACCTTTTCGTGGGAGTTAAAATCTAGATTACATCTTCTAAAATTACTCTTGTGCAATTTCATTGCTCCTATAAATATATTTATCTACTCTTAAAACTTTATTATAATACTTGTCCATATCTTGGTCGTATTTACATTAAATAAATGAAAATGTCATTCATATATCGCTTGCCAAACCAAAACTTTGAATCGATTTATATTACTGTGTTGTGCGCATTTCATGCACTGGAAAATAATATAGTAATAGCACGCTAAATCTACAGTTTTTACAATCGTTACAGATACTTATAACACTGAAACACTGAATAACTGTCATCGTGACAGGAGCTCTCCAAAGGAGGGCGTTACAAACATGAGCTTTGTTTGATTTCACAGTTTTAAGACGATTTTACAAACAGCAACCCAACGCGTTCTCATATATTTTTCTCTATGCTGGTCCCAGTGGTCAATAGAAAGCAAAATAACTTAATCGTCGGTAAACGACAGAGGAATTTGTCCTAATGGAACAAGTTGACGAAAGCTGCTTATTATTAGAAAATCACGCGTCTCAGTTTGAGGTAGAACACGTAGTGGTGTTTTCGGTGCTAAAACAGTGTTCTGCGACTCATTTGGTGCGTGAGACAAACTGACCAATTAATTTCAAATTTTAATCATTGATATTAATGTTTCATGTATCGTGACGTTGATCAGAACTTTTAACTTTAAGTGATGGATTTAACATTTTATTGCGCAACAAAAGGTTAAAATTTGAATGTACATTTCAATAAGTTTTTACAATTTGTAAACGACCTTTCAGTTTTGTATGCGGCTCTTGATGAAAGACCATCTCACGAACCATTTCGGTTGAGAACACCAGTCTAGGGCACCCTCGTCTAAGCGATAGGAATGTGAAACAAACATCGAGTGCCTTTTAGAGTGACATCAATTGGAAAATGCTTTGTTATGTTTCAAGATTGTTTTAGATATTAAATTTATTCTAAAAAATAAAATTTCTTGTTATGTCCTGGTCTTTATTTAACCGAAGAGTTGAAAAGTTGATCGCGGAATCTACAATGTGAAAGTATCCAATTTGTCAAGTGATGTCATACAAATAGTATGTTTTGCCTGGCACTTGCACACATTCCTATTAGGCGGAAAGCTAGGTTCTTGTGAAGGCACGAACGCATTCACTTGAGTTTTCGGGTTTCTGTCGCTGCGAGCAGTTTGTTTCGCTACTCCACCTCACTCTAGTCGTTCCTGAACGCAGGAGGGTTTTTTTGCTATTTGACGTAACAACACAAGTGGTTAGATCCTCAGTGGTTACTGGAAGGAAGAAAACAAAAAAACAACATTTTTATTTTGACTCTCTCTAGCTTGCACACATAATGGCAGAACACAAGTCTAACTACAAAATGCAACGTGTGACCCTCACATATACATCTAAAGGCCAGCTTTAGTGTACTTTAACACGATACATTTAGCAAAAATCACAAGTATATTGTTATATATTACATTGTATGTTTCTCATACAGAGCTCTACATTCTCTTTGCGAGAACATGTAAATAATTGATGGTTTTCTTACTTGGAAAAATGTCACCCAGGATTTCTATCTCAGAGCAACTAAAAGAATGACATCAAGATTTGAAAACTTGATAATGTATGGAAGGGAGTAGTTTTAATAGGGATTTTAATATAAGTGAAGGAACAATACAGGGCTCGAGAAAGCACATTTCTAAGTATAAATATGATACAATTCACAACCTGAAAGCTTCAGCCCTTCGTAATATTACTTGTCTCTTTGATAATGTCAGCAAAAGATAAAGTTGCTTTCAGATTGATATCCTGGATGTGAACCAGCAACATGGAAGTCAGTCTTAGACCAATGACGTTGAGCTTTGCTCAGAAAACCTCTTCACTGCTTCATCTTTTAGGTTAATCCTATTTGCCTTGTTTTGATGTGAAGTATTCACGATATGACTTTATATGGCGAAACATTCATAATGCCACGAAGCCACGTAAATAGCCACACATGAGCTGTATTTACATTTGCAGCATTCATTAAACACTATTTTTAAATATCGTTGATATACTTGGTTTGAACAGTAACTCTTAGATATATCCTTCGGAATTTTTAAAGGAAAGTATTTGACGGGATTGGTAATTCGTATTTTCATCCTACTAAATTTATAACTAAATAAATTTTATTTTATTTTGGCATGACACGTCGATTAGTTGTTTCCTTATTCATACAATGCCTTTTCATAATCTCACACACTCAGCTATTTAAAATCCAACCACAAAAAAGTTTTGAGCGTACACGAGAATTTGTTTACATTTGGGCATATCGTTTAAATATACATCTATCTACCTTTGCAACTGCCCGACAAGTCTACAGCGGAGGCCGTTGCTATGGAAACCGTGCGACGCGTGCGTTGAATACTACACAAGGCAAAAACATTTACCGCCTCAGCACGGCGGGCATTGGTCGTGATATCTAAACTGCATGCAACACATTGGTTCTATCACGAGAGGCACAGAGAGGCGTTTAGGCGCGTGTCACAAGATATACTGGCTTCGCAGTGTCGCGGCATATGACTGAACTACTTTTTAAATATATTTTTTTTGTATAATCTGCATGTAAAGAATATCTTCTGTACAATGCTTATGAAAATGAGTTTTGCGTGCTACATGAAGGCGTCATGCAAGGCGTTATGGAATTGGTTTATGCATGAAAGCATCTTTCTGAGAAGTTTCCTTATTGATTGACTTGCATATGAGAAACAGTTTCTCCTTTTATTTAAACCAGCCACCAATGACATCACAAGCAAAGAAATTGTGTGAAAAAGCCTGATTATATTTTATAGATTTGTACGAACAAACCATTATTGCCAAGTAAGTGATAAGGAACACACGAATGTGACACGAAAATCTGTTTCCGAAAAAGCGAACGGAAAGGAAAATCGCTCAGCACGGGAATGAAAAACGCGTGGAGGAGAAAATACGGCGGCAGAGGCTGGTTTAAATAAATTCTTGAGATCACACAAGGTAAATTAATTTAAAAAAGGAATAAAATGAAAACAGTTGATTATTGATGAAATAAATAGATAAAACGACGGCGAAAGCCCATTTTGTGTCGTCGGTCAAAGAAATGTGCTGCACCGGCTGGCAACACTCGCCCAACAGGTTCGAGCTGTTCCCTTGTGAAGGGAAAGCGGTGGTGGCGATGAAAGTCGCGGGGGAGTCGGAGGAAAGAGAATGGGGTCATGGGTGGCCACAACTCGCATCTCGCCACCCTGAGGAGCGTCCCCTGCTTCCCCCCCCCAGAGGGTAGAGAAGGTCAGGAGAACGCGACTTGCGCTCGGACGGAGCAACAACGCTGTCGGAAAAATACGGCCTCGCCCTGCTCGCTGCAATCGATTGTCTCTCTCTCGGCTGAGTCGAAAATAGCTCGGGATGTCGCCCACCGCGACTTGCTCGCCGCTTTGAGATACATCGGTGGAGCGTGCCTTGTCAGCACTAGATTGCACTCGCTGCGCATTCGAGCGTGCCTCCCACAGAAGGAGGTTGCGATTGAAGAACAAATGTGGATATGAACCACTGGAAGTTTATGATTAATTATCATTCCATTGATTGTCATAACAAAAATTATATAATCAATTAACTTCACAATGTTGCTTAGTATTCGTCGAGATCATTTTCTCGTTCTGGATTCACAGTCCCTGAATTAATGCTTTGTTGTATTGTATGTTCATTGTATTGTAGGTAAATACCTATTACAATATTCATAAACCATTACAAACATCCGATCGTCATTTTAAGCATTCTCGAGTATAACAGAAAACCTTCTTTGTCTTGTTTGTTATTGTGTTGTTTATGAAGAAGAATTTGATGATACATGTTAAGTCCTAATTTTCTGAAGATACGACCCAAATGATTCTCTAAAAACACTTTAAACATTCATCAGCATACAGGGATGATGTTCCGATAGAACAAATGGCATTTTAACGTATGGGTAAATACGCATTTGAATTGAATTTGAATTGAGTTCGCCGGCTCTGTAGTTTTGTAATTTGTATGTAAATGCAGAGAAATTGTTTTCCCTTGTTCAAGTGAGGCTGCTCGTACATTAATTTCGTTTCTTTAGTCTCATTTGTTTTTGATATTGAAGTGCTCGTTTCCCTAGCGACGCAGTGTAGAACAGTGGCATGACTGGAAACTAGAGAGCTCTGTTCCGAAGCACTCGTCCATTTCTCCGACTCCTCGCACAATTACCCCTCCCCTCCTGCACTTACACACGCTCGAGTCGAGCGCGGGGATCGAGTCAACGGCCGCCAGCAATTGGCTTTCTCCGCTTCCCTCAATGTTTTACCCGCAACATCAGTCGGCCTCCCCTTCCAAATTACGTCGCCACCCTTGTACCGCAAAATCGACGCCGACGAGAACCACGGGAGCGACGAGCGAGGCGGAGGATGACTGCTGCACCTCCGCACCACGCCGCTAGTTTGTTTCTCGCACAGTCACGTTCGGAGCGCCTCTTGCGGAATTAGCAGTAATTAAGTTGTCAAGCCCGCGAGTGTGCTGGCCGCGTCAGCGCCCGGCGGCAGCGCCTCAAGCGGGATCGATAGGAAACTGTGCTACGAAGCGCCCGCCTCTGCAAGTTTAGGGGGCTTTGGCTACCAGCCAGACACGAGGGCTTTTATTCATGGAACATCTCGTAATTCATCGCGACTTTAACTTCCAAGGTTCGTTTTTTTCCCGCGGAGTTCGTGGTTTTTATGTTTGAACCGAAGGGCGAAGAGGCTCTTCCTGGTGCGTTTACGTTGGGTCGAGTCGCCGAGTTTGTTTTTGTTGGGACGACACAAGACTTCGGAATGGAATGAAAATATCCGGTTACCCCAGCGAGCGTAGGAAAGAGCTGGGACGCACTCTCTAGCGGGGGGGGGGAGTCTGAGACAAGGGCAGAGCTCCGCCAGATGACAGGCGGCGGGGATGAGACCGAGGGAGGGGGGTCAGAGCGCTAGGCGTGGCGTAGGCGTTTCGAGGGCACGGAGCCTCGGTCGAGATCAAAACCCTGTTGGCTCCGAAGCCAACCGTCTCTTGCGAAGGCGGCGCCACGCGTGTTCCTGGGAAACTCACAAGGATTTGCTGGCGGGAAGGGGGGATACGAGCGGCGAGAGAGGAGCGCAGAGATCACACGTCTCACTTCTCAATTCCCAATAAGTGTGCTTGCGATGCAGATGAACGCGCAGTTCCACGTGCGTTTGAGCATTAGTTTTAACGCAGAACTTGTATTTTTAAAGTGATGTACCAAAAAGGTAACAATTTTCTTTGCAAAAGCGAACAATCTTAAAATAAATTTATTTCTGGTTAACTTAATAATTCTAAAATTTGTTTTCAGTTTCATTAACAACATGAAAAGTCACATTTATTTCACCTTGATTGCTTACTAATTCTCTGAAGTCTTGTCAGTCATTTTATTTAATACTACTACATTTATATATTTATTTACTTTACTAAATAAGTGTAAAAATAATAGCTACTAAAATATTGACTTCAAATATTAACTTGAAAAAGGAGGACTATATTTCACGTCATTCCATCGGATTCCCTGAAGATAGTGTCAATCAAGACATTACAAAAAGAGATGAAAATGAAAAGTCTCTGATAATAAATGGCAAAAATAAATAATAAATTTAACTAAAATAAATTTATGGAAAAAGGAAATGTTTATATTAGATTAGAAAATACATCTGTTTCGAGATAAATGTCTGTATATAGGCACAATAATAAAAATCCATCGTTAACCATAGGTCACGGCACCAGTTATTTTAATCACAAGTGTGATACTAAAATATATAGAAGCCTATTGATGTAACTAGAAGTCAAAATATTGCAAACTACATAATATTTGCTATGTGTTCTAATAGGTTATTCTTATTCGCGATAATGGGATAAGAAATTGACTCTGAGACTATCATTCCTCCACTGATTCTCGTAATTCAAATAAAAAAGGGAAATTATTATTTTACTGTTGTCTACTTATATTTAAAATCCAATAAACTAGCGTTCATTAATCATGGGTGGAACCGCGGAGGCGTTCCAGGTCAGGTATAATCAGAGGCGTTATAGGTGTCAACTATATTTTTCATCTCAGAAAAGACACTTTTCACTTAAATCTCTCGCGAAAGATGCTTTCATGCACCCTTATGGTACAGTAGTTTTCTCTATCTAGGTCAAATTGTTTCCCACGTTCTCTTTAGGTAGATTATGGACCTTTCGTTTTCAGTGCGTTGAATTTTAAAATTTATAGAAGGAAAGGAATATTCGAAGTGTTGGAAAAGAAGAAAAGCGAGCTCATCACTTCTACTGGACCCTCACATCAATATCCCACCGAATCCACACTCGAAACACCTTCGTAGAGATGTACGAAGGAATTTCATTGTCAAAAGACTTTCACAATTATGCCCTATATCAGTGATATTGAATCTATATGTGTTTCGCGCACTAATATTACTTGCTTACGAGATCACAAATAGATTAGAAATATAAATCCGACTATATCAGAGAGATGATCAGGAAATTTCTCTGTTTTGTTAGCCCTACACAATGATATAATTTATTAATTTAGTTGTAGTTGTTCTTTGAAACAAATTCGATAAATTACAATAATCAAGGTACGCAAACATTTGATTGAATATCACTGCCCTATGTAATTTATCCATCTAAATACCCTTATATTAATAGTCCCCTGCAAAATTTCATTCTCAAAAACCCCACCTAGCAACATCCTATAGAATTCGTCACTCTAAAAGCCCTCGAGCGACATCCCACACGATACAACTCTCGAATGACCCTCGTTTCTGAACCCCACGGAGCATTTCGTCGAAGAGAAATGTGATTGCATCGGAAGGAGCCCGGAAATTTCTCTCGCAGCCCTTTCGCACGCGAGCGACAGCTGCTCTGCTGCGATGCACTCAGGCGCGGGGGGCGTGGACGGGTTGGGGGGAGAGGGGGGCATGGGGGGCCCGCAGCCGCATCGCCCGGCGGTGGCGTCGGCGTCGCCGTCATTTCCGGGCGCCGGTGGGCGGGCGCGCGGGCGTCGAGGAGGCGTCCGCTTCCGGGCCGGCTGCGCGGGGCGCGGCGGGGGGGAGGAGGGGAGGGGATAGGAGAGGAGCGGGACGGGGGGGGGGGGGGAGGCAGGCGAGGGCGCGCGCCGAACAGCTAGCACGAGGAGCAGCGCCACGCGTCCGAGTTCTGTGGCTGCGTCAGGTCCACGTGCGTCGGCGACTTGTCCCCGCTCTCGAACAGGCTGGCCTGCGGGCACAGAACAGGTTTTAGTAGAAACGCCCTTTTACCACGCAACACAACACTCACAATGTACAAAACAATAATCAGTCGTTCCCCTTCTTTACGCATGCTCAACAAGGCTAAATACAACCAAAATCACCTAAACAAATTAGGACAATTCAAAAACAACACTTAAGAACACAAACACTCACCTTGATTCATATCACATAACCAACTAAATAAAGAATTCTACCTCAAGCCTATCGCTCAGAATATCATATAGTATTCTACTTTCCACACATTTATATTCTAAACTAATGGAAGCTTCAAATATAATCGGATATAACCTCGACAGAACGCCTCGACCTCCATTTTCCCGCAAAAAAAAGTACCCGTTCCAATTATTCCTGATATGTAGCCTGATGACCGTTTTTTAACCGCAATCCTTGATCTGAGGATTTAAGTATAGCTAATTAGAAAATCTGCATTACATATGTAGAGTTTTACAATATATGAATGATGTACTTGTCAACAAAATTAAAAATATAAAGTCAGCCTTGTGGACAGGAGTCACGCAATTTCTAGAGCTCCATCGTTAAGCGCTGACATTGCAAACAGAATAAATGTCAAACCTATTTCTGTCTTGTCTTAAAAAGAGAAAACCATAGCAAGTTCCATAAATGTTCTTACTTATTTTAAGAGAAGGTTATGAAGCTTAAGAATACTTAGATGTACTATGCGTACTGGCACTTTAACAGTTACCGGTTTGTGAAAGAACCTTTGGCAAAGACATCGGAGGAAATTCGAATGCCTCTATCGAACACAAGCCTTCCCTTTGCTGCCTGCTTCTCCTTCAGGTTGCTACATCGAACAGTATCGCACTGCGTAACGAGTGTAATTAATGGCTGACATGGGATAGGCAGGTCAGGCTCACAGCCTCATCCAGCAGTGTTACAATATTGATAAAACATCTCGAATTTGGTAAGTTGTCTAGATGCAACCCGTAATATCGTTATGTCAGAAGGGTTGCATCGAAGCATTTTTTTCTTTTTTTTAGTTCTAAATATATTTGGTTCCAAATTAATAGATGAATAACAAACTGCGCATATTTTATAGCTGCATTGTTTGAGTATTGTTTTATAAATCCCAGTTGGCGTAAGTCATAAAGAAGTCATTCGTGAAATTAATAATAGTGTTTTGAATATCAAGTCTATTTGAGTTTTTAGAAGATACAAATGTCTTTAATTGATTCATAAACTTCAAAGAAAAATGTCACTTATGTAGGTATTTCGTGGCTTTATGTCGTGTACATAATGGTCGTCCTCATTCATGAACAAATATTATACAAATACATCACACTGGGTTATATAATTTCTTTTCCATTTTTCCAAAATTAATGGTAACATCTACGTTAGTAGTGTATTATCCCAAAGGTTTAAGCAAATATTATTTCATTATCATAAAATCATCGTGGTAAACAATTTCCTTGAAGAATCACTAAATTACAATTATTCAATTGCAAAATATATTAGTAAACGTCTATTTTCAACAAAAAGCATCTAATTACATCTAAATTTTAAAGTAAATTGAGTCGTCCCAAGCTCTTGTGTACTTTTGTTTTAAACTACAACTCTTATGTTCGGATTGAGAAGAGCACTAGTTATATATTAATTTACACAAAATTGTATAACATTTTTTTGTAATTGTCACTTGGAAAAATTAACACAGGCGAATAACATGGAAATAGCACATTCAAAAAGCAAAGCAGCAAAGTCAAAAAGCATATTTTTATAGATCTCGACCAAATGTAAACGTAACTTACAAATTAAGTAGTTATTCGATTCGATTCCTCTTGACACAATATGCAAGTACTTAAGTATCTCCCAATGACTGGAGTTAAAGAGAAAAGTAAATCGCATCGTGCAAAAATCGTATAGACCCCTACATTTCGTAATGTGAATTTTTAAAATGGCTAATACCAATGTTAAAACGCCGACATACACTTCCCTTGTGCGCCCTATTTTAGAATATCTCTCCGTGTGCTGGGATCTCTTCCGGCTAGTCCGAATGCTTGAGCTAGGCAAAATTCAGAAAAGAGCCACCAAATTGTCTGGTAACCAATTCGCTCACAATGAATTAAATACAGATTTTAAATCGCAAAATGCTGGGTAGGCTTACCGTTTATCGAAGGCACATGTTCCTTCCATGAGTGGAAGGAAAGTCGGAGGAGACCACTCCAACCGAAGTATTTAAGCAGAAAGGGTCATAATTTCAGAATTCGAACACGATCGAAGCGATCTGATACGGGGAAATTTCCTTTTCTAAATCGTGACTGCTTGGGGAGGCCACGGCTCTAGACGCGAGTTGTTGAGGGACGTGGGTATATAAAAGGCATTGTGATCGTGAAGTGCGCGCGCGTGGATTGGGCACACATGGGTATGTGTGCGGATTAGGCACACATGGGTACCTTTATGTATATATGTTTGTATGAATGTAGTATGTAGAACTAAGGGTATTTTCATTGTCAGAGTTGGGTAATGTTTCTTAAGCACGTATATCTGCAAATGATATGTTGAATATGTGCAGATATGAATGCATAGTTTCAAAAATGCATGTGTTAAAATGAAACTGCGAATGTATTTGTAGTAACGCACAGTGCGTTGTGTTATTTTAAAACTTGGTGTGTTTTAATGTGTATTGTGTGTTGAATGAACATTGTGTTTCCCCTTAGAACTCTACAGGGTGTTTAAACCTAGGTACATTGCATATGCGTCTCTATCTATCTCTCCATCTATTGTTATTAACGTCGTTAAGTAGACATAGAACAAATATCACAGGCTGTTGAAATTTATAAACAGAGACGAAAGATGAAATTTGTAAACAACCGATTCCGTAGTTTGGGACACCAGCTGCGTATTGTTCTATACATTTAATAATACTGTACTTTAGACTTAAATCATCCAAGTTTAGAAACGTAAATGCACTCTTATCAGTCGACGATGTCTGTTAATGATTTAACAGTCCAACGTCCGTTAAAAACTACTGAAACACCAAGTTGCAATAATATATAATACTTCATAATACTAGCTTATTAGAAAATATCATGCACTAAGAAACATCACATCTTAGAACCTTCCTTGACTATAACTTAATTGTTTTGATAGTTCTTAACGGACGGTAGACTATTAAAATCCTTAATGGATGCCTCTGTTAAGAGCAGCTTTTTTGTTTCTCTGTTTGGTTGCGTTTATTCGATATAAGAGTTGAGTATTACTAAAAAATAATTTAAGAAACCAAACCCTTCATCAAAACAATGCAAAAAATAGTGCGCGTTGGTAATTGAGATCTCATTTGAAGCCATTATCGCCTCTCATGTTCGCACGCCAGAGGCCACTGCCTCCCGGTTATAGGCTCACGCGGAGTGCGTGACCGAGCACCATTTGTTACAGATACAAAGCTACTCGGTACGTAAAATTTTTATGGCAGCCGTGAATGATTTACGATCAGTTTATTCTTTCGAGCAAGGGAAAGTACAGCTATCAAGGAACACAATAGAAATCCTTCGAGCCATTGAAAAATAGATCGAAGCTAATATATTTACTTTTATTCATATTATCCATCCGAGTTATTTGTGACAAACTGTAAGGAAGTAAATCATTTTTTTCTATTGTGAACGAAAATGCTGTGTAGATAAATAAGTTTGATTGCCATGATGTTTATTTTTCCTACGTGAAGTTAAATGCTCAATAGCTAGCTTTAAATCGTAGAGAGTACTGGAAAGCTAGAGTACTAACTTTTCATAATATTTTTTCATGACTTAATTTTTTTTAAATGGTATGTTTTGAATTGGATAGCTAATGGATGTATTTCGGAAAATAATTTTAATTCAAAAATCAATTTAACTTTAAATGGCCGCTAGAAATTAACTGTTAGAAATTGCAGTCCTTAATGCCAAAAGTCTAATTATAAGATGTAAGAAACCAAATCATACAATATCTTTATTTTTAATCATGAAGTATGTTTATATTCTCTATTTTGTAATGTGCTGTTAGCTGAAAAAGCGTTAACCAAAATGAAGAGAAATGTGTTCAGTACAGTTAACGCTATAGAGCAAATGAAAATACGAATGGAAGACCGTTAAATGAAAGAAGAATAGACCGTTTTTTAAATTACCGTGGAAGAAATATCACTTCCACTTCGAAAAGAAAAAAAAACTAAAGCCAAAAGTAAAATACCCGACCGTTAAAACTTCGTAGCGAACGCTCGGGAATTGCGTTAATTTTATTTTATTTGTGATATTTAACGCTGCCTGCCTTCGCCCGGTAGAGTTCCACGGGAGATACCCTCGCACGCAGACGCCCCCGAAGATCATTAAAACGGCAGCGAAATAGATGGGGCACCGGAATGGGCCCAATGAATTTTAAACCGGCTGGAGAGCCCTTGAATGATTCAGCAACGGACGCAGCGGACGCGGAGGATGTGCGCGGCCTGGAGCGCGTGGGGCGAGGCGGGCCGGGGAAGATTTGGGCGGGGCGGGGCGGGGCGGGACGAGGAAGACGAAGAGAGAGGGGCGGGGCCGTGGGATCGAGACGGAAGTCTGAGGTGTGGAGAGAGGTGGGGTGGGGAGGGGAGGGAGAGCGCGGGGCGGAGCTGGACGCACCGGGGACGGGGGCGGGGAGGAGCGGAGCGGGATGAAGCGAAGTGGGCGGGGGGTGGAGCGGCACGACTGGGGAGGGGGGCGAAGGTGAGCGCCGCGGGTGACAGCCCTAGAGGTGGCTGACTTGAGCAGTGGTGCGAAGGTAGAGGGTGCATTTCCAAGTGAGAAAAGTTGGAAGAACGAGGGAGTCGTCGGGGTGCTCGTTCGCCGAGTGTACGATAACAAGGGGCAAATGGCATCAGAGGAGAAGGATAAGAGAGAAGTTTGCAAGATGTAGTATTCCAAGAGGAAGGGAAAGAATCCATTAGTAATACACAGAAACTCAAAACAATTGGAAACGTAAGAAATGAGTTAAGGAATATTATAGTGTTGGGAAGTATAGAAAAAGTAGGCTTCTATATTAGTTCACTGAATTTTATACATAGTGAAACATATAGAGTAATGAATTTAGGAACTACGTGAATAGAGAATAAAAGATGGAACAGAGACAAAGGGAAAGAGAATCTGTGGAGAGTAGTACAGAGTATCAGGAAGAATTGCGACAAATACTTGGCTCTAAGGTAAAGAAACAAAGGTGAGAAATGAGGGAAGAAAACAGAGCAGAAGAGTTATGTGAATATAAAGATCAATGAAGGCTTAAGTTGGCAACGAATGAGGACATAAGATAGCAAGAGAGATTGGTGGAACGACTGGATGTGTACAAATATCTTTGGGTTTCTTAAATGGAAAATAAAGAGGAGAGGACGAGTAAACTTGATAAATTAAATAATGAAAGCAGGACGAATGGAAAGGAATGAAGAAAAAACAAAAAGGGGAACAGGGGTTCTTCGAAATGCCAGAGTGAGAATAAAAATCCAAATGTGGTACACCTACCAACCCACGAAAACATTCACCGTCTACTTTGACACTACTCTTAATAAAATAAACATGTGAAAAGGATATTGAGCACATTGCGTGATCTTAAATAGTGATAACGTGCTACTAAGGGAGACGTACACTCACAGACAAGACCAAGTCAATATTAGTAAAACATTGCTATTCATTGTTTTATAAAACAGAGGTACTACAATACGTATATTTTCTTTCATTTGTCGTAACAATTCCGCTATGTTACACTACTCTCGGAACCTGCAAAAGGGTTTTCCACCAGCAGCTTTATTTTCTCCACCGGAACTCGAATTCAGATACATCAGTTTAACATGCAATGCGCATTACCGCCACTCCGCGCAGTCGCTCTGACGTACACACCTGGAAGGCGCTTTAAAATCTAACTGACCCTCCTATTAATTCCAACGCGCAATTTTCTAAATTCAGAAATCAACGAGAATGAGACATGCGCCATTCTTTTAAGAGTCGTTTGTTTTACCTGTGGAAAAAAAATTAAAAGAAAAACATTCGAAGCGGTTTTTGTGAAAATTGATTTTAACGCATTATTTCAAGCATAAATTACGCGAAAATTTATAAATAAGAATTTTGGAGAAAATTGGCTGAACGGTTGAGGCGATAGCGCTGACCACAGATGGACAGACAGACAGTTTTGTTGACAATCGATTGTTTGATATCAAGGTTATGGAAATACATGGATTCTAACTACACTACTTTCTATAGGATATAATTTACTATACATAGGAACAAGATATATCGAATTTGTCGTTACCAGGATCCGGCAATAAGAATTTTTCTGCCCAAAATTCGCCGTTTTCCGGCCCACGATTACAAACTTTCTCTTATTACGACGTAAGAGGAAGAGGACGAGTTTTTACGTTCTTCGTCATATATTTAGTGTTTTTAAGAATGTTTTACAAAGTTGTAGAGCAAATATGGAGGCAATATGATTTGGTTTTGCCCATAAACATGTGACAAATCTCATATAAATACGTTAGACACCTCTGGCATGGCACCCCTGAAATGTAGGCAACTTTCAACTTGCACTGGTGTTTGTCAGGTACACAAACTTTCAACAAACTCCTGGGGAAGTGTCTTCACTGGCAATGGCCATAATGATATTTTAGTCTCTAACGTTAATCTTTAAGAACCCAAAGCTCTGAAAGTGACAGCTTTGATGCATGCGTGCTAGATGGGATACATGCTAGATGGGTTCAGACGCGTCAAATCTGAAAAATCGGAAAATAATTCACTAACGTCATTGCCAGAGGGCAGGATGTCCCCCGAGCGTTCATGAACACGGTAAACGCAGTGGAGATTAAACTGTGTACCAATTAGGAGAGTGATGTGAGAAGTGTCACTTGCGTGAAGTCTTGATATGATATCCCATTTTCAGGGATATATATTCATTTGAAATACCCTACGAGTTCGTAACATTCATTCTGAACCACGTGATAGATTATAAATAAAACATCCACTTGGTGAAAATAACTACAACGTGATCTGTGCGTGGTTGAACGCTTTAAGCAGTATAAGGCAGCATGGAGGGTTGGGCGTCGGGCGCGGGCCTCACCCTGCGGCGGCGCTGCTCCCGGATGCGGCGCGCCAGCGTGAGGAAGGCCTCCTCGATGTTCACGTCCTGCTTGCACGACACCTCGAAGAAGGGCATGTCGAAGCTCTCCGCCATCTGCAACAGGCGCATGCGCGTCAGCGAGAGCGACCCGACGCCCCCACATAACCCTCACGTGCCTTTTCTTCTAGGTTGTCCGGGTGACGCCGCGTCGTTGGCAGATAGGCCGACGTTTCGCCTGTCATGTCGCAGGCTTCTTCAGGGTAGTGACCTACCACTACCCAGTCACTACCCAGTCACTACCCAGGGAAGAAGCCTGCGACATGACAGGCGAAACGTCGGCCTATCTGCCAACGACGCGGCGTCACACGGATAGCCGAGAATTCATGGATTCGAGCCGCGGAAGCCTACGTGTAAACCCTCACGTGCGTCTGGAGGGACCACGTCACCCACTGTTGAAGTAACGCATTTGTGCATTGTTGTAAGGGGGCAGTGACACATATTTATATAAAGTACATCAGGTCAGAAACGCACTACTAAAACAGTTATTTTGACGTTATCATTTACAGATATTGAGATATTGTGTTTTGAAAATATTGCAATTTTACAGGGGACTAATTGACTGATGCTGATATTGACGGATGTGTATATTTTTTTCATATCATGTTAATAACTCCAAAACTATTAATATAACACCTTAAAGGAATGGAATACATTCTTTATAGTGTAACATTATAATTGAATGTTTTCGTCAATTGTCATTTAGTATTGTTTGGAACCGTTCTTCCAGAAGGACGTCAGGATAATGTGTGGTAATTTTTATACTTATAGGAACCTATGTACACTGTTGGAACTTTTGGCCGTTTTAGAAACTAAATATGATGAAATATCAAACATTAGTTTGGATGGAACATTACACCCTTTTCTAAATTCAATTGATGGCGAAACAGATTTGGGCGCAGAAGAAAATCTACGTGTAGGAAGCCGACTAAATGCTACTACGCTTTGGATTTCACTATTTCTGCAACAATTTAGAGAGATCAGATCGTTTGGAGAGAATCCGCCGATTACTGTTTGCTGGGTGATAGATTCACTTTGCACCTCATGTGCGGTATCATTATGTTGATTATGGTCCCGTATATTCGAAGACATGGCTTTAGTTGAGTTTATTAACGTAAAGGTAATTTACAGGCAATGGAAGACAATTCCACAATTGTGAACATTGATTGATCATTTTACCTCATGCAATGAAGTGAGCTAAGTTTGGGTCATACCCGAATATGGTTAATATGCGCTTTCCACGCAAATTAATGGACCAATAAGTCATTTAAAACATTTAATTACAGCCTAAAATGAAAAAAAATCATCAAAAACAAGTGGAGACGAGTAATTGGTCAGATGCTTGGTACTGCCAAGGAATTGAAAATTGAGACATCAATTCCTGTACTCACTTGTGGAATCTCTTATACTATCACCTGAATGTGCGATAATTGATAATTCAATTATCAATAAAACTTTAGGCGATAGAACTACTCAGATCATTAGACCAGAAACAGTTTATTTACATTTTGTTCTCCTTCAAATCGGATAAGAGAGTCACTCGCGCAGGTTATCAAATATTAACAGGATTTGTCACATTTGGATTTCAAACACGGTTTTTGAGGAAAAATCCTAAAAAAGGAAACCTTATACAGAGTCTATTGGAGGGTCTTATCCACGTTGACTGAACATCAAAGACAACAACTCTTGGATGAAGGCCCACGCCAAGTTTTGTATCTATTGTACTAACTTTGCTGATCAGGAGTGAATATAATGCTTTAATAACCATATAGCATTATATGCTTTCAAAGCCAATGATAATACAGACCTACTTGTTTTCTTGCAATCCCAAAGTAATTGACTTGAGAGATACACATATCTCTTCACGACTCTATTAATAGATATTCATATAAGACCAAGGGAAACATTTCCTTTGAGCCAAATGCTTCTTCTCTTGAAGAATATGTGAATAGTCAGACATCAAATATGATCCTTCTTGTACTTGTGGTATTTACACATGATAATTAAGAAGTTCATTGATGAGCAATTGCAAATATTAGTATCGTATTTTCTCTGTTAGACATTAGAAAGGAGAATGACAGAAATAATCAGGCAAAGTACACATACATGGACAGATAGAAGGATGTCTGAAGCCAAGAAACGAGCAGAATATTAAATGGCAAGAAATAAACTTAAAGATTTAGAACAAATTTCTGTTCTAGAGTTTATTTAATCATATTTCATTGGTTATAATGTTTTATGTACAAAAAAGTTATTTTATATTAAAAATAATATATTTTTAATAGAATGTGAGGTTCTATTAATTTTATCTCATGTACGTAGAAGATTACATCGATCCGTGATGATTTTTAGGAGCATTTAGAAAATATTGAGAAATTAATTAATATTTACCCAGTTAAATGTTATTCTGTCAGAGAAATAATGGTCGATTTAAACACCTCGTTCAAATTTATTGTTTTTAGACTCATTAATTATTGAAAATGGAAAACCATTGATTTTCAACTCTCCCAGTGGCATTCCCAATTTATTAGGAATTGCTTTTGAAAACCAACTACTCCGCTATAAACTGCATTGATCTCATAATTACTTTACTACAAATGTTAAAGTTGTATCACCTTCACGCACGCAACACGTCTACCTTACTTTCTTCTATCTATGATAAGATTCATCATTCTCGCCACTATCGTTTCAATAGCTAGTATATCTCGATGTAAAGAGATACTCTTTATTGGAAGTGGTTCTCAAGAGTCGCATGACTCACTTCCCGATGGGTCAGCGGATAAAAGAGAATGGAAGTTAAGAGACAGATAATGCAAAACGAGGCTCCTCTTGTGTGCACAGGCAACGTCGCTCACTCGCGGAAATGGACGTTCGCGAGCCTCACGACGATAAGGGCTCCATTAAGAAGCGTTCTCTTCCATGGTGCTCCCTCTCGGTCCTTCCAAACAGCCTCGCGAACCGGGGGCGCTCGCCGTGTGGGTCCCTCCATGCTTTTAGGACATTCGCCTCCTCAACGTCTCCTCGCGACGCAGGCTGCTCGCTTTTCCCATCTTCTAATTCATTACGCTGGAGGCAGAAGTTAAACGTCCGGATCCGGAACATTACTCGTACGTTCGAACAAATGACTGTAAAGTTCAAAAGCCAGGAATATAATAACAGTGGTATTTCCTGCCTCTATTTAGGATCGCATTATACCGTAGTATTTACAGTTTGAAATTTACGAATATAAATTTGATTAGTTAACCAAATGGTAACAAACAAGGAATTGCAAATGTGCTTTATGTACGCGATGTTTGGTATACTAGATACCACCATACGAAATACTGCTTTACATTACAGTGAAAATTTCATTCCTTTTCATAAAATAAATGGTCATCTTTAAAGCGGTTTCAGTGTATTAAGTATGGTACTAACTTAATATGATAAAAGAGAAAAATCAGCTTTCATTGACCTAAGGAAACAATTTCGTATTCTGAAACAACATAGGAGATTAGGGTGACTATCCCTAGTGAATTATCGCAATTATATCGATTGTCGCGTATTATATATTTTATTCACACTATGTGAGAAATTCTTTACAGAAAATTTATTTTTGTCGATGCCGAATGAAACTACTTGTATGTGATTCGATTAGGGTTTCTAGAGAATAAAATCTTTAAAAATTCCATATCTATATATTTTAGGGGTGCTTTTAACCAATTATAGTCAATAAACAATTCATGCGATACAAACGATTTACATTTCTTTCATTATTCAACAAATTTTGTATTGAGAAATCTCTGAGAATTAATGTACACCATATATTTTCCCCAATTTTGCTTAATATCAAAATCATTCGAACTAAAGAAGTCTAATATATCTAACAGTGTAGAGAACTAATACGAGTGTATCAAAACCAGAACACAAAAGGAAACCAGAACAAAAGGTATTTTTATTTAATGTCTTAATTTAATGCGTTCACTGCAATAGTAGATTAGGTAATTGCTTATTTATTGATATTATCTATCCTCCCTCACTTGTTATTTAAGTGTAAATTTTATTCATAATTTATTAAAAATATGAAATCCTAACCAATTTATACTTCCCAGTGAATGTAGCAAAGCAGTTTTCTAATAGTGTCGCCTGGAGAACCCACACTTTTAAAGCAATTGTACGATTGAACGGAGCTTCAGAGGCTCTAAGAGTCTTCTGCCTTTGATTAAAACCATTTTATGTTCAATAATTAAAGGTATTTCTTGCAATTAAAGAAATATTTACTTAAAACAGTGAATGCGTTGAGTATCACGTTTTTACTAATTTAAAGAAAAAACTCGCATAGTTTTGAGTTTTGAATATACAGCAAAAGGAATTCGGGTCTTACAAAAATAACCAAGTTATAATTTTTTAAATAGACATAAAGAACATTTTTTTAAATTTTGAATTGTTAAAAAAGAATCATGTCGTGAACCGATCTCTAAGATCTAAAGATGAGTGTGCTCGATCGGGAATGCCTTTCTGAATTCAAGCACGGCTCATCGCGTTGAGAAGATTCCCCTTAAAAGCGAGCCGGCGCCATGCCCTGTCGTCTTGGCGCGTTGCGTCAGCGCGTCTTGGCCTCACAAAGGAGCTAAACCGCTACAAGGGCGACGGCGCTTTTTAGCCCCTCGGGCGCCGCTTGGCGCAACCCTGTTGCAGCGAGGAGTGGCCGGATGAACCAACGGACGGACGGGCTGCCGGGCGGGCAAACAGGCACGGTGGGTTGACGAGTGGCAAGGGCAAGGCGAGTGGACGGGACGGCGGGCAGAGAGGACGGGATGGCGGGCAATGGGGCGGGACGGCGGGCAGTGAGGACGGGATGGCGGGCAATGGGGCGGGACGGCGGGCAGTGGGGACGGGACGGCGGGCAGTGGGGACGGGACGGCGGGCAGTGGGAACGGGACGGCGGGCAGTGGGAACGGGACGGCGGGCAGTGGGAACGGGACGGCGGGCAGTGGAAACGGGACGGCGGGCAGTGGAAACGGGACGGCGGGCAGTGGAAACGGGACGGCGGGCAGTGGAAACGGGACGGCGGGCAGTGGAAACGGGACGGCGGGCAGTGGAAACGGGACGGCGGGCAGTGGAAACGGGACGGCGGGCAGTGGAAACGGGACGGCGGGCAGTGGAAACGGGACGGCGGGCAGTGGAAACGGGACGGCGGGCACTGGGGACGGGACGGCGGGCACTGGGGACGGGACGGCGGGCACTGGGGACGGGACGGCGGGCACTGGGGACGGGACGGCGCGCACTGGGGACGGGACGGCGGGCACTGGGGACGGGACGGCTGGGAGCGAGAGGGTGGGAGGGTCAGGAACGTGAGTGGGTGAGTGCGCAGGTGTGTGGATGGAGCGGGACGGCGTGGAGCGAAGCGACGCGAGGCGGACAGACAGCGGGACACGTGAACGCGGCGGAGCAGTCAGTGCAGTGTGGAGGGCTAAGTAGGTGCGAGGGCGTCTGTGGGGGGGGGCGCAGCGAGCGGGGCGGTGTGGGTGAGGAGGGCCAAGCAGGCAAGGGCGCGGAGCGGGGCGGGCGGGCTGTTGACGTGGCTCCGCCGAGAGGGCGCTGCTCTTGTGAAGCTGTTTGCTGGCAGCGCCGCCTTTGTGGCGCCCGGGCGAAGGGCAGAGGCTGCGAGCGCCACGCGGAGGGCGGTGTCGTGCCAGGTGATCGATCCGCTGCCCTGTCACTCGGCGACCCCTCCAGCTGACCGCTGCCTTCTGACTTAGCAGCTCCTTCAAGGCGGGTTCAAGCGAGGGGACGGCGCGCATCAGTGTGTGTGAATGGCTACAATTAGCCCGTCTCCACGTCCAGTTACTGTGGTAATATTGCCATGGCATCGATGGGTGCATCAAATAGTACCAACTTTCTAAGATGATATTGTGCGCTGCAAGTTTCATTTGAAAATTAGAAGCGAATATCTCATCGTACGTTATAAACACTTTCTGGAGCACTACATTATTTTAGTCTTAATCGAAACAGAACTCTCCTCCAACAGTTGTTTTTACGAGTAGTGATTATCAGTTTCAAATTTTTGTACTTCTATGCACACTATTGTGAAAAAAATGTTTTCAATGGTACATAAACAACAGGATTGCAATAAGTGATATTGTTTCTTATCCAATTCCATTATTTCTTTCCGTTATATCTTCTCCTTCTCGGTCTCTGCATCTCTTATTTCCAATTTCCTTCCACTTTCACAACATCAGCTTGCTACTCTTTGTAATTCCAGGTACCCGTCCCTCGCTCACACCCTCCCTCGACCCTCCCACCTGACCCCTGCAACCCTTCCGACCACGTGCCGTGCACCGCCTCTCCGCCGGCGCCTGTCGCCCGCCCGCCCGCCTGCATACTGACCAGCGCCTGACCCGGCCATGTCGTCGCGACCCCGCTGACCGGCGGCCGGCGAGCGACGGAGCGAGAGGCCCTCCCAGGGCGCCGAAAGTAATTCCGAGCGCCCCCCCCCCCCCCGGAGACGCCGCTTGACCTCTCGATTTCGGTAAATTGCGCCGGCGAGAAGGGCGGAGGGCGGCCCGGCCACCGACGCGACCCCGCCGTGCATCCCGCCCCGCCCCGCCCCGCCGCGCGCCCCCGCCCCCGCCGCGCGCCGCGCCCCGCCCCGCTCCCGCGCGCCCCGCCCCGCTCCCGCGCGCCCCGCCCCGCTCCCGCGCGCCCCGCCCCGCTCCCCCGCACGCCCCTCCTGTATTTAGAGCGTGATAACGCCCGGTGCGCGCGGCCAGATGCGCGGCCAGATGCGCTCCCTGGGGGCGAAACTAACTGCGCCTTTCGGGCGCCGCCGGCTGCCATCCGGAACAGCTGCGGCTGCATTCTAATCACGGCGCCCCCCGCTTTCGAACTTATTTGTCGACACGCCACTCTTGTTACAGCACAACGAAAAGTATACAACGCGGAAATAGATTTAATGCAGAATGAATGGTCACATGTTCAAACGGTTACGTGCTTAAGAGTAAAAAAGAACCCGCTTTCGAACTTATTTGTCGACACGCCACTCTTGTTTACAGCACAACGAAAAGTATACAACGCGGAAATAGATTTAATGCAGAATGAATGGTCACATGTTCAAACGGTTACGTGCTTATGAGTAAAAAAGAACCGCTTTCGAACTTATTTGTCGACACGCCACTCTTGTTACAGCACAACGAAAAGTATACAACGCGGAAATAGATTTAATGCAGAATGAATGGTCACATGTTCAAACGGTTACGTGCTTATGAGTAAAAAAGAACCGCTTTCAAACTTATTTGTCTACACGTCACTCTTGTTACAGCACAACGAAAAGTATACAACGCGGAAATAGATTTAATGCAGAATGAATGGTCACATGTTCAAACGGTTACGTGCTTATGAGTAAAAAAGAACCGCTTTCGAACTTATTTGTCGACACGCCACTCTTGTTACAGCACAACGAAAAGTATACAACGCGGAAATAGATTTAATGCAGAATGAATGGTCACATGTTCAAACGGTTACGTGCTTAAGAGTAAAAAAGAACCGCTTTCGAACTTATTTGTCGGACACGCCACTCTTGTTACAGCACAACGAAAAGTATACAACGCGGAAATAGATTTTAATGCAGAATGAATGGTCACATGTTCAAACGGTTACGTGCTTATGAGTAAAAAAGAACCGCTTTCAAACTTATTTGTCTACACGTCACTCTTGTTACAGCACAACGAAAAGTATACAACGCGGAAATAGATTTAATGCAGAATGAATGGTCACATGTTCAAACGGTTACGTGCTTAAGAGTAAAAAAGAACCGCTTTCAAACTTATTTGTCTGCACGCCACTCTTGTTACAGCACAACGAAAAGTATACAACGCGGAAATAGATTTAATGCAGAATGAATGGTCACATGTTCAAACGGTTACGTGCTTATGAGTAAAAAAGAACCGCTTTCAAACTTATTTGTCTACACGTCACTCTTGTTACAGCACAACGAAAAGTATACAACGCGGAAATAGATTTAATGCAGAATGAATGGTCACATGTTCAAACGGTTACGTGCTTAAGAGTAAAAAAGAACCGCTTTCAAACTTATTTGTCTACACGCCACTCTTGTTACAGCACAACGAAAAGTATACAACGCGGAATAGATTTAATGCAGAATGAATGGTCACATGTTCAAACGGTTACGTGCTTATGAGTAAAAAAGAACCGCTTTCAAACTTATTTGTCTACACGTCACTCTTGTTACAGCACAACGAAAAGTATACAACGCGGAAATAGATTTAATGCAGAATGAATGGTCACATGTTCAAACGGTTACGTGCTTAAGAGTAAAAAAGAACCGCTTTCAAACTTATTTGTCTACACGCCACTCTTGTTACAGCACAACGAAAAGTATACAACGCGGAAATAGATTTAATGCAGAATGAATGGTCACATGTTCAAACGGTTACGTGCTTATGAGTAAAAAAGAACCGCTTTCAAACTTATTTGTCTACACGTCACTCTTGTTACAGCACAACGAAAAGTATACAACGCGGAAATAGATTTAATGCAGAATGAATGGTCACATGTTCAAACGGTTACGTGCTTAAGAGTAAAAAAGAACCGCTTTCAAACTTATTTGTCTACACGCCACTCTTGTTACAGCACAACGAAAAGTATACAACGCGGAAATAGATTTAATGCAGAATGAATGGTCACATGTTCAAACGGTTACGTGCTTAAGAGTAAAAAAGAACCGCTTTCAAACTTATTTGTCTACACGCCACTCTTGTTACAGCACAACGAAAAGTATACAACGCGGAAATAGATTTAATGCAGAATGAATGGTCACATGTTCTAACCGTTACGTGCAGCTGAGTAAAAAGAACATCTCTGTTGGTTTTGATGTTTATCTAAAAAGTATTCAACTACTATGACTAACGGTAATAGTCAAAATTTTGAGTTCAATGATCAATTCACGACGATTTTTGAGTACCACGAAAAAATTTTTTAATTGCATTAATAGGTCAAAAAATTGCTCGTTTTTAGAAAAACTGTACATGTTTTTTTTAATGAAATGTAAAAATCTAATATTCAGAAATATATTGCATTATACTAGATGAATTCGACAGCTTTAATGTAAGAAGTTTGGAAAACGTAGCCGCTGCAGTTTTCAAAATTCCAAAACCTTTATTAAAAATAATATCTATGCCATGTACAAAATAAACATTACTCTCTTTGAATCGGAAAATTTAATTTGAAGCCTATTTCAAGAAAATCTATTTTGATTTTTTTAACTTCCCTGGTATTCAACTTACCAATATTACTCTTTGGTTTACAACTTATATAGTACAGCAGCAATGGGTGAGGTATTAAAATTGTAATACATAAAAGTATTAAGCTTTTGAAGAAAGAATGTTAACTTTAGCACCATTTAGAATATCTTTATTCATCAAACAAAATATTTGTCATTTGTTTATTGATAAATATTTTGACAAAAATGATTTAAACCATTTCTGATTCATCCAACAACAATTTGACACTATTTTTATTTTTCCTTGAATATTTACATTGATGCTACTGCAAAGTACAACGCTCCTGCTTTTGTTTGAAACGGAATGTAATTTTCGGGACCCGGCGCCACAATAACGCACGGCGTAATTTCACAGAGGAACTCCCTAATTGGAGTCACTTCGTCGGGTGTGTGGTAACGTGAAAATTTCATTCATCTTTGTAACAAATTTCCACGACTGACATAGATAATTCCATTAAATATACAGTAAAAGAAACATGTTTTACAGTTTTACTCTTTATTTCACGTACTTCAAAGTGTCGTGAATTGTAACAATTTCAAAATTAGTTATCATGAACTCTTTAGTTCTTTCTGCATACGGTTGTTTTTACTCTCAAGTCCTGTAGGTTTGCACACGTGGCAGCGAAATGAGGTTTTTATGATTTACAAAAAAAAAAAACGTATAAACATGATGTTCAAGCACCAGAAAGCAAACAGAAAAATATATTTTAGTTGCAAAACAAGTATGAGGTATTAGACAAATTTGCAAAAACTGGCTACTATAAAAAGTGAATTTTGCTACAGAATTCAAGAGAATATTTTTAAAATGACAAGTGCATTTACAAACAATCTATAATATAGGTTTTACACTGAACATTTCTTATGTCTCCCTTTCATGGCAAACCATAAGACTACACAAAAATTGATATAAATATTCACAAAATAACAAGTTATTTTGATGTATTGTTTACTAATTTATTAATATACAGTTCGTAGCTGTTTTTATCATTAATTTAAAGACAATTTTAATACCAAAAAATTACCACCGCTTGTAAACTGGTGGTAATATTTTATTCGTCTAAAAGTAACAGTGAGTAAATATGCACGAGTAGAATAGTAAAACAATAAATTGTCAATATAACAAAATGCATGCTTCCTAAAGCCTTTGACGTACAAAGAAAACCACAATTAAGCTTCGCTCATTCTTTATTTAGTGTAGGGCAATATCTTAAGTAAAGAAAAGTTGCGATTTTGCTTGTTAATGTTCAATTACGATTTTAACCATTTAATTCAATGAAGAAACATTCAACAACGTAAAAATTTAAAACAGTTACATGAAATTGACCTCCTGTAACTGTCCTTGTCAGAACATTATTTAACACGATTTGTGTAAACGCAAAGTCTTTCATAATTTGGTTTCTGTCTGAGTGGTACTATTTCTTCAGATTTAGACGAGCAATACAAGGGAACAACATTCAATGTAAAGAATTGGTTTGCAGTGTACAAAACGGACACAACGAACACACGAAATGTGGGGGAAGATAAATAACATTTTTCAATTAACATTTCGTTTTTAACATTTTGTTTACAACTATAATAATTGTTTCTGATGTTAGTCAAAACTAATCAATGTATTACCTAACTCCACTAATTTGAAGAAATATTTCGAAAATCATTTCCTTTCCACTTCAAATAACAAAAACTACTAAATTATTAGTTTACAAATAATCTAACCAAAAAATGTCTCGGCTCACAAGTGAAAGATTAAAATTTCAAGTTCCATGATCATTCTTAAACAAATAATAATTTCTTGCATAAATTAAAAAAATCAGTTTCTGTTCAGAGGTTTTTTGTTGTTTTTTTTTCATTTCGATTTCGACTTCTTTCCCGAAACAAGCCTCTGCTCGTAGACTATTTATTATTTTCGAGCTTGTTCTTGACCGCAAAAGGCGCTTTCGTAGCAAAACCGAAGCGTGGGGGAAGGGGCGGAGGCCATTAATGTCGGAGGGGCGAGTGCTTGCTGAAGAGGCTCTTCAGATCCATCGCGCAGCGCTGACTCCCTCTAATGCCGCGCTGATTTATTCAACGAGGCGCGTTGGCGTCCGCAGGGCCGGCTTCCTCCGCGCAGACATTACATTAGACGATATTGTACATCCACAGCAATTAAATACACCGAATGAATAGGGATGGATCTACATGTGGAATTATCCGCTTCCAAATACATCCTTCAAATTGTTTAAAATTAAGTGTTTATCATGTTAATATAAAATAGTCAGTAGCTCTAATTATAATAATAATAATAATAATAATAATAATAATGTCTTTATTAATGGCGAGGCTCAGGCCATAGGGCCTGCTCTTCCGCCTAACCACTGAATTTACATACATTTAGAGTAGTAACATTTTAAGAGGGGAGGACAAGCTGTACATTTACGTCTGGGAGAACAAATCTAGGGACCATCCCGGCATACGCCTTAAGCGATTGAGTAAACCCAGAAAAACCTCAATCAGGATGGCGGCTTAGGGCCCGAACATTAATAGAACTGAGTATGTTATACTGAGTAGTGAAAGGGAAGTTTCGTGAAAGAGGAATTATACAGGTTTTCCCTCCAGAAAGACCGGGTATTTCAACTATCCGGGGTTTTAAAGGTCATTTCAATTATTTTCTTTTTCTTGCGAGATTGTGAGTTGTAATAGCTCCTGACTGATACACAACTATAGAGCGTAGAAGCAATGGATATAGATTTCTATGAGGCAGTTTACGTCTATTCTTTAGCATTGTATTAACCAATTGTGTCATTGAAGACTGCTAGTGAATTGGAAGTGAAAAAAGTGTTAGAGGTCAAGTAAAATAACTTTAATCTTACGCAACTCAAACTGAGAAGAGAAAAAGACATATCTAATTTACGTGCTGTAAGATTTCTGTAACCCGATGTTGTTACCTTGGTTACGTCAGCGGTGGATTTCTAAGATCTTTACCACAGATATATCGAAACAATCGGCAGTATGTTTTGAAAGTTTTTACTTATAATTATTATATTACTCGCTTTCACAAAAATACTAATGAACGAGAGAAAATACAAGAAAAAATCGTTGAAAGTAATGTAACAGTAACGTAAACAATATGATATCCTGATAAAATAAATATTACAGACAGCTGTTGAATAATCAGTCGTTATTTGGTAGCTCTTGGACGTTCTATAGGTAGAGCATCATTACAAATATTCTTATTATGCAAAGATGTTGAAGAAAATTACAAGTTGAGAAGAATCATTGTTGTAATTTTTATTCTCGTATTTGGTAGTTGTGGATAACATAACTTGGCCTTGCTGTAATATTTTTATTAATACCATTCTGTCGCTTATTGCCTAAACTTCCCTTTTGAAGAATTTAAGGTAATCTTCGCGTTGTCAATGACATCAGTGTCTGTTCCATATTTCTATCTGGAGCTCTTCTTACGTCCACAGTGAATTTTAACTTACAAATTTACATTCATATTCGTGATCTAATTAGCTCACGAGCATTTCAATATTTTCTCCGATAAATTGCATTTAAATTACTTCCCCATTCTCTTCTTATACGTGGACCACCTGTCCATTTTCTATCTTTACGGACTAAGTACAAAAATATTTCAATTTATCCCATGACGGCCAACAATGCTTCCTCTGCCAAAACCAGTATAGTTCTGACTAAAAATGTTCGTGTACACCATCCATCTGGCCTGACCGGTTCACTTGCTTCATTGCCATCTTTCTTCATCGATGCGCTCTTGTCGCACCGTAACTATACACCGCAAGCGTCATTTGTCCCCTGTCAACAATGTCCCATAATATTTATCTGCTTTATTTTTAAAACAATTCTTAAACTTTCCAAAGTTATTTAATCCAATTAATATTTGGATTTTCTGACGTCTCATTTTCTCAATGTTTCAGTTTCATTTACGTCAACGCTCAATTGAAAAGGTTTTTTAACCAAATAAAATCATTTCCATTTTACTCCCGGTAGGAATATTTATTTCAAGAAGAAAGCTCATTTTCAATTGAAGTGCAGGTATGATGTATTGTTCCTTGACCATCATTATGCGAATTGCATTTTAAACAAAATGTCAAATACTGATGATAATTTTATGTAATTAAATATTAAATGAAGTATATTTTTTTCCGAATTTCAATAAGTGTGCCAAAGGTTGTGCTGAAATTCATCGAACAAAAAAATTGCCTTTAAAAATCTTGCCATAAATCTCTCGAGGGAACTTATCTGCACTCCCTCAAATTCCTTCTGTCTTTTGCTTCTTTGCCCTTATTCTAGAGTTTCACATCTCTCGTGCCCTTCCCCAAATTATTTTCATCTGGCACTTTGGCTATCCACGACCACCATGGGCGACCTTGACGTCTTCCTGTCCTCAATCACTCCAACGGTTCTTTGGATAGCCAACACTCCACAATTTACTTCACCGCTCTAACTTCTTTTACCATTACCATTTTACCGAGGAATACCACCAAATCCACAGAATAGATGGGGTTTGCTTTCGTTCCCAGCGCTTTACACTTCCAATTCCAATAATTCCTTCATGTGAGAAGTTTCTTCGTCAACTCTATCCAACTACTTTTCAGGGTCTTATGCAACCCGCCTCACAGTAACTTTAGACCGGCAGCGCACCGTTCACATAGATGCCACCGCCATTTACACCCTGCCACCCCCGCAGTACCCCAAGCCTGTGTCAGCGCTACCCCCACCGCCCCCACGGCCTCCACCTCTGCACTGCCTCTGTCGCCGTCGCCCCGCCCCTCCCTCCCAACCCCTTCATACCCCACCTGCCCCGCAGCCTTTTCCGTTCCCCCTGGCCCCCGCCACCCGTGCCGCCTCCATCGCCCATGGGGAGAAGGCAAGACCGTCCCTCCACCGTACCACGCCGCCCCGCCTTCCCCTCCTTGCTCTGCCCCCGCCCACCCTCGCCTACCCCACCAGCCTCGCTGCCTTGCCGCTCCTCCTGGCCCCGCCACCCTTATCTCCGCCGCCATCTCCGTCGCCCACGCCACCTACGCGGCACTGCCCCTGCCACCGCCACGCCCCACCCTCGCCTACCCCACCAGCCTCGCTGCCCTGCCGCTCCTCCTGGCCCCGCCCCCGCCCCCGCCCCCGTCCCTCTCCGCCCCACGCGGACTCCGGCGTCGCCGCGCGCGCAGCCGGCGGCCTCGTCGCCGTCCCCGGAGGCCGCCGATCGATTCCAGCGGCGACTCGTGCGCGTGATAAATTGAATACGGACTCTTTGGTGGACAAGCTGCGCGCGGCGAGGCTCGGCGCGGCGCGACGAGGCCCCGGCCGTATTTTTCGCTTGCCCTCACCGCCCCCGGGGCGGCCGGTGATGGATCATGCGACGCCACGGGCCGCCGGGCGGGGGCGGACATATGGAGGAGATTGACGAGGCAGGCGCGATGGATTGGAGAGGACGGGGGAGGTGCGGTCTGTGCAAATGGAGACCACCAAAATGTATTTGCAACGAAAAGACGGATTATTCTGTTATCCAACTGCCTGCAGATCTCTTAAAAAGAATATTATTTACACTCACATGTACTCCAGTTTAAAATAGTTTCACGATTTTTTTTTTTTATTTTATACTACACGCTTTTTCTCATTGAGAGAAATAAATTTATTTCTAAGCCCTTTCAGATTCATTGGTAGAAGAACTTGTACTGAGGATTTTACAGCGATAATTTTCCAACTTACGTTCCAACGTTTGTAAGCTGCAATTGGTAGAGTCGTATTAATTCAGAACTTCTCTTGCAAGATCTATTGTTCTGTTGTATGAATTCATAAATATTTTATATCTTACTTACAATTTAGCACTTAACAACATTTTCAGAAGATTACAAAGTGGTTCTTAGATTTTCACTTCTCACCTAGAGGTTGATAAACACCCATTCTAGAGAATAAAAAATTGCACAGAAGAATATTGATCATTTTAGATCATTATGGCTTCATTAATTCCATCTATCATGCATATACACCGATAACTTTAATTTGCGATGGATCAGACCCTGAGGTGGATCGCACCCTCTGATCCATAGGAATTAATGAAGATATAAGGATTAGATGTTCTTGACTGCTGGAATTCAGTTCAAAGAAAGGAAAGTAGCAATGATGATGCTTCATGCCAAATTACCAATAAATATGACACTTAAAGTACTCTTTAAGAAATATAAAGCCATACGGTAGGGTAATCTGAACAAACATTCATTATTTCAGAAAATCTGTAGTCTGTCTGTAGTCAATACTTTTTATTAATTGCAATAATTCGAGGAACTGTTTAAAGGTTGCCCGTGAATATTCTTTTAGGGGCCGTGAATAATCGTCAGAACATTTTCGCAACACTTTCTCCACATAAGAAATCATGTGTTCGTCCATACTGTGTACTTTCAGGTCATCGACTGTAAGTAGTTTAGTTTAAATAACTTCATGCAGAAGAACTGCACATTTAAAATTTGTTAATTCAGTTTAGCAATATCTCTAAAAAATGTTCTCGATCACCGGACAAGTCTCAATAAATAGTATAACAGGACCTTTATGGATGAATTTTAATTAAAATATTTTAGTCTTGAAATCTTGATAAAATTTGCACAATAAATGTGAATTTTTAGTCCATTTGGTACATTAATTCTTTTTTGCTATCTATTCTGAGTAAAATTAATGACTATAAATGTCAAATGAAAATGTTGAACTTTCCCCTTCCCTTTTTTATCGCAGTTTCAGTCTCTTGAACTTTCCTTGTACTATAATGCGAGCTTCTTGAGTCCATTTGACCGTTTTTGGTAGTTATGTTACATTGCCAAACAATGTTAGAGTAACCATTATGGCACGGCAACATGCTCTGTCAAAAGCATCACATTAAATTCTCGAACTTCTCAGTCAACAACGCCACACACAAGACTCGCCGTCAAGCTGCCAGTTTGGCGAAACAGATAACTTGTGACGTGATGCGGCAATGCGAAATTGCTTGCAAGCGCAGCTGTAATATAACACTGTTAAATACATAAATGAGAATCGTTGTTTAATTGAAATTATTTCAAGGAGTTTTCTCAGAAGATTTGTAAACTTGCACAATATTTATCTTTTACATTTTGTAAGAAATCAGTCATTCAAGTATCATTAACAATCTGTTTCGGAAAAAAGTGTTGCTAAAAATTAGTTCATTAGAATTTCTATTCAATAAACCCGACTTCATTAATTCGACAGTGTTTGTAGCAGAGATCTGACAGAGGTTGTCAGAAGACGAATGTTGCAAAAACATTCCGTTACGAATCAAAATGTTACTGATATCCATTAACTCTTATTCTCATTCGGGGTTGTGGATTCCTTCTGTACGTTACCCTAGTATTTGCAGGTCTCAGATATGCAATAAAGTCAAATATGTTTGCATCTTTTACATTCTTCACATCTATTACTAATTCAGAATTGCTTACGGAAATGCGCTTTTTAGTTTTCGCATGCTTATTACTTTCTTTTTTAAAGAGTAGCTTCTAAAATTGAATTATTTTCATGTTCATGGATTACCACCAAGAAAATCGTCGAGGACATCAGCGTCGAGGACTTTTGATGCCTACAACTGACTTCAGACTAATCAAGTCAGAGAAGAGAATTCGACTTGGCCCGTGTCCAAAGGTTCACTCCCGCATTCCAAACATGTCTTTTGCTCGTCATTCACCACTGGCAGCCTACTGCAAAAATTTGTTTTCTCGTAAAACCTTCGCGCTGTCGTCATCGGCCGGCCGGCGGCTGCGTGCTGCACGAGCGGACGAGGCAGACAGGCCGCTGCAATGGCCTTCCGCACGCAGTCCGAGGAACGCGTGACGCGACGCGAATGCAGGCCATCGAGGCAGAGGCGGGAGCGGCGCGACCCACTTGCCGAAGGCTCCCTCCGCGCCCTCTCCGCCCGAACCATCTCCAAGGGCGAACAACAGTCAGCATTGCCAATGCCTTTGGGCAGTGGCTCTGACCGTGACGACCTACGGTTCGAGTCCCGACGGTGGGGAATGTAAATATTTGGTAGAATGTATTTTGCTTCCAATCCTCAACAAGTTTCGAAGAAGGGGTATTCTCCCTCTCAATTGCGAAATATCTTAGCTAATAAGATTATAGTTTCTGTGAAAATCTCATATGTGCATGCCGTTTAAGGTACATTTCAATTCCCATTCAAGTTTAACCTAAAGAAAAAGAATTGACAGTTTTTCGAGGTAGAATACTTCCCCATGTTTCACCAACTAGATACAAAATTTAATTTACTGCTATATCTACTGCTATAATCAGTAGTCAATCAGGAGGAAGAGAAATGGCCAGGCGGAAGAGCAGGCTAAATGGCCTGAGCCTCGCCATCAATAAAGACATTTATTTATTTATTTATTTTATTTATTTATATCTAAAATGACTCTAAAAGTTATGTAGAAATTTGTGGGGGAGCTTTGATTGTTATTTTAATACCTCATGAACTTCTAAATGGTACTTGTAAGTACATTCAAAGTAAAGCACGAGTCACTCAGTTATAAAGAATCAAGAAGAGAATTCTAGTGGCCGGCGCCTCTGATCGATAGCTTTCCATGGTTTCTCCGATTAATACCTCGAAATGCCGGAGCAATACCTTAACAAACGGGACTCGTATCGCGCCCCATATTTCCTTACTCGATCTTGGCCCTCCTGTCCCCTTACATTCATCAAATACATACACACACATTTACATACACTCGCATACAATCGGGACATCCATCGGTAGCTTTTCCGTGAGGCAGTGCGCCACTGAAGAGGAAGCCTGGAGGAGTTAACCTCTGCAAGACGACGTGGAAGTCTGCGCTGGATCTCACGTTTCATGTAAGAACGAACACCGCCACCTTTGGCGATATAACGTACATTACACTTACGTAACTAATGGGTACTAACTGAATCCTTTCCACCTTTCTGCATTTTGTAAGTCCGTTTTTTAAAAGTGAAAGAAGTTTCATACTGAATCTCATCTTCCAAGTCAAACTCACGGCGGATCTTTTGACGCGTCAATTTAATTTTAGATATATACAGAGTTTCTGGTCGTTTCTGACCCGACATACATGCTATGGAATGGGAAGACACCGAAGGACTAAATCATAAAAAATGTAAAAAAAATTGAAAGGTGCCTCATTTTGTAAAATATTGCTAGATCTCCACCAACTCCCTCATGTTTCCCTCCTTGTAACCCAATATATTGCCCGCAAGTTTACAATATGATTGACACACTCTGCACATGTTGACCCTCAAGTTCCTCACATGTTGATCCGCACATTCCACTCATGATTCCTTGCATTATCCCTGCACGTTCCTTTACACGTTTCTCGCATGTGCTAACTCCACGTTTCCCCACAATGTTCGCCCTTGTAGTTCTTACGAATCCTACATCTTTTATCACATATTCACTACATGTTCTCCCAAATCTTCCCCTTAAGTTCCACCACTTGATAGTCTTAAAATGACTCAGGAAATTTAACAAAAACAATTTAAGTGTTTATTACGAAATACTTTTATAAAAGTTACAGTGGATAGTGTAGAGAATGAAGCGGGAAGTTCTAAATAACTAGATTACTCAGAAGAACGGAAACCCTAAAAACGTAATAGAAAGGTCAAAATGATGTTTTGCATGAAATGCAGTATTCTAAAATTAGCCCGTACAAATAATTGTTTTAAAAATAAAATGAACTTGGCACTAGATCCCAACTTTCAGCGCTTCCGTTATCCTAAGTTACGGGATGATGGAATTTTCCCCACTATGAGATTTTGTGTCAACGGTTTCTTACAAATGATACAAAACCGACTTCGTTCCTTAGTAAATTATGTGAAAAAGGGAAAGTAGATAGCATGAGTGATATTAGTAAAGTGATATACTATACAATCAATGAATTCCTCCAAACACACAAAATATTCCGCCACATCGAAACACAAAATATTCCGCCAGCACCCGTCCAAGCACATCTGCGCTTGTCTCTGTCTGCGGCGGCGCCGAGAAACGAAAGCCGCGTGTGCGCGTCCGCGAGACAGCCCACCGCCACGCGCTCTGGTGGCGCCCCCGCGCGGGACGCCGGGCGATGTGTCTGCGCGCCGGAGCGGCAACGACTGAAGCATGATGGCGGGGCGGGGCGGGGTAAGGCAGGACAGGGATGGAGCGGGGGGCGGAGCGGAGGACGGAGCGGTGGGCGGAGCGGGGCGGGGCGGGGGCGGGGCGGGGCGGGGCGGGGCGGGGCGGGGCGGGGCGGGGCAGGGCAGGAAAGGGCTGGGCAGGGTAGGGTAGGGATCCGGGGCGGCGGGGGGTAAGGCGGGGGGTAAGGCGGGGGCGGGGCGGGGCGGGGCGGAGATGGTAGGGCCGAATCGGAGTCGAAGCGGGGTGGGGGCGGGGAAGCGGAGCGGGGGGCGGAGCGGGGCGCGGTGGCGGGGGGCAGGGGCGGCGGGGGGCGTGCGGGACGGGGCGAGGACGGAGTGGGGGCGGGGGTGGAGCGGGGGCGGAGCAGGAACCGGGTCGGGGGCGGGGTAGGAACCGGGGCGGGGCGGGGCGGGTGCCGTTGTGTTGTGCGGTGACTGGCGCGCCGACGTTATCCGCCGTAAATGTGATTTTTACAGCGGGCTGTTTACGCGCTGCGAGCGCGCGAAGCGGCTGCGGGACCTCGGCCGCGCTTTCGCCCGCTTTCGCCGCCCGGGAGCCGCGCGGGCTTCGATCTCCGCGCCGCGCCGCCGGAGGGAGGCGCTGAAAGCGATGGGGCGGCGCGCGCCCGATCAATGAGCGCCGCGCAGGCGAAAGCGGATTGTTTTCGCGACATACGCTCTCAATCGAGATGGTGCGTGTAGGAAAATATGTTTTGAGGATGTTTCAGTAGGTTAGCCATGCTCATTTACAATCGAATTGTTTAATCAAGATATGTACTTCATATATCTTAGATAATTTAATTCAAAGTTTTCATATATTTTTATAAATTTTGATGTAAGTGAGAATTAAATTGGTTTCCACGACTTATAATGCGTAACCGAGGGAGAGATGAGATTGTGTATTCATTAATATTACACAATCACAACAAAAATTGTGATTTTGAATATTTTCTACATTGTTGAAGTTTGTAAACTTGAATAATAACGGGTATATCAAACTTGCTGTTGGCTTTGTATTTCCTTTTTTGAAAAGAAAGCACACGTTAATTTTCTTCAATCAGGAACACCAGCAGAGCTACTTTAAAAATCTGTCATGCGGTGTTTTATTCTTTAACCAGTAGGGTTTGCGTTCCATTACCCTTTTATTCTGTTTCAGTGTGTTATGATTGCGGCGAGAACGCGTGGCCATAACGGAGAGAAAGAGGTCATTACGCCCGCGGGCAGTTCTCACGCCGCAACCGCATCCGAGTGCTGGGGGATTGGAAAGCCGTGTTGATGGGGCGGCCCGGGGCGGCGCCGGCCGCTGCGCCGCGAGCGCGTGTTCAGAGCGCGTTGTGGCGGCTGTGCGCGCTCCCCTCTCTCCCACCTGCCCCCCCCCCCCCGGACGTCGACCCCGCCACCACATCCTTTCCCGCGCTCGTTGCCCTCACTGCCACGCGTCACAACTCCGCCCCCTTCACCTACACCGTCCTCACAGTTCTAACCAATCTCTCCATGGAATTTAATCACTGCCTGGAGAAGAATTCCTGCAACCGGCTGCTCTGACCAGTCGTTTCTTTGCTCAATACCAGAAGAATACAGAATGAGTTCTATTACAAAAGAGCCACGGATCTCGCGCGATGTTCCCTTCCCCATCCATGTCCTCTCTTCACCGCTTACACACAATCGTACGCACACCACCACACACGTTTGGAGACCAGTCATAAACGCGCGCGGTCTTCCGGTGAAGGAGATACTTGGAGGGGAAAATCCCGTCGTGTTCGTAGACATCAGATTTCGCATCGCAGCGGAACCACTACGCCACCACTCGCGATGTGCTCGCAAAAGGTACCCTTCGTGTCAGAAGTTGACCCACTCACCGATTTCCTCCCCACTCCTTTACCCCCCCCCCCCATCCTCACGCCACACTCTCCATCGCCCACATTGCCCTCGCCACTCCCCAAACATGGTTTCATGCCACGTCTCGTTGCTCGAACACCACCTCCGATTGCCCCTTCCCCGTTCGTAGGCTTCCGCGGCCGGAGTCAATACATTCTTGGCTATCCGGGATGAGCCAGTCTCTGTCAATTGTGCTGACGTTTCTGTCATCTTGCTGCGGCCTTCTTCACAGCTATACTGCTCTGAACTGCTGAGCAGTATAGCTCTGAAGAAGGCCACAGCAAGATGGCCGAAACGTCAGCACAATTGACCGAGACGCGGCTCATCCCGGATAGCCAAGAATGTCTTTCCCCTTCCCCTCCCACCTCGTGTCACCCAGCATGCGTCCCCGTGCTGCCATTGCCGTCCCCACCGCAGGTGCGGGCGCGTGCTGTCAGAGACCGCACGCGCGCAGCTGCGTGTTCCCACGCCCGCCCGCACCCGCCGCGTGCGCGGGCGCCCGCGGTCGACACGGCCGTGCTTTCACGCGCGCCGCCGACAGAACGCTCGCTGTCTGGCGGCAGAGCGCGCGCTGCGCCGCGTTGCGAACGGGGGGAAATGCAACAGTGCATTATTAAAGTAAGCGAGGCTGTAACGGCGGGTGAGGCTTTTTGTGGGTCTGGAAACACGGGTTTAAGTAAATAGAAAAATATTTGTGCGCTCTAATGAGACAGAAAAATACAAACATGTTTTCCATCCTAACAGTCAATTTTGTTATAATCGTACTTGCAACAGTGGCAAATCACTTCAATTGGTCATTTCAGTTTCCCCTGTATTTGATTATTGACCAGGCATGCCATTAGGAATACATTTGAAGTCTCTCACACTTTGGCGACATTCTTCAGAAAAAAACAACCATCAAATTTGCAAAAATATATGTTAATGCTATATTATTGTTTCTTGAGTACCTTTCTATGTTCTGTAGAAAAGATCTAATCATCCACTTGCACGCACATGACATCTATGAACACATTAGGAAGTCACTGAATATGCTTCATTTATTTTACTCCAGAACGAATCCAGGTGGTGGTGTTCCTTTCAACATCAAAGTAATTCTAGTTAGTGACGTCGTCTATGTAGAACTGATACATAAGAATAAACGAATGGTGTTGCAACATAAAATCTACTGCTTAACTCAGTTTTGTGTCTGAATTAGAAACAGAGTTCTGCTAAAATCGAGTTAGTAAATAAGTAAGTAACTGAATAATTAGCAAGTACCAGAATAAGTTAGTTAGTAACCGAATCATTAAATTTAGGAAAAAATAAAATGTTGTATGTAGCACGGACGTTAAATGATCTTAATGATCTCGGGATTGATAAACGTTATAACACTCTTGATGCATAAGTAACTATTAACTCTAGACCGCTAAAAGTAGTGATTTTCGAATGTCATTCAAGTACATGGCGAAAAGTGAAGTAAATGAAGACGCTATTCCTTAAACACATAATTTTCCAAATACAGTTTGAATGATTTAGCGAAACTTTGTAAAAACAAAATAGGTGACATGGAATTAAGTTCCTTGCGTAGTCCCTCTAGGTCTCTTTGGAGACGTGACGTATGGCTAACTGCAGCACAATTCCACTAATCGCACATTTCATTTTAAGCCTCTTCGTCTGACTGGAATTACGTTGATATTCCCATATTCGCCGCCCATGCCACTAAAATACAATTTGAACCAGATTTATTGAGCCCGTCGCCCAAAACGTGGTGCAAGCGGCGTGAATTAATTCGACGGAGTGCAGATGCCGCATTGTGAGCTGGCTGGCTGGCGCGCGCCGTACTGTCCCCTTGTAAGCCGAGATTTAGATTACTCATCCTTAGCGCCGCGGTCCCCCTATTAGTCAGATCCGCACGGGGCGCCTTCGCTGCGCCCCCGCCCCCGCCCCCGCCCCCGCCGTGCGGCGCCTCGGCGTCCATTGTCAGCGCCCCCGCCGCGCGATCCGCCGCTGCGGAGACTCGCATTCAGCCCCTCCCCCCCCCCCTCGCATTGCAATCCTCTAGGTTTCCAGGAGGCTCAGCGAAACAAACGCCGACGCCCCGGTGGCGCTCGCCTCGGCCGCAGCTGCCGCCGCTCCACGCAGGGCCACACACTCAACTCTGCAGGGTATTTGCGTTCACGCTATTTTATGAATTTTGGGGGGAAATCAATAATTGTAAGTTATCAAATCAAAAATTGGTTTACATTATATTTTAAATAGATTTACGTAATTGAATTGGTACATATTATTTATTACTACGAAAAATAAAAAGGCTAAAAATATCTTCGTAAATTCGATAACACGCTTTGACCCGAATATATTAGCTTCTCCGGTAGGGACGGTCAGAGTGTGCAGGGTAGCTGGAGTTGCTTGTCCCAGGCCTCCACTTAAGGGTGGTACCTCAAATTTATACAAAACGTTTTTTCTACGTCTACAGTATTGTGAAGATACTTTTTTCATTTCTTAATGAAATGTGTTCATCAAAAACAGATAAGATCATGTTAAATTTTTTGAAAATATTAGTATTTTTTGTGTCACCCGCTCCGAATTCACTGCGCTTCATGAATGCAATACAGGTAATTCCAGGCAGTTGGATGCTACGTAAGTTAGAATTTGTTTATTATTTCCTATTTCTTAGTTTGTTTCTTACATTGGAGCTTTTGTTATACGTTTACATATTAGTCTTTTAGAAATTATTGAACACCTATTTTAAATTGCGTCCTTTAATTGCATTAAACGTAAAAACGAAAATAGATGATTTCACTTTGCATAATAAGATGTAGGTATGAAGAGTAATGCGTGTAAAAACGGAGTAATTTTGATGAATATAAAAATATTATATTTAATTATTTAATTTTTCTATAAATTTTCATTTTCTTGCTAGCAGTATCGAAATTGCTAATTTGCAAAATGTGTATCTCATACGAATTAGCTATCATTGTTGCTTGTTGCAACCAATTGTTGTAACGCCGCACTGATAATAGAATGCGAAAATGATGGCCGCCTTTTGTTCGTGTTAATATAAACTCATAATTTTATTTACGGTTAAAATACGCATCAAGCATCGTACATTTATGTAGAACGTGAATACATTGAATTCAGTGGTAGAGAGAGGTTTTCGTTTAAACATTTGAATTAAATATATGTATTTTTCACGCTTCGTTTGTTTAAGAACTATTCAAATGATAGTTGAAGAGTAAGGCAGATATTATCATATTATACTATTACATAGCCATTAACAATATCGCGAGAAAATACGTGCTGTTGTAGCTAGTTTAAATGTACTAGTTGTACTTGTAGCTGTACAAGTTTAAATTGAAACATTACGATAGGAACGTAAATAGAAATAGGAAATGCACGGTATAGAAAATATAAATATCATTGCAAAAGAAAAGAAAGACGAGTATCTATTATTACAAAGTGTTTTAGAACAGAATTTGTTCAGATCAAACCCCAGTAACTATCGAAATATATTGTTAAACTCAGGTCTGAAGTTGATCTAACGTCTCTATAAAGACCAGATGAAGCAGAGGTGGACTCGCCCCAGACCCCGCCCCCAGACCTCGCCCCCAGACCCCGGCCCAGACCCAGACCCCGGCCCAGACCCCGGCCCAGACCCCGGCCCACACCCCGGCCCACACCCCGGCCCACACCCCGGCCCACACCCCGGCCCACACCCCGGCCCACACCCCGGCCCACACCCCGGCCCACACCCCGGCCCACGCCCCGGCCCACACCCCGGCCCACGCCCCGGCCCACACCCCGGCCCACACCCCGGCCCACACCCCGGCCCACACCCCGGCCCACACCCCGCCTCCTATCCCACAGCTTCCGACGCCGGGGCGCAGTTCGCTCGACGCGCGCAGCATCTCGTCTAACCGCCGCAGACTCGCCGCAACTTCCGTCATCCACGCAACCTCTCTCACCTCCTATTTCTCTGGGCTCCCAGCGGAGCTGCCACTTAGTTCCGCAGACCTCGCACTCCGTCACCACCCTTCACAACATCCCCCCGCCCGGCACGCGCAAAACTCGGAACTCAGTGCTGCTCGCGAGCAATACATCTTCGTGCGTGATGGCTTATCAGTGCTCTCAAGATGGATTTTTCTCCGATGGAAAGAACACACAGCAATGTAATTATTTTTTCCCGGAAATCTTCAATCAAAGTCCCGAAGAAGGTGATCTATTTCTGTTCTTTCCTGAACAAATTGATGTCTTCGTATATTTGGGAAAGTGCTCCTTTCATTTTCCATTGTCTTTTGACAATAAGCTTTGTCTTTTGAGAATTTTTTTTTTAATTTCCTCTTCGTACATGAAAAACTACATTATACTAAATACATTGATTTTATAACAGCAGATCGCTGAAGCAGGATTATACATTGTACAAATGTATGTGCAGTCCTGAATTATGCACTTATATGTGAGATCACTTGTGTCTAACGAAGATGAATAAGCAGATGCTTTAGATAAAGGTTACAAATTTCAAGGGCATGTAGATGATTGTCGCTTTTTGTTAATTAACGTGTTTTAAGATATATACTATAATGAAGTTGCGCGAGCACCTTTTTTGACAGGGCGACTCTTATTAGAAGGCAACTCACCCGTAACTGTTGTTTGGAAAGAACAGGAAATCTGCTAGACACTATAAAATGCAGAGAATGTTCGCAGTTGCATAAAGTACATATCAAATAATGTGTAGTTTCATTCCATTCAAATGTCTAGAAATCCCATATTTTTATTTTTTCCTTATTTTCGTATTATTTTATTTTTAAGTAAAATGTATAAAATTATAATTTAATGCACAATTTAAATAAGAATTACCAAGCAATTCTCACTTTTATAAGCCCTTATATCATTTACCCCATATTATCTCGCATTTTAATCATCCGGGGTAGCCGTCTGGTTTCAAGATTAAAACCTTAAAAATTACTATATCTGTGAACCTACGAACAGGTCACGTTTGAACTCATACATTCTTTTGCCTTCCAGGTCCAATATTTTTTCTCAAAGCATCACATTTCGAATAAACGCGGAGACGCCTGCATTCAAATTAATAAAGAATCGACATTCCTCGTCACGCGCGTGCCCGAACAGAAATCGAGCGGTCGAACGGGGCGGGGGCGGGGCGGGGGCGGGGCGGGGGCGGGGCGGGGGCGGGGCCGGGGGTGGGGGTAGGAGGCGCTTCCAGGAATGCGCCCGCCCTTGCACCACTTGCCCCGTTCCCGCGAGCGGTCAAGGCGCCCCCCCCCCCGCCCTTGACCCGCACTGTCTTCCCTGCGGCCACACGGCATCGCCCGGCCCGGCCCGGCCCGGCCCGGCCCTGCCTGCTGTTTGTTTCGCCTTAGAGGCGGTTCGAGGAACAGCCCGCGCTCCCAGAATTTCAGCTCTTTCACTGGGGCGGAGCTTCGTACAAGGCCTGATGGCGGGCATTCTTGTCCCTCTCCCCCTCTACTTCCTCTCTCTGTGAGAGGTTTATCATGTGCAGAAATTAAATGCTCAATGAACACATCGCCAAGAAATATATTTTGGTAACTATTTTAAAATGCGGTTTTACCATTTTTTAAGAAAAAAGTAAATAGGCAAATATCTTGCTTGTGGAGGAAATAAAACGCAATAAATATTACAAAATGAAGATTATACTCAAGTACAACATTATACACAAGTCTGGACAATTAAAGCTGATTTTACTTAGTTGCTCTGGTTCCGTGAAGTTGGAAGGCATGTAATAAATAAATAAATTCAATATACTCTGTTCCTTAATGAAATGTACCATAAAATGTCAAGTGCGCTAAAGGGAATAAGGTCTTACATAACAGACACCAAAGAGAGTATTAATACCATCTGGTAATTTTCCTTTAAAGGAGCCAGAGAACTGTAGAAACATTCAATGCATGTGTTTCTCTTACTGCGTTATTCCTAAAAAAAATAATCTGGAATGCTTGCTTTCGGATGAAAAGAAGCCAGGGAAATGAACAACATGCCTGGAAAATTATGAGGATACTAACAAAAGTATTTATATAAGGAAAAGTGGGCTTGTTGACATAAGCAAAATGTTGGCATTTAAGTAAAAAATTTAATTTTAAAATTTGAAGTTTACTAATGAATGTGGATTTGGGCATGCATTTCATTCGCGAGTAATTCTGTAGAGCCCTCAGAGGTTTCTACCACTGATGGGGAAAATGTTAGCTGGTTGTTTCGGTTAAGCCTATTTTCGAAGAAAAGACTTCGTACTCTGAATTCGTGTTCGGTTAAAACCAAGGAGCTTTCCTTGGAGTGTCCGAACTTTAGATGAACCCTTTCACGCTAACGACATCCAATTCATATAATGACTCACGCTTCTTTAGACATACTTTAAAAGCCCTTAAGTTAAAGAGACTGTGGAGCGAAAGGGTTTCCTTTAGCGTCTTTCAGAGGAGGTGAAAGTGCATTAGAGCAAAAAGAAATTAAAAAGTGTTGAAGTACTGGTGACACGCAGGACGCTCAAATTCAAAATATTTTATGCTTCCAGGATGCAAGAAAGAAAGGGAATTTTAAAAGCCGTCCGAGAAAAACCAGAGAGGCAGAAGAGCTTATAAAGTTGAAATTCGCCACTGCTCCAGTGATAAAGATTCAGTTTAGAAAAGTTTTACTTGTTAAATATGGTACATTTCTTTTGTTAGAAAGTTTCATTCGAAGTTTAAAAACCGTTGTATTGGAAAGTAATAGTCGCTGCTTAACTTTGTATTATCCAATTTCTTGTGAAATAAATTGTGCGAATAAAAGATACGGGCAACTCCTTGCGTAACCTTTTCTTGCGATAAATGTTAGAGAAAGTTTCCAAGTTTTAGTCGGAATAAGGATTGGAAAAGTTGCATATGGAATGATCTTAAATAATGTAATCCTATCTCTCGAAAAGTATATTTAACTCTCGGTTCCTGAAAATAAAATTTTCCGCACAGTTATTTTAATTGTAACAAACAATATTAATGTAATGATGTTGTTCGCATCTTGTAATAAGAAAAGTGTCAGTAATGTTAAGATTATCCAATGTTTCTTCCATACATAAAATCTTGAGCTAAATTTATGTTATTTTATTTCGACAACCAAGTCTTTCTAGTAAGTACTAATATTTTTATACAAGCAAGCCAACTTGTCACGGACTGTAATTGGAATACTCAATGTAAATAATGTAGAAAGAAATGCTGCAGTGCAAATATATGATAAATGGTAGAAAAATTGGATAATAAACTGGATAAAGTGAAAAACTGTTCATAAATGTTTGTAGAAATTGCAATGTCTCAGGTGATTTGCTGCTACATCCGAAAAAAGATAAAAAAAACAAGGCACAGCAGCCAGTGAGACTCGAAACATCAGATACCTTCCATAAATGTTGTATACTATTACAAATTCCGCAGTGACAGAGACCGAGAGAGCAGTGACCGAGATACTAGTATTTTTCCTAACTACAAAAGAAAAAAAGATGAATGAAACGTGTGCAACACGCTCAATAATGTGCGGTGATTCGTAAACTTGACCGTAACTTGGCAGTTGTGTCGCTAGTTGGATGCGACCAATGCACCTCGCTTTGCTCTTGCATTTCCAAGTGAAGGGCGAGACAGCGACCTTCAGTCTCCGAGATAAATATAAAACATTGGAGTCAAGCCAATGGAAAATTTCAAACGCATTGTACACTAAAATACAGATAGAGCGCTTATTTTAACTCCCTTCCCTCTCCTATTATTAAATTATACTTAACATTTCTCCATCTGGTCACAGTTGTAAGTTTGATTTCACGTCCCCTACTATTATATGCATGCCCAGTTTGGATCAGCGCAGCCAAATCTAGTACAAACAAACTCTAAGTAATCCAAAATCAGTTCCTTCTCACCATCACGAATGCCCCATGGTACATCTCCAAATTTCAACTCCATAAAGAATTCCAGCTAGAACTGATAACCAACCGCATCATTTTTGGATCCACCCACTTCTTTCAGAATATCCCAAATGTACCCAACCTAACCCCGTTAAGTCTCTGCCAAAATCCAATATACAGAACCCGCATCAAGAATAAATTTCCTTTCCATACATTTCTAAATAAATTCTCAGATCTCGAACCAAAGTAAAGGTATTATATAAAGATACTTATTAGAGACGTAAGATTATACGTAAGATTATTTTAAGGTAATTATAAGCAATTACAACAAATGTAGAGTGTATTGAACACTGGTCTTTGTATTGTCACATCCAAATGAAAATAAATAAAATAAAATAAAAAAGTTTTGATTCCCGGCTGTCACTTCTTTGAAAGCCAAACATCATTTCCAACAACTAAAGTATTTCTGCTCGATTAAATACAGGCATTCCACACTGTTCCTTTTCTCCATATGCGGAGCCCGCAACCCCAGCCAGAGGTGGCCAGCGAGCTCATTGGCCCAGACGCGTGCCGGGAAGGGGGGCAGAGGGAGGGGGGCAGAGGGAGGGGGGGCACTCACCTTCTCCCCGCGCTCCGTCTCCACGGCCCTCTGCGCCGCCGCGTCGCACTTGTTCCCCGCCAGCACCTTCACCACGTCGGGCGCCGCGTTCTGCAACGCACCAACACACTCCAAATAGAACACAGCAGCAAGGGCCTCACAAACAGAATGCTCTCTCCGTTGTCCAACTTTACAAAGAGCTAAACATCACGTATCATCAAACACTTTGCTACACCCACAAATAACTTCTATTCCAACGTCAAAATAATAAGTAATTTAACATAGACAGGCTACAGTGTGTCGAATAATTTATCAAAACGAATTTTTAAAAAAACATATTTGCTTTGGAAGCCATTCTAAATAATTATTTAAATAAATTGATAAAAGTAGAGGCACTAGCAGATACACCACGAGTAATGTAATTACGATAAGTGTAATGTTATAGTGTAGCTGGCCACCAACATATGAGAAAGTTTAGTACTACAATATGTTAATTTTATACCATTTTTATTTATATTTTCTATTTAAGTAATAGATTAAAATAAAATTCATTTCTCGGGAGAACTATCGTCTGAAGTTTGTAATTTAAGATTCATATTGATGAAATGTTTGTTCGAAATTTCGTTAATTCATTTTGACCATCCTAACTGTTATCCACAATAGCCAAATACCATTTATTATATTTTATATCTCCCATAAACATTAGAATAATTAAAAAGGACCATTTATTTCTTATTTAACAATAGAGTTGTTTGATATTTTAAACTGTAATTTCTTTGGTTTCAGAAACAGAATGTGAACTAAAAATAAAATGACATGTACCCATAGATTTTTACATTGAGAATCATTTCAAATAATTTGCATGAGTATGTTAAAGATGTATTATTAGTTTGTTCTAAAGAGACAACTCTGTTTTGTTTTGCGTACAAACGTACTATTAAGGTTAAAACGCTATTTACTACACTACCCCATAAAATTATTTAACGTTTCCTTTAACTCAACTTTTCACTCATCATTTTTTACATTTCTCAAAAATGAAAAAGTGGTGAAAAAATACATACTAACTTTTTTATATTATCACCATTAAAGCTATGAAAAATATAATATTAGAGATTGTTCAAAAGCTTTACCTTCTAAAATCGTTAAATATTTCTTCTTCGAGTAAATTACTTCCCTACAAATAACAACCCTAAAAAGAATATTTTAATCCTGTAGATACCGTCTAATAATTTGAACAGATGTAAAGCATCTTTTCTCGTAAATGGGATTACGGCGAAAAAAACGTTCAGTGTTTTGTTTAGTTAGAAAATCGTATTTCATTTTTTTAGCTCGGAAGAAGGAAGCTGCGTGACAACCGATTTCTCTGGATTACGCAAAGTTCAGAGGTCGCAGAGGAGGTAATGGAAAAAAAGAATCTCAAGAGAAAGCACAGTAAAATAAATACGTCTCACAACTTTTTTTTCTGAACTTGATGTTTTACAACTTCATTTTCACAACAACTAATGATTAACTAAAAAACATAAAACTTTAAGAAACTGAATAATCATTACACGAACCATTTGAATTCTTGTAAAAGAACACATTTGTTTGAATTATCTGACAAGACATTTTTTTTCTTTATTTGTTCTTAAATAATATTGAACACTAAGCAAATAAGAATTTGTAATTACAGTTTTATTACTTTCAATGGAAAGAACAATTATCCACTGTTTTTTGAACAAATGTGAATCCAAATCATTAATGGCATTTGTTAAAGAAGAAACTTACATTATTACACATTTTCTTCGATGGCAGTTTAATGGACTTACAAAACTACGCTTCAGCGTCGTCGGGGGATCTTCTTTCTAATACCCAGGAAGCGTGTTTCTCAAAGGAACAACAATATAAATTATTTAAGAATTAAAATTCCTTCCGAGATAGCAGCCGTATCTTCCAATTTACTTCTCGAATTTACTGCCCGTTAAAACTTGGTCGGACGGCGGGGGCGGCAGCGGGGGTTCACGCTGGGGGTAACTACCCGGAGATGAACGTCAATTAGAGCTCGGCGAGGGGCGGGGTTGGGGGTGGGGGTGGGAGCGCCCGAGGTAGGGCCCTGGGCGCCCCCGTCCCCGCTTGCGTCCTCGCCCTTCCTGCTAGGGCTTCTTCCCTGGTACCCTGTGCGTTGCCGTTCCACCTCGCAGTTTCTGACATTGTGCCTTCACGCCACCGCCCCTTCTCAAGTCCACCGCTTGCGTTGTTGCCATTGCTGGAAAGGATACAGGCCTCACCAAATTTGCTGCTTGATTCGCATTGTGTCTATTAGTTGTTTGAGTTTGTGGGCGATTAATTCCCTTACTAATGGGTCTTCAATTGTCTCCACAGTTTTCTTTTTTCGAACCTTCTTCTATAATATATTCCAATCGTTTCATTTTCTTTATTGACTCTTCATATTTTGGAAAATGTTTGCAATGAATGAGGTTGCTTGATCAAGAAATTCATCCAGGTTGTCAGTGATAAGATTGTTATTGTCCCGAAATTCAATGTTTCTCCCTTTTTTATACATTTTTTCCTCAAAATTCTATATTCTATTTAGTTTCTTCACCCTAAGAGCTGAAGCTACTACTAACAAATATCAGCAAATTACTTAAACAGTGTAAATTTTCTTATTTTCTTCTTGGTTGTTAACTTTGAATTCCGTTTCCACCAACAAGATTTTGTGTCCGCTTGATCTTTTTCTTTTATCTGATTTATCTGATCTTTATAGTTTAACGATTCTTATCCGAACTAGTAGTTTTGGCAACTCTCCAACTTGCTTGATGGGCCGTGGGGCATGCTTGTGTACGACGCCACTCTTGAGGCTTAGTGTACCCGGCTACCTGAGTTGAGGCACCTATTCCCTGTCTAACCCCCGAGCTGTTACACTGCTCAGGCGCACAATAAATTGCTTCCCTCTTCCTGCGGAGCAGGGGATGATGCCTCAGAGAGCCTGACCAACACGGGGCATTCTGGTCTTTAAAGCTGCCCTCTCACAGACAACCCAGGTTTACACGTAAGCTTCCGCGGCTCGATTCCATAAATTCTTGGCTATCCGGGAGTCGCCGCGTCTTTGGCTGAGAGGCCGACGTTTCGCCTGACATGTCGCAGACTTCCTCAAGGCAACAACGTCACTGCCCTGAGGAAGCCTGCGACATTTCAGGCGAAACGTCTGCCTCTCAACCAACGACGAGGCGTCTCCCGAATAACACAGGTTTGTCAGAACCTGCGATAAATACATTTAAAATTGTCTCGATTCACTTCGCAAACAATGAAGCAGTGTCGACAATTTCACATCCGGCATCTCAGATTCGTCAAACCTGTCTTGCCTGTGCATGGGCCGCTTAAAGGGCTTTACATACTAACAAGCCACGCTCAAGGGTCTGAGTTGCCCCGGTTGTAAATCTGTCGTGGCCGAATTGTTGCCCACTGTGGTAACAATAATGCAGCGCCCAGGAATTTATAACCTGCTCCTGGCAGGCTTGTTTCGCGAAGCTTGACCGTAGGGGTGTAGCAAAGGAACGACCAAGACTAGAGTAAATATTTAGGCAAAAATTATCCAGAGAATTATTTTTTATCATAACTAAAAACATATCCCCGTATATTTGCATGGTTGAAACTGGTAAAAAAAATTAATTCGATTTTCCTGCCAATTGCATGGTTGTAAGATGCGAGTTCCCACGTGGTGGCGAATTTTGGACACTACTTCATTGCTGAAACTCTGAGTCAGTTACCGAATAACTGCTGGATTCTGGAATCGGTTTCTCAGATTAATACCAGGGAAATTCCGACGTAGTTCCTTAAAAAATGGACGTGATCTTTTATTCTTCATCATTGTTTCTTTCTCTCTACTCACACATATGCAAACACGCGCCCAAGCACACAGTTATATGCATTAAACCACTGCTCATGTCGAGAGATGAGACCGGAAGAGGGTTTGCCTCCTCTGGGGCGGTCATGCCCTGCTAGGGGAGATACCTGGTTGAGTCATAATCCCGCTAGGCACCGAGTGGATCGGCGACGTGACTCACGTTTCAGTTTTGAGAAACACCGCCGTCTCCCGGTGCATTGCATGCACTGTATTTACGGGACTACAAACTTCAGTTGTAGTCTTGCCCGGAATCAATTCCCACGCACTCTCCCACTGATTACGGACACTTGGCAGCGAGTCGCAACCGCGGCCGCGCCGCCCTCGCTCCGCGGGCGAGACATTCGCCCGCGTAATCCCCGAGGTAATGAAGAGGCGTTTAGCGCGTGGTTCGTCGCGCAGCCGCGCACCGCGTCTACGACCCTCTAAATTTATCCCGGAACAATTTCGTTGGCCTTAAAATGACGTTATGGCCGGGAACAATGAATTTAGCGCGGCGGGGCCTGTAAACAACTCCACGCAGCCCAGAGGGGCGTGGGAAGGGGCAGGGGGAGGGGGAGGGAAAGCGCGAGACGCGTGGGCGAATCGCACACGTCCACCAACCAACCGAGCAAACACGGTTCCATAATGGACTGTATGAAGGCGCCGGCTCGCCGCAGAAACGAAACCCATTCGGGCCACGTCGATTCCAAGCAAATATTTGGGGGACATGGGATGTTTGAACGGGGCGCGTGTCGCTGAGGGATCGTGACGTTCCGAGGACGAAGAGTCCTTTCCCAGAAACTGGTTTCAGCTGCGTTCGCACTCCGAAATGTTGCTAGCAGCGGATGGAACTATTTGTGTTGAGTAGATTGCAGTTTGCGTGGCCGAATGTAGGGACTGGTGGCGAAAGGTAAGCTTGTTTTCAAATACATGAAGATTATTTTCAAAGATTGCCTCAAGAACTAGAAGTAACAAGTTGAACGCTACATTTTATGTGATTCGTTCCTCTTGTACTTCTGTTCAAAATGTTCGATCGAACAGATCGAAGTTCCAACAAAATTCCAAATACCTACAGAGCGTGCAATGAAAAAATATAATTATACCGAGAGAAGTATTCACATTCACACAGTCACATTTCGTATATTTATAAATATTCTTACGAGTGTGATATGTTAATAGCCTTTGAGAGTTTGTTATACTCTAATGTAAATTTTAAGTACTACGAATGTGAAAAAATTCTTACTCAATTTTCCTCTTGACAATATTAACGTGGAACGTTTATACTGAAGAGCGATTAGTAAATTTGTGAAGGAAGCAAAATCTCACAATCTATTTGTAAAGAAAGACGATATTCTGTATTTTATGTACCTATGAAGGCAATATAAAAAATAATGGTAATACTAAGGTTTTGTATAAAACATTTTTTTCTTGTATTTAGTTCAGCATACCAATCAATTTTTGGTGAAGTTTGTGTGAGATAGATTAGTTAATTGCGCAGCCTGTCTAGGTAGGTACATAGAATGAACGGTATGTTGCATTTTGAATATGCAAGGAAACAAAATGTGATTTTAATATCCAAGATTTGCATTAAATAATAGAGTTGAATTCTTTATTTCAATGAATTCCTGATGCAGTTTGCATGCGTTAGTTACGATTTTTTATGTAAGCACAATAGTTATGTTTGTCGCCATCGAGTGTCATTTGAACTTTTCTGATTGAAGTTCAAGATTTTCAAGATGACTACACTTCTATTGTGGCTCTCTTGTATCGTATGTCTCTAGGGTTTAACACAACTTTTTAATTTTTAACATTCTGTTACGTAAAACTGTTGTTTTTTTTGCGAGAGAAGGCGCTATAAAGAAATGTTCTGAAGCAAAGAAATGCAATTTCTTTTCAATTGCTTAAATCTTTCAAAAACCTTTTTGAAAAAATTCATGAAAAAGTGCAGAAACTGCACATACGTCGTTACAAAAATCATTGATGTGTTAAAATTTGAACATTTTGTGATAATTTCAATATTTAGTGACCTCTCAATCTGATTCGAGGGTACTACATTATAATGGCAAATACATTCCACTGACATAAAGAATGCGATATAAATAATCGCAAAAAAATATTTTGCATCTTTTATACATTAAATACTTTTAACTGCCAAAAAATCCTTCAATCGTTTTGTCATAACAAATCCATTTTAATAACCATGAACATTGTTGTCTCTGAGCAAGATAATATAAAGAGTTTTACATTCAATTCCAATTATATTTCCAAACTTGCTTTGATTCTTCGTATGCTATTACAATTCGCAACTTTATTATGATGTTCATGCTGGCAAAATGATATATTGCAATATAACTGGGAGTATTACCTCCGGTGTGAAAATACATCAACATCTGCGAAATGTTGCCAGTTAGTGTGTTGCCCTACCCAGTTAGAAATGTTGCCCTACCCACAAAAACGTGGAGTTCGGAACGGTTTTAGAGTTTATTGCAGTGAAATAATATTCTTATAATTTTTGTAAAATGTTTTTCTACTAGTCTTTGGATTCTGCATTGACATAAATATTTGTTGTATTGATTCTTACAAATATAGGGTCAATTATTTTTATATTCTACATTCGTATTATGTGGTGTGTTTTCTTTCTCATAAAATGTTGAATCTTCTCAGAAAATACATTTATTCAGATATGCAGAATTGTAGTACCTGTTCGGCAGCACATTTCAACATTAGATAAGATTTAACGTTTATTTTGTTGGATAGTTTTATTATCTTAATTGTGAATTAAATAAATACAAGACACAATGTATTATATTTAGTAAGCGATTTAATGGTAAAGTGAAATAACTATTATTATGATTGTTCGGTACTTGTGGAAGATGTGCATATGAAGTTCTCTTTCCCAATTCATGTCTTCTTTATGAAGTATTTGAGTAACTGCGAGTGTCGCGAGTGAGACACATGAGACGTCATTGGACGTGTCACCGTCTCCTAGTAGGGAACTGATAATGTGCTTCAGAATCCACCACAATAATCTAAGAAATTTCCAAAAACGTCTTTTTGCGTGTTTTAGAGCTGCTATCTTTGTGGATAGATCGAGAATTAACGCCAACTAAATAGATCTATGTAGGTGACGTTGATTAAACGTTATTAAACTTCTCTAACACCTTATTCGCATAAACATACAAAACAGTCGCCTTTTAATGTTTCAAAATATTCGCATACAAAACTCCGCAAAGAAAGTATTTGCAGAAGTATAAGTAAACACAAATTACACTGAATTTGTGGAGTTTTACTTGTTTAAAAAATTAGGGGACAAAAATATGAGCCATAAGCAAATCCGGGGAAGAAAGAAATGTAGTTGTAGAAAATTTGGACACAGAATTTTTGGAAGTCATTTAGAATAATCTTATACGAGAAGCAGAAATTACGCTGTAGAACAGTTTACAGGTGACGTTTTTATATGCATTTTCCTGCATATTAGCAAAAAAGTGTTCAAAATGTAGCTGTACTAAACTGCTGAACTAAAATGTTGAACAAATCACAATATCCATACCTGCACGTATTTTTAAGGCTATTACAATTTTGAAATTCCAATATTATCATATCCCGTATGGAGGTTCATATCCCGTATGGAGGTAACATAGAAGGTCATTGGGTGTTGGGAATTTTTGAATCGGTGTATAACATTAGCAGCTACTGCATTCATTGGTATGTCCAATATAAGATTCTGAAAGAGTTTGAATAAATCTATGCATGACATTTAGAAATTTTCAACACATGAAAGTACTTGTAAACAGTATACTGCGTCGGTGCACCCATATTCAACTAGTTCATAATTTAGACAATACAGTTGTCGACTAAATTTCACTTTGTTACAACATCAGTTTATTATGTAAGGAAACACCGAATCCATTATTGTTCCAACCAATTATAGGGATTTTGTAAATATCCTGTGTTCTTTATCCATTTAAAATAATCAAAATGAACGGATACAGTGGATAATATTTGATGATCATTACACTTGAAAGCTACGTGTGGTTCAAATGTACGAAATGCTCAAGACCACTCACCTCCTGGATGTTCCTGAGCCAGTAGGAGAGGTGGTTGAAGGAGTCCAGGCTGGTCACGTCGTACATGAGCAGAATGCCCATGGCGCCGCGGTAGTAGGCCGTGGTGAGAGTTCGGAACCGCTCCTGCCCCGCCGTGTCCCTGCGGGCACGCGCATTCACATCCTCTGAGTAATGATAATAATAATAATAATAATAATAATAATAATAATAATAATAATAATAATAATAATAATAATAATAATAACGACATATTTATTTTGGCCACAATTGGCGTCTTTGCCAGGTGGTAGCCAATCAATTACACTATACAAATGAAAATGAAGTGACATTAAATATTTCATAATAAATACAGTGAAAACCAACAATGAAGTAATAGTAAATATAATGTATTACCTAGAACCGTGTATACCCCAGCATAGCAAGAATGCCTCCATTTCATGCGTACACATGTGAAACTCAGACTCTCTGTGCACACACCCAAACACGCACACACCGCGCACAAGTACGTGTACACACACACAAATATACACACATACACATACATATACATTCATATACACATATATGCGCATATGCATATACATATGCACACGTGCGTATACACATATATACACACATACATATGTACACCCCAAAAATATAGCCCAGCCCCACACTCCACTACACTGCAACGCCCAGCCCCACACTCCACTATATTTTATTTTATTTTTAACATTGGTAATGTCGCATATCACACTGAATTTCCCTGGAAATGCACTTAACTTCACTAAAAATAGCTAATAATTTGAAGAAAAGAAAAAGAAAAAAATACTATTTGAGACTTCTTATGCGATTTTTAAAACACTTTACATTCTTGGGAAAGGGCTCCATGACTGTTGCAGGTATTTCGTTCCAATCCCTAATTGTGCGATTTACAAATGAATATTTACCGGTATCAGTTCGCTGCCGTTGAGTTTTTATTTTCCATTTATGATCTTTTCTCCCTATACGTGCAGGACTGTCTAGTCTCCCACTTATTCCCTTCCACGCTGGAGATTTATTATACGCTTTAAACATACAACATAATCTTGCATTCTTCCTGCGGGTACTTAATTATTCGAAATGTGTTTGTGTGTCACGTTCCCTTGCAAACCCTCTATTTATGAATATCACTGCCCTTTTTTGGATCTTTTCTAATTTTTTTATTTGACCTATTCTGTACGATCCCAACAAGCTGACGAGTATTCAAGAGTTGGCCTAACTAAAGATGCGTAAGCCAATTTTCTACTTTCCAAGATGTAGTAATGCATTGATATTTGAAAGTTCAAGAAATCATATTCAAATGGTAATAAATTACAGTGGTACCTTTCTCATGCCTTCAAACAGAAATTATTATGATATGTTCTGGCATATTATGATAAACGTAATCACGCTGCTTCGTGGAGCTTATCATACTATGGGAAACGAACATCTGGTCTAATTTTGCTCTTTGCATGGAAGTATGTCTGCATTTATTTAACTATACATAACCTACATAATTACAAAAGTTTTTTTCACGTGCAAGATTAAACAACAAAACAAGTAATTTCTGTGATAAATTACTAAATATATTGTCTGGTATCAATACTTTTTAATCAGCTTATGATCATTTCGATTGCGTTGCGATCATCCTCAGAGCAGAACTTTGTTTTCGGCCCAGAAGCTGCAAGCTCTGAGGATGATCGCAACGCGATCGAAATGATCATAAGCTGATTAAAAAGTATTGATACCAGACAATATATTTAGTAATTTATCATAATAAAAAGGTATCTACATCACCAGCAATCCAATTAACAAGTAATTTCTGATATTTGTACTCTTCTTTTTAGCATAATTCGTTGTTTCTTCCTGCTCGAGGTCCTGATTTTGAACTACATTTGACGCGACTTAATCGTCATGCATAATTGAAAAAGGATGCGTTCTAAGTCTTTGAAATCACTTACGCTACTGAAGTTTTTGTACTTTTTATTGGATAGTACAGGTGATACCTGTTAAAATTTAACAAATAATTTTTATCTACTTTACCATATCATGGCATCTATGTGTGTGTATTATTTTTATTTTGAATGTATTCTCAATCCTCTCTGAAAATAAATATCAGATAGACATTATTTGACTGAAATCATTTTTAATGTTTCTGGATGTAGTATGACGAAAAAAGTATTATATACATTATTAATATATTATATACATAAAATATTAAGTTATTTTGAGTTTGACTTTCGATAATGTAGTGGATAATATTTATTAAACTTCCGAAAGGTTTAGATGATATATGCTAGGTAGTTGAAACAGTTGTATCATTCGAGAACACAAATACAAATAAAGGGAATTAATATTTTACTTGTGCCCCATGGATTGCTTGCTAGTTTTCTGTGGTTCGATTCCCGGATAAAATGGATTTGATGCTTTCTAATACAAATCGTCTCAGTTTCTATAGTTGGGTCACGAAATAAAAAGCTCAGGCGGCCATGTAAGTTAGTTACAACGATGAAAATACGTAATGTTCACCGCATTCCCTTACCCTCAGGCGGGGATTATAGATAAAAACAGGGCTCACGCCTAGGAACATCGCTATTTGGCAAAAGTCAAATTTACGACACTAAAATGTCACATATATACTACATCCATACATTAATTTCTTTGTTTTCTTTTGATATATTTACACTCGTATTCAAAATTACTTTTTATTTATAGATAATAAAGTTATCAAAGGTATGATACACTTCAATTTTCATTTCTTAAGTCCAATTTTCATATGAGTATTAATTTTTTATTGAAGTATATATTCACCTGTGTAATATATCATATTTACATGTGTGAATATTTTGCACAGTCGAAATCTTTTGCATGTTTTGATGGCCAAGGACGTGTTACTCCACTGTGAGTGTGCCACTTTGCCATTTTATCCCTTAAAATACTGAAAATGCTGTACACAACCCTGAACCATGCTCGGTAGCAACTAGGAACTCGTATTCGGCGGCGTGTTTCACGCTGATTGCCGCTTTACCGCGCTGATGCACGATCTCCACAGCGCACCCTTACCGCTGAGCATATTGTCGAAAGCATCCAACATTTGTGTCGAGCTTTTGAGGTAGTCCGAGTTGCGACGCAGGTAGATCAAAAATAGATCCGTAGTTGTAGACAAAGGGCACCAAATATAGCGACACGTCCCGCGTAATTAGAGAACGCTGCAGCTCGGGATGAGGCCGAGTGATCGGCCGAAGCGGTGGCAGTCCCCCCTCCACGTATTTTAGTGTCACCCCACACGCCTCCACGCTCCAATGCCCGTAGCGGAGATCGTTGTACCTCAATTGCGAAAAGGAGGTCATTCCTAATCTGACATTTACAATTTTACAGTATTTGGTGGTATTGTTCGCGACCATCACAATTGTTTCAATATCGCACTGGTAACTCTGGACACCAACTGCTATACTTAACAATAATAATAATAATAATAATAATAATAATAATAATAATAATAATAATAATAATAAGAAGAAGAAGAAGAAGAAGAAGAAGAAGAAGAAGAAGAAGAAGAAGAACTAGCGTACCCGTGCGAGAACTCTCGCATATTTAATTCGACCCTCTTCCCTATCCATTTCCGTATGAAAAGGGAAAGTTGTTTATGAAACATTAATTTTTTTAAACAATGTATAAAGTTAAATTCCAATATATTTATAGATTATCAAATAAAAATAAAAACAATTAAATTGAAGTTTGAAACAAATTTTGAATAAATAATTGTTCATTTTTGTGGTCAAATTGCCTTCGAACAATTCACAACATTTCCTTAAAAACAATATTTGATGTAATTACACAATCTTCCTTGACAGCTAGCTTTTGGTTTTCCTTGATGTTCACAAAACTATTAGAAAATGTATTTACTCTTGAGAAAACTACGGAAAGTTAGTCTTGCGAATCAGCATTGGGCAAGTATTACCCTACCCTTTGGAATATTATTTAACTTTATTACCGAACTGAGAAGTACCCCCGTGCAATTCAATCTCCTAGAATCGAAAGAAATTAGTATAATTTCACATAGAGTTTCAGATTCTGCACGTCTCCGAGTAGGTGGGGTTGTATCGAGAAGCGCTGGACCAGCAAAATGTAATAGAATGTCCAAGACGCACTCGTGCTATAGATTATGGTGCGAAAAACGTTTCTGTAAGTCCTTTGGTCCCTAAAATTTTAGATTCTAAGCCCCTAGAACGCTTCGTAAAGGAGTTATTAAATTAAATAGATTTTAAAATTATTCCAGAATGTTGTGGGTTGCATTCGACATGAATGCCTAGAATATTAATAGTTAGATAAAGATGTTGCTAAATATTACCCTTCATTGCAATTGCCTGTATTCCATTTTTATGTCAATCCTGACGAGATATTGCTTACAAAATTTTCTTCATTTTGCTATCATTTGAAGATTGTAACATTCCTGGTGAGCAAATAATTATTAAATAGTATTTTTTAGACTTAAATAATAAAGTTTTAACAAAGACCACTGCTTTCAAATATTTCTTAGAGTCACAATGAGCATTAACTAAAAAAATACATACAGTGGTGGATACAAAGGTAGATACGCAGCAGTGCACGAAAGATTGTGAACTGTAAATCATGGTCCTGATATCATAAAATTCGGAACGTCACTCATTTAAATAAGCGGGAAAATGATTTCACAGCTTGCATTAGACAGCCCGGCAGTTAATGTACTCGCATCGTGCAACGTCAGTCTTCTCCCCTCCCCGAAAAGCGTCCAAGCCCCACCTCTTGCACTTCGGTCGCTGTCGCGGGCAGACGTCGGCTCGTAAGTGCAGAGAGCCCGCGGGAGCACGCTTTGTGCAGACCTGCCCTCAAGCAACAGCCACAACTATGTTTATAACTTTATAAAAGTATTAATCCAATTTTATTTTCTATTTCACGGCAATTCTGTATTATTTCCTTTAACTTTTTTAATGTATAAAAATTAATGTATAATTTTTAATATAATATATAATTAAATTAATTAAAAATGTATAATGTATAATTAAAAAATTAATGTGTAATTTTTTCTGTAACTATTATGAAGGAAAGAAAATTCAAGAATAAAGGACTAAATTTCTCGCTCCAAATGTGCGCGATGCACCCCTGGAGGATAATTCCACATGTAGCAGTATGACATTACGGAGTTGATGGAGTCTTATTAATCGTACAAAACCATAATCTTTCCTTGGAGAATTTCATACGGGGAAGATAATAATGACACTTCCATTAACGTATACGATTTCATAAATGTGTGGAAGATCACATAATTCATTTCTCGTTATGTAAAGTATTATATTACTTTGGTATATATTCAGAGGAGAGGGGAGGAAGTATTAAATGTTTACGTAATCAATTACAAGCGATGTTGCGTAATAATTCGAGCGAGCTATGTAATATAGATCTATCCAATTGGATTTATACATCCAATATTTGTATTAATCCGAAGTATCTTTCCCCAATTTTCAGCGAACAGTTTTTTTTTCACTCTCCCACACCACATAATCATTATGATTACAAAACCAATATTTTGTTGAAATTACTAAGGCAATTACATCCGCGCAATTGCGACGTGGAAGCCGGAGCAAAGCCCAGCCCCGGGGGTCCGAGCGGAGCGTTGACCTGGTCGCCCGCATGCAGCGGCTGCAGCTCCCTCGCATTACGTCACGCCGCCCCCAGCCATGCCCACAGCACGGGCCGCACGACAGGAGCCCGGCACGAACACCCGCCCCACCTCTGCCCTTGTTCACTAGAAGACCGCCAACAACCTTCTTCTCTACGTTTCAAATATAATGTTTTTTATTCATTGTCTTGTAAGGCTTACGGTTAACAAATATTTTAATGTTATATTTATAAGAAAATCGTACTTGTGTGTAAATGATACTGACGAAGCCTTACTAACTGGTTCATAGTCGATTAACGTCACTTTATCCAAAATGGGTGAATAACGTCAGAAATAGGAACAACTTCTAATCATACTTCTGACTGCAACCGGATAAAGTGGTGGCTAGGATAATTGAGACACGTAACGGTGTCCATAAATGGCAGATTTAAGTGTTAAAGTGTTAAGTGTTAAATCAGGGAAGAGGCTGTTGGTGAGAAGCTTTGAAGGCGCCGAACGCAATTTCGAGTTTCACTGTGACAGTTGTAAATTTCCTTTTACCCCTGAACCTAAAATAACCTCTCTATACTGTTCTTCAGTTGGCGCTTCATTACACAATTCTGAGTTTGTGATGAGGCACCAGCCCCCACGATTTACCAAAAAGTTTTTGAGTGTTTGTAAGGCAAAATTGTTAATGTAATTTTATGCCAAAATACACGCGCACACGGAAGACGCCTCACTCTCGAACAAGCACCTTATTTTAGTCACCTCTTTGTGATAACAAAATTAGTGGAATAAGGTTGGAAATGATCCTTTGTTCGTCATTCATACGAGTACAACTTTATTCAAGTCGTCTGAATATTGTGCGAAATACTCTGATACTCCTAACATTGGCCGTATTTTAGGCTTTAGCCATAACATGTACATGTGCTTATTTCAGGAAACAATCTACTTATCCTTTGCTCGCTGTCTTCATTAAATATCATACATTTGCTTTCAATGCATGATTTTGCTGATCGCGTTAAGTTCCCAATTTCGACTGCAATATTGCTTTAAGTCTAACTCAATTACGTATCGCAAACACTCTCCTCTGCTCACTTCTCTCTCCGCAGTATCTCATCGCAGTCATCCAACTAATATAATACTGATTCTCTCTTTCTCTGTCTCTCACTCTCTCTCTCTCAGAGCGCGTACCTCATTTATTCACTCGCAACCCCCTGCTCCCCGAGTGCCCCGCCCCCCCAAGTGCCCCGGTGGCCTCGTGCTCTGCGTCCGCTCCCGTTCACCTCACCGATCCCCCCCCCCCCCCGCCTTGGCAAGGCCCGTGCGCACGCTACCCCACCGGCCAGCCGCCCGGCCGGGCCCACACGGCCGGCGTGCGAGCTGACGGACGCAGCGCGCCGCTCGTTTGTCACACACACGTCGTCGTACGTCACCGGGCGGCACGCGCGCGCGCGCTGTCACGCGACGCCGCCTCCGTCTTCCGCCTTATGAGCCTCGGATCGAAGCCTTGCCTCTGGCTGGACCCGATTAGAAAGGGTGGCTGAGGGCTTGGCAAATTAGGATGAAAGGGAAGGAGGGACGGAAAAAGGGAATCATGACGGAGAAGGAGAAATGGAAAAATTGGAATCGAAAATCTCGAACGTCCAAATGGCTCCAAATTACAGAGCATCAGTCATAGTAGGCCAGGAAGCCACCAGGATGACTTAGCAATGAGAAGGAAATGTGTGTTCAGCAAATATTGTGACTAATCGTTCCATTTCTCGTCCAAAAAGTTTACTTAACACATCCATTTTGTTTAAAATTTCCATAAATGATTTGTACTTTTTAGCTTAAAGTGTTTATTTACAGTGATTTTATATTGCAAATGGGAGGGTGATATGTTTGTTTATTCAAGAGTGAATTTTTGTATGTTTGAAAGAATACTACTAATTAGTATTTACTAAATTAATAATAATCAAAAGATTTAACCTTCACCCTGATGAATTTAACCTGGAATTCGACAGATTTTTAGGTTTCAAACAATTTATAGGAATATTCAGTTATTTAACAATCACTACTGAGATAGATAAACATTTTACCAGTTCTCAGCATACGCACTGCTTAAGCGTACGTTATAACGACTTATTTTGCCTTTCGATTCGTACATGCAGTTTGAAGGAATAGTGATTAGCGAGAACATGGGAATTTGTATTACTGTATGCCCTTTCCTCAATGATACAGGAAACACACATACACACAGAGTTTGATGGTTACAATATGAAAATGGTAAAATCTTGAAGACACAAAGACTTACAAGTGCAGTTCGATATCACTGAAAGTGTTTTTGTTAAGTTACTTTCAGTGTTGGTCGTTCAACAAAATATGAGTCTGGCTGATGAAACGGTTCACATCTGCGTTGGGGCAGGATGACGCAATTGATATCGAAACAAACTTCCCACTTTCAAAAGAAATAGAGGGATGTATCACGATAAAGTGTTTAATATAATATTTTTAATATGTCGAAGGGCTTAGAAGATATAGAGGATTGACTTTATAAAGATAGTCAAAGTTCTGAAACTTTTCCTTGAAAATGACAACTAATAATGTGAACACAGAGGAGATAAAATTCTATATGAAGTTATATCAACTGAAAGCAGTTGTCACTTCCTCAGAACGGTATTTCTTGTAATTTGCCTTGTTTGTAGTGCATAATGCATTCTTTAAGAAGTCAATAATACTGTTCAGAATGTTCTATAATTAGTTTTTCATTCGTGATACCTCTGACGTAAAGAGAAATTTGATGAAACATCGTGGTGTTAGGTAGCTCACCTACCTGACAAAATAAACATTAGAAAAAGTGTAAATGTGTGCGAGTTTTGTGTACGTCAGAAAGACCTGTGGCGGTCTTCGCGAGACCTGTTTTGAATCAATGTGTAGAGAGAGAGAGAGATTGTAGATGTTCAGAAAACCGAATGGATTAGTCGAAAGCGGATTGGAATCTTTATTTGAAATTGAGGAAAATTGCTAAACATTTTCTCAGCTTTCACTAATTGTTGTAAGATACTTATAAGAAAGGGTTTCAATGGTCTTATTTTATTACTGTTAATTAATCTATGCTCATTTTTGTTCTATTATTTGTCTTCAATAACAATGGACTGTGTGGAGTTTCGAAGCCACCTAAATTACGTATGTGTGAGAGAATGGTATATGTGTGAAAGCGTATATCTTTTCAGAATCAAGATTTGAACTGACTACAAGCCTACATCAAGAAGGGAAATTTCACTGATCGAAAGGTTAGACAATGACATGAGAAAGGAATTGTTCAGGTAGTTTTGTTTATTTTTTGTTTGTGTTTTCGTCATCACAATTATAATTTTGCTATCACAGAAAGTTTTAAATATGTTTTCTCATATTTTCTTGCAACGACGGCATGTTAAATGCACGGTATTGTATTTGCGTATTTTCACAGAGTATTCTATTCTGTAAGGTGTTTAATTCTATGGGACGAAAGGTCGATGTTAATCGTCTCTTCAGACAAGATGTGAAAGAAATTATCACAGTTAGCGTATCATGTCTGCCATCATAAATTCAGTTTTCAACTTTATCTTCGTGGATGGATATTTCAGGACAAATAAAACATTTAGATAATAAATGTTAAGATTTAACAAGCTGACTTTTTTATAAGATATGTGGAGAAAATTGATATCATGTCGAAAAACCTAGTGTCATATTATTAGAAACTTTCTCGTCTGTTTTGGCAAGTGAGATATTCAAACACCACACAATTTTCTAACTTAATAATGCGTGAAAATTGTATTCTCTTCCAGCCCCAACTCCGTAAGATACTCTCGAAGGGAACTGCTTCCATGTCATTTGGCCCTTCTCCAACAACCCACAATGGTGGTACTTGCCATTTTAGTTCATTGATGATAAATGGTTTCTGATATCTCAATCCATTTATTAAATAATCAATAAAGCATACCAAATGGCTTTTGAAATGGTATCGAAAATTCCTTTTGTATATTTTAATAAATACACAAATATAAATATTATATTTGTGTATTGATATATATATATATATATATATATATATATATATATATATATATATATATAACATATATTATATATATATATATATATATATATATATATATATATATATATATATAACACGATTACATTTTACTTTGATAAATTTAAAAACAAAACGTTATTATAAGAGATGGGACATGAAAAAGACTTCAATCCATATCACACCGAACGTATCTTTCTATATCTCACACGTACATAATATCAAACATACATTTTGCTTCAGAAAAATATGCCCAACTGCTATATTGGAAATTATTTAATTGTAAAGAATAGATGGTAGGTAAAATTGTCGAATAGTACGATGAAATGCGAGATGATGTCAAGATTGTCAATACCGTCCTTGTATCAATTATACGGTGTTTCCCCCTAGTTTTGCACGATATTGGAATTTGCTGTGCTTTTTTACATATTCGGCTGATCAAGGCTCAAGGCCTTGTATCTCCAGGGCTTACATAGATTTATTGTAAGATTTTGAACTCACCAGATTTGAAGTTTAATAGGCGTTCCATCCAGGTTGATTATTTTCTGTTTGAAGTCGATACCTGAAACAAAAAACATATTTTATTTTAACAAATACTTGAAGCATTAAAATATATTCTGAAAACTTTTTTCCCTTTAACGCACGATTCTGCAAAAATGTATTTTTGCTTCCTGAAGGAGCCAATGTCAAGCTTCTGAAATTTGTCTGTCTTTATTAATATAATATTTAAAGCATCCTAAACTCATTCCATTTCAATGAGACGAATATCAGAAATTAATGTTATGAGATATGAATTATTGAATCAACATAAAAGTTACAAAATTAAGAATTTCTATTCTATAAAATTATATTCCACGACATAAAAAATCCGAATAATATTTAAAAGTACATGAACACGTAATACCTGGACCACATACGGTTACAGCCTAATTTAAAACCTTTAAATACATTGTGGATTTCGCCAGCTACAAGTTAGTGATTGAAGATCCAGTGTTCGGACGTCCCGCTGTTTCCGTTGACGTAAACCCACTTTGTCGCAAGTTTATTTCTCCTCGGAAACACTCGCAGCGGTTTCCGGTCTCTCCACGCCGCGCCCCGCAGAGCGCCGTATGTTTCCGCCGCCGGGAGCAGCAAAAAGTCGCTGCAACTTGGATCCGCCGCCCCTGTTTCGCGACGCGCGCCGTGCGCCGCCTGCAAGCGAGGCCGCCCACGCCCCCGCCCCGCCCCACCCTGCCCCGCCCCGCCCCTCACCACACAGCCCCGCTCCCGCACCGCCACCCGGCTCCGCCCCCGCACCTCCACCCGGCTCCGCCTTCGCCCCGCCCCGCCCCGCCTCGCCCCGCCCCTCACCGCACAGCCCCCCGACTCCGCCCCCGCACCACCACCCGGTTCCGCACCCGCCTCGCCTCTCCCCGCCCCGCCCCGCCCCGCTCCGCCCCGCTCCGCCCCGCTCCGCCCCGCTCCGCCCCGCTCCGCCCCGCCCCGCCCCGCCCCTCACCGCACAGCCCCCCCAACTCCGCCCCCGCACCACCACCCGGTTCCGCACCCGCCCCGCCCCGCCCCGCCCTCATCCGCCCCTCACCAACGCTCGACTCCGCCCCCGAACCGCCACACAGCTCCGGCCCGGCCCCGCCCCGCCCCGCCCCGCTCCGCCCCGCCGACCCACCACGCGCCCTCCAGCCGACCCCGCGCCGCCCACGCTGGGATCGATGCGAAGGCTTCCGGGAAGAGAAGCGGCGGAGCCAGTCGCCTTAATCAGCGGGCGCCGCCCCCCCCCCCGCCCCCCGCCCCCCCCCCCCCCGCCCGCGCGAGTTGCAGTTCTCGCCGCCCTCCCCACCCAGTTAGATCCAGCCCCTTCCTCCAACTGCCACGTTCAGCCACTGCATGCGCCTACTCCCACGCTCCCTCAACGACCTTTCACCGCCCATTCAACGAATGGTTTTAGATTTAGAAGACTGCTTTTCTTCTTGACACTGACCTTGCTTGCCTCTCTCCTCGCGTCACCCTCCGCCCATTATCCTCTTGCATCCTCTCCTTCCCTTTACCCTTTCGCCCGCCCACATTCCGGCCTCACCTGATCCACCTCTCTCGTACCTTTATCCCGTCCCTAACGCCGCCGCTTGTCCTTCCTTTTCCCCTTCCTGTCGATTTTAGTTCTCTAAGCACTGCCATTCTCACATTCTACCTCCCAAGAAAAGTGATTCCACTTCTTATTTTCTTCATCTTCCTCCAATGTCATTTCATTGTCTCACTGTCTCTCTTGACGCCACTCCAATGAAGTCCCTGTCGTAGATCTTGCTATCTCCAGCTTGACGGCTCGCTAAGATTGCATTCACTTGATAGTCACTTCTCGGACGTTCCAATATCCCCATATCTCGTTTATTCCTATCTTGTCCACCAATTTTCATTCCAGTTTTCTTCACACCAAAGCCGTTTTCGATCCATCTTAATTGATTTCCTCTTAAAAACATTTACAATTTGGAATTTTCCCTCTCACCTCTTCGCCACTCTTCCAATTTTGCGTCTTCGTCATGTCGGTAACCACTCTCCTGCCTTCTCATCGTTCACGCTGTGTCTCACGCTTTTTCCCTAGCTGTCTTGTCTTCCTCCGTTACAGCTTTTTCAGCCGACGCCTCGGTGACCTCGTCGCCAACGCTGTCCCAGACCAATCTCGCGTCTGAGTCCTTCCAACGACCCTTTTCTTCTTGTCACACCACCGTGGTGTCGCCTCATCGTAGCTTTGGAATGTATATGAATTCCGCCTCCAGGAACAGACCTTTTTTGCAACCGCCAGCCCGGAATTCTCTCTCAATGCATGCAGTGATGAACGACTTCCACTTCCAAGCAACTTGAACTCAGAATTCGTACGTGTCAATGAAGTAAAATATTAAAATCTTAAAACTGCCCCTACATTTCTCAAAATATGTTTATTCTTCAATCTTTTTTAACTTAACGTTACTCGGGTATTTATTTCTCAGAATTATATATTAGATAAGAAAGGGAATAAATACTATTTATTATGAAAAATGGACGTATTTCGCTTTGCATTCCCACCAATCCCGCCCCGCCCCCCTCCGCTGCGAAAAATCGCGTACGTCTCCGCCTCGTCCAATTCCAACCAACCCTGCTCGCCCACCCGTCTGCTCAGCCTCACCCACAACAATCCCCTGCTGGCATAGGCGGCTAAATTAATTCAAATTTGGCGCCATACTCGGAATTCAACATTAAAACATCAGAATTACTACACCATATTCATAAAACATATTTTAATGAATATAAATTGGCAAAAAATATCATTACTGCTCGGATACCAGCACATAAAGATATATTTGGCAATGATATCGCTGATCTCGAAGCTAAGAGCCACAAGAAGAGTACACCAAAACCATTTACCCGAAACAGAGTTAAAAACATTTGGAAATACATTAAGAAAAAAAAGAAATATACAATGACATGGATCATGGTTAAATGAAAAATCCAGCAAAACGCGAAAATATGACTAATTTTTTGGACTTTTAACAAATACCTCAATGAATCGTCAAGAAAAATTTGCTCTAACAAGAATTCGGTCAAATCATGCTAAATTCTCTCAATTTTTTTATTGAAAAAGTTTCTCAACCTACTTTTATTACCTTCAACACTATTCTATCAATAAACCACATCCTTCTGGAATGCCCCATTCACAATAAAGAAAGAAACAGTGCCGAAGAAATGAAAATTGCAATGCTATTTTAACTTGACCAAGATTCCAAGAAAAAATAATACAATTTTGCAAAACTATTGATATTTAACTGAATTGTAATTGCATTTTATTAATGTATCAGTCGCTCATGACCTATGTTGTTCATGCGATTTAAAATTATTTTAATTTTTAAAAAATGTCTTATTCTAGAGACGCCTAGAGAGAGGCATTGTGTCAAAATCAGAAGAACCGGGTAGTGTCGGGGCCACCCACCTCGCTCATGTGTAGAAGATAAGCCAAAAGCGAGTGCCAACCTCATATGAGAAATGCATTATTACGTCAACTTGGTATTTAATTTCCAAATCGGATTTACGTACGAAGCGCGAGCGAATCTCACTACCCACTGAAATTACAAGCAGCAAGGAGGACGCTTTCCGCTCGCCAAAACCAGGTAACGCTAGCACTTTCCTTCATTCAACACTTAATGATTCTTACGCTATGTCGATGTATTTGAAAGTTTTCAGGGTGACAAAGTGCAAATAGGCGTTTTAGCTCTCCCAATATTTCGCTGCTTCTATAATCCCCCAACCCTGCTCTGCCCCTCCTGCTCGCCCCATTAGGCCTCACGTATCCCCTCTCCGCTCCACTCCTCCCGCCACATTGGACCAAACCCTGCCCACCTGTCCCAGTCTCAGCTGCGATGCAATACGTCGTACCTCAATGAATACCTACCATATTACTAAAAAGAAACTATTTCACTCGTAAAACGAAAACAAATAATTTACTCCTTCAGGAATGGATTTTCAAAATACTTTCATAATGGATATTGGAAAGGTAACTGGTCATTCTTATGGAACCTAACGTAAATTCGGCGCAATCCTGCGGTCATATCAAACTCCGTTCGAGGGCTTTGCGCCATAACACCAGTTACGACTAGTTACACTAGTGATGGACTTGTGGCCAGACATAGAGCCTGAGGCATTGCCACCGGGAGGACGACAACTGGGCGGTGTCATCGAGGATCTGTGTTTCAGATCGATCGCCAGTCCAAAGGGAGTGATGTTCTTCCGATTCTACCGGTGAGCCGCTAACCTCTCGTTACACCCGAAAGAGAACCTACAGCAGAGGGCGCCTCTGTCGTCCACACATTATCCCCCTCCGGCGAATTGCTGTTATCATTCCTGGTGACGTAGGGGCGAGTTGTGTTTCTAAAGAACATGTTAAATGGGACTCTTCTAATTGAGATAGATCTTGTTTTACGAACGTGACTCAAATTCCATCTAACCAAAGATATATAAATAAATCCTTACGAAGGAAAATCAGTCTCATTTTACCTTTCTCTTGATACACCTCTGCATTTGAAATTTTCTCAATCTCCTAAATTTGTAGCCTTACAAAAAATTATTTTTTCGGTATGTCTCATCGACTTGTTTATTATATCTCTTACTTTCTCTTTGTCAACTGAAACGCCTTTTAAAGATTTATAAAACATTTTTAAACGAAGTCATACGTTCCGTAAACAGAGGTATTGAACCAGTTTTTAATTTAATTACATGCTCACAAGACTATTGATAACATTTTTTCCCCTCTCGCATATTTAGGGCTTTAGCAAGTAAAATTGAATGTAAATCAATATTGCTACCGAAGACAGTAAATGTGATAGATATTTGACCAAAAAATAGGTGGTCCATTTTACCCGACATATGGGAATACTTTGGCAACAGATTTAAATACATTATTATGTCAATTTTAATCATTTAATATGGAAACGTTGACCTTGGGGAATTAATTTATAATGGTACTTACAGTGTAAATAGACAGAAAAATGTATTTAATATTAAGAATAAATATTACAATATCAAGGGTATATGGTTGAAATTTTTATTTTAAAATCAATATAAATGAAAACCATCTATCTCATATTTTTGAAACAAAAAAAACCCTCTTTTTAACGCAATTGGTTTTGATAGGACAAGAACAATTTGGCCTTTGCCTACAGTGTTTTAGTCGTTAACCTTTGGTGGAACAAATTCCTAAAGCATCTTTCTTAAATATTTAACGCAACCATTTTCTTCAGTGAAAATTCCTGAATTTGTCCCTCGTGGTGCTTTAATGTGTTATGTTTCACTGCAGGTACTTTCCCAATCATAAAACAGTTATTTTACTTTTGACGCTTTTGGTATTAAAATTTCAGTGCCCTCGTTATCACAGCAACTGGTGTTAAATTCATCATCTTCAAACCACTCACTTTTAGAAGACTCATTGGAACTAAAAAAATGAGTGTAGATTTCTCATTACAAGATGAATTATTTCTCCTTTCCATTGTGCTTGATACAGATGGTTGCAGTTTGTTTTGTGTTACTGGTGGCTCGTAATCCATCAGTAGATCAAGTTTGTCTAAATACCAATTACGAGATGGCTAACATACGAACTGACCTTCGGGATATTTTCCAAGTGTTCTTGTTTTCCCCTATAGAATCATATAGTATTAGAGAGAAAGTTACGTACCTTTGCGAAGAAATGTGTCGTTTTTAATCTTAATTTCGTGCAAAACTCTCTCACACAAAACACAAATTGACCTTCGTGAAACTGTCGTAAATAACAATATTAAAAATTGTGAAATATGCAGAGGCAAAATTTATGTAACACAGAGACAGCAACGCCGCTGTCGCGGCCTTCAAATGACTCCATGCTATTTGCTGTAACTGCCCTTTGTCACGCAAGGTTTGCTTGTGTCAGTGACCTCTGGTCATTTTAAATCCTCTACCGCAGTCCCCACCTTTCCAGAGAAAATTCAATTCTGTTTTTATAATAATAATAATAATAATAATAATAATAATAATAATAATAATAATAATAATAATAATAATTTGACCATTTTTCTTCATTCGCACATAAATTATGTGTATACTTGTACAAGTACAAATTATAAATGACTAAAGATATTGTCCGGTATCGAAACTTTGGAACCGGTATCAAAGTTTTGATACCGGACAATATCTTTAGTCATTTATCATAAAAAGGTATCTACATCACCAACAATCCAATTAATAAGTACAAATTACACGTATATTTTCATACGTTCGTGTGGACCCAATAAGCATTATATATCACATTTAGTTCTTTGCAGAACTTCGCTTTTTCGATGCCAAATGAAAATGCTTCTAAAATAAATATTAGAAACTATAATAGTAATATTTTTTATTTCATGACGTACATAAGTATTGTACATTCGAATTTTAAATTACCTTCGAAACTAGGGAAGGATATTTATCAAACACGCACTAGGAACTTTCTGATGGCCGCGGCCCTCCGTTGCCCTTTGCAAGCAGGGGGGTTGCTTGTACACCCCTGGCGTATCCCAACTGATAAGTTGTGAAATGAGGAAACACTATGGAGGGTGTCTGTGCGAGGAGTTGCTGTTGACACCGTTGTGTTCTTGTTACCTTCCTACTCTTGATATCTTCGCCCAGATCCCTCTGCAGCAGCATTTGAGCACCCTCGAATCAGCAGAGATCTTGCCTTCGGAACTAGGGGAAAAGGGATGATGCCCGCCTCAACATACTTGCACGAGGGTCCTCGGAGCTCCTTAGAGCTCCAGAGATCATCTCTGTATTCGTTCTGCCTCTAAAGTGGATTCAGCGTACTAATGGAGTTTGAATATAATTATCTCATGAAGATGGACTATTTGTCATTTAAGCTTATGAAAAGTAAATTTATGGAAAAAACTTGCAGTCGTTTTAATGGCATTTCAATTTACTAATTTATTTTAGGAAAAGGTGTTAATTAAGCTTCTCAAATTGGCAATATTTCATGAATTAACTCAGCTACCACGTTAACCTTATAATCAGCTCATTTATGACATTAAGGGAAAGACTGGCTTAAACAGTATTCGAGAAAATATTATTTCGCTTTACTTCGCATAAAAGTGTGGAATTAAATTAATTAATGCACGTTTCTTCACACTTAAGTTAGTCGAATAGAGAGCTGAATCGAGATAAAATGTCAAATGTAGTTTTGTGCCAGTTACGTCCTTTTATAGATAGCACGCATTTATAAACCTAACCTTTTCATTAGAAAACATTAACCTTTACCATGCAAGATCAGTTTTTTCCTTCCATATCTATAAAATCCCGAGCAACCAAGATTTACAAAAATAGCTGTTCATATGCGAGCGGATGGTGATAAGTGTATGCAACGCATAAACTGAGCTGTAAATTATATTTTACGCAAGCGTATTTTAGCTAATTTATTTCGACTTCAAGAGGAATTTCCGGACTATATTATGCAAAATACATTGAGGGGGAACTCCAAACACCGAGAGTCCGTTTGCAGTCGCGAGGAAGTGCACGTGCTGTGCATATCCGCGTGCGGCGAGGCGGAACTCTAAAGCGGTGCACTGCGATAATGCTATTGAGAAAGGCCCCCAACGCTTTTACGGCGCGTTTTATGAGGATTGTCGCGTGCGCTTATGCTGTGCGCGGGAGAACATAAACGGGGGGCGGCGACGCGAAGTGCAGTGGCGCGGGTTGATAGTTCACAGCGACACAAGTCACACTCCTGGTCTGCAATTACGAAGATTTAATGACGTCACAAGCTCCACTTGCACACTGACATCACAGCTTCCAGCCAGATGAGGAATAAAGTAATGTCGCGGGAGGCGTGATAATCTCTAGTATTGGTGGATAAAACGGATCCAAAAAGGTATTTGAGGGAGTATTAAAAAGTGCGTAACGAGTGGATAAACTGGTCGTAGAGTGACCAACAGCATTGTAATTTCGTACCTCATTACGTTATATTTAAATGTATCACTAAATAAGTAGTTTATTTTCATACCAAAATGTTTATTGTGATTATTATGACAATGTCTCCTGTGTATATCTTCATACTAAATTGATTATTACTCCTACGGAAATTCTCAATAAAGGGAAGTTTTTAATATAGTTCAGAATCAATAATACTCTGGTATTGAAGGTTTCCAAAATAGGATCTTTAGAAACACACTTCAAATTTTTAAGTTTCATTAAAAATTTGATATAATTGTCGACAATTTGATATGTTGTAAGGGTCCATGTTAGCCCAAAACAACATGGAGCTTCACAGTTTCACCTATGGAGGTGCATTGAAGTTCCTCTCCAAAATTCAGTGACAGTGGCAATAGATTTCCAACTCCACTTCCAAAAGACAGTGACAATAGATTTGTCTTTTCGAGGAGAACTCAATGAATTATTGATCAACTCAAATTTTGTATTCCTCTCCGCAAACCATTTCCAATGTTTAACGCTAAAAAATTTTTTTTGAGAATTCTTTCAGAATGCCCTGGAAGTATTATAGGCAAAAGCTTGGTCAATTTGTCATCACAAGATAGGGATGCGTCGAAAGGCACTCCACCTGCCCCCACTTTTGGACCCGGAGAGGTTTACCCGTAACACAAGAACGCGTCTTATACTGCGGTTACACTTTTCCTCAGTTGAGTTACTAACCACCACTTGATTTTTATTGTTTTCAGAGGCCGTCCTTAAATTGAACTATGTAACGCAAATTTGGAGTATTTTGAATACCCCCTCCCCTCCCTGTAACGCACCTGTAGCGCGTGCTAGAACCCCCTATATAATTACGTAACGCTTGCGGCAACCCTCCCCCCCCCCGCCAATTCCAAAACTCAATTATAAAGCAGAAACTAGTTGCATTAATTGTATTCGTGTTATATATATTAAAATTTATTATAATTAACGTGGCAATTAGTTGGCGGTGCGGACCGCGCTTAAGAATAAGTGTGGAGACATTTTTTTTTAATGAAAGAAGGATGCGTAGGCGAGAATAGTTCTGACAAGCCGAGCATATGCCGACGTGGATGGCGTACAGGCTCTGTTCAGAGGTTCTTCTATGCCCCATTTTGAGTGCAGTAAATTAGCGACGAAGAATGGCATACTTAAAACCCTTGCCATTCGCGCAGCTACAATGTGCAACCAGAACTCGCTGATCGCGAAGTTCTCAAAGCTACATTTGCCACTAATGGATACAAGAAATCTACTGCCCACGGAGTCCTGAAACTCACTTGCGACCCGCCTATATCAAGGGAACCCCACTATACTGAAAACAGGAAAATTGCTATACTTCCATTCATTAAAGGCGTCACGGACAGAACAGACAAACTCTCGAGGTGGTTTCAGATAAAGACATTTTTCAAGGCACACCAGAAACTCGGCCAAATCTTCATGCGTTTCAAGACCAGCTCGAAGCTGCCGGAGTATATTATATCCTTTGCAGCTGCGGTCACACTTACATCAGGAAGACAGGAAATACCGTAGACGCAAGACTATGCAAGCACATCCGTGACTTCAAATTCAAAAACACGCATCGCCCCGCCGTAGCTCTCCACGCATGGGAAACCGTCATGTCCTCCTCTTCGATAAGACCAAGGTGCTAGCCAGAGAGGACAGTTACTGGCCCAGACGGATAAATGAAGCATTAGAGATTGCTTAACATCCCCAAACGCCACGCGGGGTTACGTCTCCACAATGCGTGGCTCACACCTTTGCGGTGAACGATGTCGCGGGAGGCCACCCACCCTGAACGTCCCATGCCGTCCGACCCCGGACCGCCCCAGCCGTCCATTCCCCCGCCTATCTTCCTTCCACACGGTCGCTTCCGATTTGCCGACACCTCAGCCTACCACAACTTGGCCCCTCCCCGCCTGATTGGCCGGTCAACTAGTCAATCACAGCTGGGCCCACCTACTATATAACCCGGAGCGCGTAACATCCTAGCGCACTCTATCCCTGAAGAAGACCGCGATTCGTGTCTCAGGTCAAGCTCTGAGCACATTCTTGACTCTTGCGACTCCGCGACTCTTGCGTTTACGCACCAGAAAAGGTGGGAATGGATTCATCCTTCAACACGCACCTTCTTCTGTTGGAGAGGAAGTGGATAATAACTCCTTGGAAGCTGAACTTAAAGAAAGGGCTGATCTATCCAACATTCCCCGTAGCCTGTACGAACTTTCTCTCGACGTCTCCTCTGGGCCCATCACATCCACCCAACAAGAAAGTCATGAGAATAACAAACGTCTTATACCCCATCCTTTCCCATCCCTCCCGTCCCACGAAAAAAGAATTACCAGCTTATTACTCCTACATTACGCCCAATCATATCGTACGCACAGACCACCTCGATATCCACTTCCCACGAAAATCAACAGAATGGTAATTACGCCATCCACCACAATCCATCCTCCCATGTACACACCCTTCAACCTACTAAGAACCCAACCCAAAATCCCCCCACATCCTTACACATCTCCATCACTCTACAATAGCACAAATCAGAAAATACATTTTCAGAAATCCACCTCTTTTCACTCGCAGACAAAACCCACTTGACATCCTCAAACTCCCCCTCACATCACCTAAGCCAGAGGGCAAATGACAGATATGTCAAGAACACAATTAAACGATTGCGACAAACGAAACGAATCGACATACATACAAACTATAAACACACAAGAAACGACAATACATCACAAAACGATAACGCGCACCACATGACAAAACACAGGAAGCACAAACATAGATAAAACAAAATGACAAACAACGTATTAATAAGATAAACACTTCACAACGGCAAGGTTCCAAAAATGATACATGCAACCAATCAATAAAATTCACATACTCCTACCATCGACAAAAGCAACTACCATCACCTCACTTCTTACACCTATCCAAAAGGGGCATCTCTCCCCCCTCCTATACCCACCAAATCCCTATTCTCCCACGCCGCCGCCCATAAAATCCCCAACAAAATAACCTACCTACCAAAATAAAATAACCCATCAACCCCGACTCCCAACCCCGGCCCCGTATGGGGGAGAGGAGTCAAACAACCCTGGACGACAACAACAAAGAGACATTCCTAATCACAGAACAATAAAGGATCTCCTAAGGGTCAGGCAAACAACACCAACTACCCATGGAGGTCTAAGACTGCAATATGTCGGTCGAAACGTCGGCACCTCGGCCTACGACGCGGCGTCACCCGGACAGACCAGATTATAATTCCTGGCGCGGAAGCCTACGTCATCAACATGTGCTCTTGTGGCCCCACTACTTTAACATCGCACATATTCACTCAATGTTACGCTAAAATTACTAAAAACAAATTATGCATGACCTTAATGAATTAAATAATTCTGAACAAATTTTATTCGAAGGAAACATGTCTATCTTCAATATTGTAGTTGTAGAAAGACGCCAAACACATAAACTTTCGCAATTTTTGAAATTTTAGAGTTAACAATGAAACACGCACCCATGGCATGCTTATATTGTAATTTGTACTTGTCTTACAAAAAAATGAAGCTATTTTTGAGAATATTTTGAAAATTTCATAGAGGTTTCACTTAATGTACCTCTAAAAATTAAAGAAAGTTATTGAAAATCGCAGAGCGTCGAGTGGGGACAGAACGACTGGGAAATATTCAGTTTGGAGAAACTGCTACGCATGGCTTAGGCGCTAGTGTTGTTCATCGACGACAGACAGATGGACTGACAGAGACGGACGAACGGACGAATGCACGTTTAAAAAAAGTTTTTTGGTATCAGGGGACCCCATAATGTGTATTTCCTTCGAAATCAATTATTTAATCGATTCGAAATCATTATATAAATTTCTCTATAGTACGTATATTACTCCGTTGTACGTATGTAAACGCCAAAGTAAAATGAAAATAATTGCTAGCAGAGTATCATATGCGTGGAAAAGAGATTCATAATATTATTAGTAAGTTTAGAAATGACGAATTTAGTAATCTCATCTCATCTCAAACTATCTCTAGTAATTACATCTATAAATGATTTCTCCCACTGAAAGCAGAGAATACATAACAATAAAGGTAAGAGAATAAAACATGACGTAATATATAAATGCCATTAAAGGAAGGAAAGGAAACGTATCGCAAATCAACTAAATACGAGTAAGATATTTTAAAATTAAGAAAAAAACACGAAAATAAAATTTTCATTGTTAGTATGTACATCTTGGTATTACATTATTATATTATGACGGCAGTAATATTTAACCATTCAAGTAAACAATTTATATCGCTATGAAAGGTATTTTGGATTGTATGTACAAAATTCCTCAGTCGTCCGCCCTTCAGCAATCACAGCATTCCAGCTGCCCCCGGCGCGGAAAGGTCACAGGTAGCGGCAGCGTGAAAAAGCAAAAGGCGCGTGGCAGAGGCCGTCGGCATCCGGGGGCGACGACAGGTGAAGGGCGGCGCCCCCGCCCCCGCCCCCGCCCCCGCCCCGACGACCCGCTCGCTGGCTCTCTCACCCGCCCGCCCGAGCAGAGCAGAGCAGAGCAGAGCAGAACAGGGCGGGGGGAGGGGGCGCGGAATCTGAGGGCGACGACAGGTGAAGGGCGGCGCCCGCCCCCACCCCCACGCGCTCCGGCCCAGCCCGTCGCTCAACGCTTGATGAAGCGCACAGCTCGTAAACGGCAGCTGGAATTTATAACCCGCGCCGGGAGCCCAGGGCGAGTGGGCGAAGGGGAACGGGGAGGGGCAGGGGCAGGCGGGAGAAGGAATGGGCGGTGGAGGAGGCGGAGGTGGGGGCGGAGGAGGCGGAGGCGGAGGAGCTGGAGGCGGAGGCGGAGGAGCTGGAGGCGGAGGCGGTGGAGGCAGATGAGGAGGAGGCGGAGGAGGTGGAGGCAGATGAGGTGGTGGCGGAGGGGGTAGGGGCGGAGGACGTGGTGGCGGAGGGGGTGGTGGCGGAGGGGGTGGTGGCGGAGGGGGTAGGGGCGGAGGAGGTGGAGACAGGGGCAGAGGAGGTGGAGGCGGAAGTGGAGACGAAGGCGGAGACGAAGGCGGAGGAGGTGGAGGCGAAGGCGGAGGAGGTGGAGGTGGAAGCGAAGGCCGTGGCAGAGGAGGTGGAGGAGGAGGCGGAGGGCGGCGGCCATTGAGGCATCGGTGCTCTGATTCGCCGCCCATTAAAACAACCCCTAACTAACCCATTTCCAAGTGCAAGTTCACGTACTAGTTTCTATCTACATTAACAGGCCTAGTTAGACAACAGCAGGGACTAAAATTTTCTGAAAATCCGAAGGACAAGTTAACATTATAAAACACAATACATTAGTGATTTAGAGATCGCACTTGAAATTCTAGATATATTTAACTGCTGGTTCTTTATTCCGAATATAAGCGAGTACTTTTTAGGTCATTAAATAAATAGTAAGCATTCTGAACTTTGCCTTATTTGCGAGATTACTGGCGGGAATTTTGATTTAGTTAGTAAATACTTCGGGGTTTGGAATGAATGCTGAAAAATTGTTCTGGCATACCAGGGTTATTTTATCTCGAACAAATAAAATCACACTATTGCCAAATGAGCACACAAATAAATGCTTCTACAAACAAACCCTTTGTACCAAAAATATTTTTAACACATTAACAATTGTATTTAAAAGAATCTTAACCTATTCTTCTCTGTTTACTACTTCACAGGGTTCATCAATTTATTAATGAATATATTTTTTGCATGCATAATCATAAGTTTGTGCTCTTTTCCCTTATGTTATAAAATACGCAGGAGTCGCCAGACTTCCTCGGGAACATGGCCATCGATTACAAGAACTCTCGAGCAGGAAGGCGTATTTATAAATTCAAACGTTTAAGGCAAGTTGATGTTTCACTACGCATGTCCAATTTAATGGACGTCTTCGGCCTTTGACCTACGTGAATAACATAAAACATTCTTAACAACACATAATTCTCAACGCATTTTATTCCTAATTACTTTTTTGCCATACACTCATTGCAAAGGTGACACTTCACTACGCGAATCGAAGATCGTGACGAGGCTCAGTCCTTCGGTTGAGTTAATTGACATAAAATGTCTTTAAGCTAGTTGCATGAATTATTTCAAACGCATTTTATTACGAAATACTTTTTAATTAATGGAAACGGCTCATTCGAACTACTCGTTTCTCGCCTCATTCCTCGCATTCTCTCACCGATCTTGTGACGTAAAAGTTCATTTGATGATGACCTTAATTTTCTTATTACTGAAATTTATACCATGATTATTACAGTTCAATACACTTTTTTGCTCATTTTTTACAATTAATATACCAAATAATGCTTTCTTACCCTGTATAATATTTTACTACCTTTCATTCTTGAGTGAAATGACGTAATATTATAGAGCAATGATCGATATCCAGCACAGTTAACATAACTTCCTACAAAGTGAGTTTTCACATCGAGTTTCTCGCCTCATATCAGAGCGCCATTTCTTACGGTAACGTAGTATTATAGTAATTTTATTGTTCTTTTGACTAAAAAGATATTTACAAAAATTAAGTAATTTTAAAAAATTGTCCCTACTTCACTAAAAATTAAGTCGATAACAACTCATAACCAAAAAAATACATGTTATTTAAATACCTAATGTTTAAGAACATATTTTATTAAAAAATATCTCCAGTAAAGCAGTTGAAGGAAGAAAAAGAAAAAAATATTAACTTTCCAATTTTTTGAAAATTTAGAGATTTTAATGACTATCGGATTTTTATAGCATACAAAGCGAACTTTGCTGCATTTGAGGTAGAAATTTTAAGCAAAACTTGAAGCCGTTTGTAATATATTTTTAAAAAACACCGTTGGGTCTTCATGTAAAGAACCCCTTAAAATTAAAAAAAAACATTTCTAAGTCAAGGTTATGTGACTTCATTCACTCAGTTTATCTTCTTATGGGTAACTTGTTTCTCAAAGCCCGCTTAATTCAAGTTCAGTGGGCAAATTTATGACCGTGGCACAAATTGCCTCAAGCATAACCATAATTTTTTGAACAATGTATTTTGAAGATTGTGGGTTTGTTTCGAATAAAAGTTCTGAAAATCTAGGAAATATCTACTCCCTTCGTTCCGAGGTAAATATAGTATTAAACTGTAATTTTTCATGCGGTACCTGGCATGAGTAGTCCTAACTCTTCGATTAAGCTCCTCCAGGGCAGTTTTTGTTCATTGAAGAACACAAAATGTATGGACAGCCACAATACTGCCCAAATGTAGATGGCTGACTTGAAGTTCTTTCCATTTAAAGTGTTTTACAGATGTTTGCGATCCTTTGCAAGACTTTATTCTTATCATGTCTAATCTTCCCTTCATTTATGTTCAAAAGCTCATGCAGACCTACATATTTATAGGCATCCTCGGGCCCAATTTCATGGATATTAGTGAAAGTCATCAGAATAAGTTTACTAGGATCAAGAATGTTTTCCCTCTTCATGCGCATTTATCAATGCCACACGTCATTCAAACAGAGTCGCTTAAAGACTACAAGTTCAAGCTACGAGGTATGCTGGTTCTTCTCTCTAGCGTACAGATCGTCCGTAACAGATATTTAATGAGAATTTGGGTATTTTTGATTATTTCATATTCTATTCCTGAATCTCTTAGCACTCTGCTGGGAGGATTTAGAGCTATGGAGAACTATAAGAAACTAAGACTATCTCCCCGAAAAATTCCTCGTTGAACTTTAATTCCTTGGTGTTTATAGCCGCCTTCAGCAAACTATTTTTTTTTCTTTTTATGTCAAGTTGCTTTACAATGTTAGATTAGGTTAACATTCTGTGCGTTTACGTTTTAAATATGAAGAGCATACAAAACCATGTATTCGTGTCAAATGCCCTAGTGTAGTCGACCTCTCCTACAGAGATGTTGCGATGCCTTTTCTTGGCTTGATTAGCTACAACGCTGTCCCTTATCAATAGTTCTTTACAACTCGAGTAACTATTTTGCTCTGATGCCAGAAAATCGTTAGATCTAGATGGGTAATCAACATTATGACTAGCACAACTATTTTTCTCTGGTGAAAGAAAATAGTTGCCCTCTAGATGAGTATTCAACATAGCGGCTAGTACAGATGCAAACATCTTATGTACAGTGGAAAGACATACTAGGCCGATAGTTCATAGGAGTCTTGGGAATCCAGTCTTATTTATCATAAAAGCTTACTTATCATAAAACCACCTGGCTACAATCACATGAGTACACGGAAAACACTTCCACCAAAATGTGTGTAGCCCATCAGTACCTGATGCTGAATAATTCTGGTCTTTCTGATTGAAGATGTCTCTCTACAAAATATAAAATCGGGCACATTTGATGTATCACGGCACTTTCCCTTCTTCTTTCGCTATCCAGTGAGCTGAGCTCAATTATCATGGGTTTTGGGAATGCCTCGAGTAATACCCCAGTATTCTTCCATCTCGAAGATTTTCGAAGCTGTTGCTGGCAACTTGCTGCGATTGTCGAGTTGCCTGAAAAAATATTCTAGTTGCGCGAATGCGTATCATTCTGTTGTCTTCGTTTAATATAGGTTTTCAAACTTTCATTCAATATGATTCAACCATGGAGACTCGATGGGCTTAGAGGATTGTACTGTGACTCTCAATGTTCAAAATGGATCCTTTTCAGGTTTCCCCTATCCAAAATGGGTATCGTGTGGTCGTATTTTACATGGAGGGGGCTTGCACCCCTTGTTGTTTTGTGTGGCTCTATCGTGACTCAGGCCAACGATGTTTTAAATACCTTCTTGCTTCCCACTGTTAAATAGCAATTCGAGGATGGCGATTGCATCTTTCAACACGATCGAGCACCGAACTGGTCAGTCATTTTCAGCCATGTATCCGGGCATTTTTGATCACAGTGTATATACATTACTTAATTATTTGGTTTACTATTGCGAGTTTGCATCGTAGTGACTTTGCATTGTAGGACTTGCTTGGTGTTGTAGATAGTATATGCAAATTTTTGGGCATGAGATTTGCTCTTTTATGAAATCTGATTAAAACTCTGTAAATTGATTGTGATCTACTTTTACTGGTAGAGATTGTAGTAATGTAAAAACAATTCTTGTGTTTCGTTTTTTCTTTCATCACATGAAACATAATTTAGGAATTAAAATTTTTGAGCGTTGGTACTTCTCGTTATTAGACCAGGAAATTAAATTACATGCTGCTGTGTACGTAATTCATCTGTCAGTTCCACACCCAACCCTCGCATGGCGGTAAAATTATGGCCTATCTTACGCGGCGCGCGCCACCATTCATTCCATTCACACCATTGTCATTTCCCCCACAGTCACAAAACAAGCGCTAAGCGTTCACAAGCACACAATTGCCAACGTGCATGCAGAGCCGCGTTGAAAAATACTCATTTGCCAAAATCTGCTATAATACTCTCTTTCCTCTCAGAAGGCACTCTTTATGTATCAACACACTCATCACATCGTTACCTAACTACTTCCTCTGATAATCCAGCATTAGCTAATTATTCTGTGTAGATTTTTACCACTTCCTTAATAATCGTTATTTCTTCTTTGCCTAACGTAACCCCCTCATCTGCAAACTCTATATTCATGACTTCAAATCTTTCACCGTTAGTAGCGTTTCTTCACTTCTGTTCTCGGCCGAAAGTCTCTTATTAACTCCCCCTTTTCCCCATTGTTACCTCACGTTTATCCTCCCCTTCCCCTCATCTCTTCAGGCTCTGAGGTAAAGTCACATCCCCTTCATATCCTTGAATATGCTTAGCTCACGCTCTACATATACTTCCTTCGTCTGCAGTCTCTTTTTCTGTACTTCACATCTGTCTTTAGTCATCATAGTAGTTTAACCCAACCCCCAATTGTAACCCAATCTCCAATTACCTAACTTCCACTTTTCCTATTATCCACCATTTTTTCAGGTGATTTACATTTGTCCATAAACCTATCAGTTCTTTTAAGCAAATCGCCTTCCATTCACTATATTTGTTTTCTTTCCCACGAGTTATCTCTCATCACCTTCCCGCCATCTCTTCGGGTCTCCTCGCCCGTATCGGTATCACACCACTCGTTTCCATCACCCGTTCATTGCATTGATTCACTGATTGCTAATTATTCCGAGCACGTCAACTGCTAAGGTCATTAGTCTCGTAAGTGTAGTGAATGTGTTTTCCTTGAGAGCTGATCTTCCCCTGCTGCATGGCGAGATCCGGCGCCAATCTACTAGTCGCCTAGAACGGTTTTCCCTAATAAGATATCTCCCGCCAACGAGAAACTGCCCCAGCCGGGACAAGCTCTAAGCTCCCGACCGGTCTCCCGGCATGTGTGGTAGTGTGGTGCAGTATATGTGTGTGTGCGTGTGTGTGTGTGTGTGTGTGTGTGTGTGTGTGTGTAAGGAAAGAGGATATGACGAGGAAGAGGAAGGAAAGATCCCGCGCGATCCGCGGCCAGTTTGTTAGGGTACTGCTCCGGAATTCGCCTGGTGTTGACAGCAGAAATCACGTAAAACTAGCGATCAGAGCAGAATCGGCCAGAATTCTCCCCTAGACAGCGACTGAATTCGACTTCGCTGACCAGCTAGCGTCGAAAATTCTGCCACCATCGGGAATCGAACCTCGGTCCACCCAGTCAGAGGCATTGCAGTTGATGCCCTAAGCCACCTCTCGCGGACCGTCCTTTGGACGCGCGTTTATTATCCCAACACGGGAAAAATTGCCTGGCGACGCGCGCGTGGACGGCGGTGTGGGAGGCGCTAGGGGCGGGGGTGGGGGAAGCGGGAGATGAATGCGGCGGCCGCGCGGAGGCGCTTATTTTCCTGCGGGGGAGGCGCGAGCGAACGCACGCACGCGCTCTCGCACTCGCCGGGCCGCTCCGCCTCCTCCTCGTAATTCAATTCGCACAATATTGCGCGTCGCGTGCGCCATTCGTTCCCGCGCCGCTGGCCGATTTACGGGGCGCGCGTAATTAGAATATCTGTGTGATTTATCGAATTTTAATTCATCGCCGACGCGACGGTCACAACAAAGCGGCATGGGAAACGAGACATTTAGGTCGAAATTTACATTTGTTTTTGTGTTCGCTGGTCGTGAGCTTTTGCGATCGCGAGCGTCGGGTGCGAATGAACGGTAGGCCAGCGTGGAGTTATTCGGTTTGCTTTCGCGAACGCTATCGCATGCGGAGAAGTATATTTTTTATATATTGTCAACGTAATATAATGCACTGCGTATACCTTTTTAAACGTTTGCTGCGAGGGTGTGATATTCTCGATGAGATCACACCATTTAAAATCAAATCTCGATTTCCATCGATCTGTCGGCATCGCCATATTTAATACAAAGTGTGCAACAAGTCCATTGTTTAACGCGTGAGTTTTGAACACGTAAAGGCGATTACAACTGATTAATGTTTGCTAACGCGGCACAAAGATCAAGTGCACGCAGAGTTCACACAATAGATTTTTACAGTTGAAGTTTCCATACATTACTCGCCAAGGTCAGAATTCTTTTTTTTTTCTTTTACCACGCAAAGTTTATGTACTGAATATGCTGTAAGTTTATTCTCAGACACATTTATTCTCAGATACTGACTCAGCTCAAGGCAGTGTAAAATGAGCTGATAATCACAATGCAATTTCCATAATAAAGTTTTCGAACACTGTTTTGTAACGTTATTGAAGAGAATTTGCCACATGAATCATAGTTATCTATACGGGAGTTGGGGTAGAAGTCATGGCAATGGTATTTTTTGTTCCAAAAGAAATGCTATCGGATAAGACATTTTTATTTTTCCGGTGAAAGAAATTCTGCATTAATGTGTATTCACATCAAAAGATGGCTCTGTGAGTGACAAATGTGAGCTCCTTCGCCCGACAGCGGTCGTGTGAAATGAATGTAACCAGTTTCGAGCAGCGCTCATTCAAAAAGCTAGCCATTCTCCAAGAGAGATGTGTCCGAGAATATCACTGGGAATTTTTTGTTGTTATTTAAGGTCGCATGAACTACTAGGACCACTATTGCGTGTAACGGTATGGTAACTATGAGGATGACACGATATGATGATGATAGGACGAACACAATACAACTATGGCCCCGAGGCGGGACTCGAACCCGCGATCCTTCGGTCCGCGATCACTACGGCACTACTGCCTTAGCGATCTCGGCCATCCGGACCGGCACTGGGAATTGGTTGAAACTCTTGAGAGTGATTCCCTTCCAACCTGACAGTCACGACATGGGCAGAAGAGTTTCGCAACGACATGTAGCAAGCTGGACTGGGACTAACAAGATGCCAAAAGGCTGCACATAAATTCACGCTTTTGAAGGTTACTGCATCTATCGTAAACGAAGGTGATGAATGACGAAAATTCCTTGAATTATCTTTAAGAGACGATAATGAGTATTCGCATTATCTAAAAAAAGGCGTATTTAAAGTTACTGAAAGGTTATCAGTCAAATCAGTGATCAGCAACATACGTGACAATCTGTGAGTGTGCGACAATGTGGTACGTGCGAAAATCGAGCATCTGCCTATACGGACCTTTAGAACGGGTATGCAAAACCTTAGGAATGTTTTGAACTTGTTTATGTTAAAATGCTTTGAAAAGTGAAACCAAACTTATTTTAAATACCTTAATAAATACGATAAACACAATTTTGGTGATACGTTAAATGTTCATGCACTTAGTCCATACCTTTTTCTTTCAGGTCTAATTTCACATTTCCCACCCGTGCTCGTATTCTCACAAAACAAATTGCCATGACTTTTGTCCTAATCTTCATAAAACAAATAGACATCGTAAGATATTTCATTACATTACTAAATTGGAAAATTTTAAAATGATCCTGTTAAGTCAATAACTGAAAGTTGATAAAAGTGGACAAAAATAATTAAAGTGCACAAAATTATTTAGTTGTCCCCTTATTTAATTAATTACACTTCAGTAACTTTAAATATGCCTTTTTGTAGAGAATCCTCATCCTCTTCTCTCAAAGATTATTCTAGGAATTTTCATCATTCATCGCTTTCGTTTACGGTAGATGCAGCAACCTTCAAAAGCGTGGATTCACGTGCAGCTTTCTGGCATCTTGTTAGTGCCACTCCAGCTTAATAAGGAATCTTAATTAATAAAGTTATTATATTTTAGTTCAGTGAAAATTTAATTTCAAACCATTAATTATATATTGAAAACAGAATTAAGTACGTACATTGTTTGCTTCACCAAAAGCTTTTCTGAAATTATAACGAAGGTTCCATTAATTACTCCTAGGAACCCCTCTATTTTTATCATTCCGCCTCAGTAACGACGTTTTGCCGATACTTTGTAGCGAAGAAGTAATTTCTGAACGTAATTCCCAGCACAAGCCAGGATTCCTGGCTGACAACTCATCAAAAAACAGGTTGGAGCAATTTACGTAACCTCCCAAACACCTCGATAAAATCCTCTTCCAACAGGCCGCCAACTCTGTTGAATGGCACTGGAGGTAGCAACGAAAAAAAAAAAACTTGAAGCGTAGGAACATTTCACACCCCATATATCTCAACCCTCTCCAGCAACACTTCCCCACCCTCTTTTACTTCCACACGCACAACACTCCACGGCAGTTCCGAAAACTCACAGCGCGCACCAGTCAATGATAAGGGTCGTTCAGTCGTTTTCCGCGCGTGTTAGAGACGTCAGACGAAAGGAACAAGCCTTAACACGCCCATTTTCGGCACCCAGGCGCAGGGCCATGGGGAGGGGGAGGTTGGGGGGGGGGCTGGCGGGCGCACCGGGCGCGAAAGAAATACGGCCTGCTCCGTCGCGACGTCTGCGGGTGGCGCTCGCCTATTGTTCCGGCGCCGAGACGCTGTGTTATCGGAGCGGAAACAGTCGCAACGCGCCGCCGCCGGTAAGCGGCCATTTTATGCGGCACGTGGTGGGACTTAAAGGCGATGCTTTCTTATTAACAGCGCGACATGGCGGCGGGCGCTGGAGCAGGAAGCTCTCGAGATGAGGCATTCTTTTCACCGTTCCGAAAGATCTTTTCTGCGGACTGGATTTCGTTTCCAGCAGTTCTTTCTTCACGGGAAATGTGATTTAAAGACAATAGTATTGTCTGTGTGTATAAATTATTAAATGTAATCAGAAATATTAATACACTAACTTTGCTAATTTTATTTTACCTAGCAAATGCTTTGTGATTATTGAAAGATTAATGAGTAATGAAATTAATGAGTTATGAAATATTATTTCCGTTATATTCGATTTAAAAGTCATGTCAGATTAATGAAAATATTAATAATAGTAATAATGATAAATAATAATAATAATAATAATAATAATAATAATAATAATAATAATAATAATAATAATAATAATAAATTTCATTTTAATAAACAAATTAATTCCATATTATTTGATTACCCTTCCACAGATCATTTAAATGAGTTCCAGCACATACTGAATGCATGTATGACTAGCTGATGTACCATGCGTTGTCGGTGTATTTATTCATTACAGACCTCTATTAGACAGGAAAATAAATAATTTTAGTCCTCCTGCTGCATCCTGTTCTGATCCGCTCTGACTTAAACTGGCGCATCCCTTCCTCGTCTCACCTAACTTCACCCTGTCTCATCCCACCTCTACCCTTCACGTTCAGAGCCTGCCCAGCCCCGCTTCGCTTCGCTTTGCAGCATCTAGCCCGGCCACCACCGACCTGCCATCTGTGCAACGATTATCGTTGCTATAGGCAGCTGTAAATAGAAGCATTTTTGTATTCAAGACAAACTTCCGTAAACACTTCTGACATTGAATTACACAAGGCGAAATTGCTTTAACTGAATTAATCTAAAAGCATTTAGAAGAATGCACGAGTTTTAAAAATGCTTAATTCACTTTGGTGAATGTCCTTGTTTTCTGGATGTTTGCGACGAACGGTTTTAGAGTGCTCACAACAATTTACTTCTATAGGGTAGGATAGGGAGTCAGGGGTACTTTCACGAAATCTCAGGTAGACAGTACTTAAAAATAGTTCTATTATTAGACTGTATATTTGTATAAAAGAACAAACAAACGTTCCTGCTTATGTAACAGAAATTAGTAATTCGAATGAAGTAACCTGTTAGATTTTAAAAAAACATTACCTTTCAGAGAAAACCGCATTGAAATTGATTCATACGTTCCCGAAAAACAAGACAGACAAAAAATGTAAAAACAATTGATTTGGTTTTTATATAATCTGTATACGTATATGAGATTATAAAAAGGTAGTTATTTTGAAATCAATGGCAGGTACGCCAATCTTATTTACATAGATGATACTGAATCATTAAGATGGGTAAAGTATCATGTTGTATTGTAAGAAGAAACTTTATAGTGCTGAAAAGTAGGTCATAGAATAAACAATTCTTAGAAGTCACATGGGCAACTTTCAAAGCTTTCTTGGCAACGTTCCTGAAACTCCTTTCTTTCCTTTGTTCATTTTGTTACCCAGAACTAAGCAATTGCGGCTATTCATTATCTGATTTTTTAATCAATTGTGCGAATCCACAGTGTCGTAGATACTTTTGATGAGAATAAATATTTATCATTTACCTATCTCTCAAAACTATTATAACGATTGAAAAATTGCTCAATTCCTTTGCTTTGAATCCGGGACTTATGTTATAGTGTAAATGGTATGATCATTCATATTTTAATGTCAATTTTTAATTTAAATAATAGATGTTAAGATTTATATTTCGGTTGAAACCTCTACATTAGTGCCTTAGTGCCATTAGTGTTATTTTACCTGAAGAAAGAGTGAAGAAAGTAAAGAGTTCAAAGCTTTAATTTATAGATCCAGGCCATGTAAAAATAATTAGTAGTAATGTTAAACAAATTACGAAAAATATATATTATCGAAATGAGATTTTTCAGTATTAGAACAGCCTGATATAAAAATTGTAAATTCATTATGACAATATGTATATTGAAATAATTATTACTAAGAATATTTTGATGTTCATATGTAAATTTGTTTACAGTTACTTTAGTTTGTTGTTAAACGCATTTTCATTATTCGTCTACATGTCTTAATAAACATTATGTAGCATTTCTTATTGTTAGTAACTAACCCGAAGTGATGAATAATACAATTAAAAATGCTATTTCATTGAATATTTTTAATTGTAGAAATTTAATTGAATCCACGCACCATGTTTTTGTTAATACATATAACTCCATGACATCCGTACACACTTTGTAAAGAAAATATTAACATGTATGCAATGATTATCATTCTACTCCACAGTACTAGGTATTTATTCAAAATGCATGTTTCGAAACTTTCAAGAATATTGTGTAAAAATCTCGTCTCGAAGACTGTTATTAAAATTTATTTTAATCGTTATTGTTTCAGTTATTTGTTTTCGTAAATGTTCTAATGTTATAATTGAATGGCTTAAGAACTACTCCAGAATATGTGCAGGAAAAATTGCATTTGATAAAATAAACACAAACATAAATAAATACGTAAATAAATACGTAAATAAATACGTAAATAAATACGTAAATAAATACGTAAATAAATACGTAAATCAATAAGTAAATCAATAAGTAAATAAATAAGTAAATAAATAAGTAACTAAAATTATCGAGGCGTCGAAGAACGTTCCCAGCTGTCATTCCCTTCGGTGGGTCCCGTACGAACTAGGTCGTCCCGCTTGGGCGCCGATTCACTAGACCGCGCTGCCGTGTGCTGCCGTGCGCTGCCGTGCGCTGCCGTGCCGAACACGCGCCTCGCGCCAGGCGGGGGGTTGCGTCGCGTGCTTGGCGCCGTGCGGTCGCCTCGTCATCAGCTGGCGCCGCGGCCCAAGCCGGAAGCGGTGGCAATCGATGAACGAGAGATCGACCTCGAGTGCCCTCGCCACCGCGCCCACCCGCGCCCGCCCGCGCCCCGCCCTCCAGTCGCCGCTCTTCTTCACCTCGTCCTCCGCCTCACCGTCCTCCTCAGGCCCTCGCGGCTCCTCCCTTCTCGCTTTCTCCCTTCTCTTTGACTTATCTCACTGTCGTCGACGTCCTTAACGCCCGATCTTGAATGACGTCTTCGCTGTTGCAACTCCCTCGCCTTTCCGACATCCACTCGACAGTCCTACCACTCCCACTTCCACTTCCGCCACCGGTTGAGTCTTATTCATAGACTCGCCTCATCATCCTCTGCTTCTTCGCGTCTTTCAAGACCTCCGTACATTCCTTTCCACTCTCACTCCTCCTTCTAAAGTGCCTTCGCTCGTCTCTCCACTTTTGCCACCGCCTCTTTTAACATCCCCCGCGCCCCGCCCCCTTTTTGGAGCTTTTCCCTTGCATCCATCACGTTTTCAACTTCGCCATCAAGTAGACGCCACCTCCCTTCTCTACGTCGAGCAGTAACCTTTGACTCTTCTCGTCTTGGCCACTTCGACCCCGAGTAGCCCCTGCCCTAATCGCCTTGTACCCTCTGACACCTCTCAGCGATAACGCTCTCCACCTGTCGTTCCCCCACCGCTGCCATCGGGGCCGCCACTTCGCCTACTTTCAATACGTTTGTGCTCCTTTTCTATGTGTAATTACATTTAGTCCAATCACTTTTTTACCTTAAGTTTGTCATGTAAATACTAACTCTTGAATCTCTCAAATAAAAAAATAAGGACTGAAGAATTATTTATACAAGCAACGTCGATACCAATATTCATTTTTAGATTTAAAAATATATTTATTATTACTTAATTAGGCATGAATTACGTAATGAAATATTTTGCCCAGTTTATGTTACTTCTACCAAAAGCATTTGTCAACACCAGAAGACATGAACATTTCCAAATTGCTAAGTGTTCCTCTATAGCGGATCTTTTACCTCCGTATTATTTTATCACTTGAGGCTAGTTTTTGTGATTCTAAGTACCCACTGCTTTCACGAAACTATCAAACATCTAACTCATAATTTGAGTTCATCGTAATTTCCTTTCCTGATATTTATCTAGTAAAATATTTTCTCTACAAAACACAGGACTGCCATTTTAATTTTTGTCTTGAGAATTCTGATCTTTCTTTCGGTCTTCTGTATCTTCGGTTTCTTGGTAACACTTGCAAAAATATTGTTAGCGTTCATAAACTTACAAAAATATTCCTCTCCTGAACATTTATGCTCGCATACTCAGTTTTGTATGAAGAATTCTCTCTTTACAGAAGCAATAGAGACAGTTGTTTTTGTTTATATTTGTTATTTGAATCCATTATTATATTAAATTTGTTTTTTAAAAATATTAATAAAATATAGAAATCATATAGAAATATTTTACTAATTCAATATTAAATGTAGTGGGAAACATATTTTAGCGAAATATATTTAAAATAATAACCAAAATGGCTCATCTTGTATTTCAACCTGATTGTATATAAAGAACTTCACTCGTTGATCTTGTGATTGTTAGTGTACTGCAATTACATTACAAACTGCCGGAAATTCACGGAATTAAATTTGTTTACTATATCCTCTTCCAATTATATTGTGCTGTTAAACGTCACATACTTCTGATTTTAGGCCCGAAACTGTTTAATTTATGAGTCATAACACTTAAATTGACTCTCAGAAAGAAAGTATAACCCGTTTATTATAGACTATAGATATAAATAAAACTATGAATACTTTCGATCCATCCTAAATCCAAGATTTCATTTCAATTAAAAGAATTAATTAAATACTTTCGATACATGATCAAATAATAAATACGATGCCAATCAAATAATAATGAGAATCGTTACCTCTGTGTTCAACCTAACTAATTAATTAATAACATTCAATAATAATGAATTAATAGTTAACAAAATTAAAAATGTATATAATTGCAGCACAATTACCTTAATCTGTTAATAGAATGTAATATTTTCAGGTTTTCAATAGGGAGCAAATTTGTCCCTCCCCACCGCCAACAAAATTTCCGAAATCCCGACTCGAAACCCGGTTTTGATTCACCCTCTTCCCAGCTGCCATCTATTCGCGCCTAAAACCTATTTTCACGTTTTCTCAATTTTCCTTTTCTCCATTTTTTCAACTCCTAATAGTAGAATTAAAACATGACATTTATAATTTTATTGTATGGAGGTAAACTATAATTCTATGTGCATATTTTCAATGAAAAACTTAAACGCTGTTTTTGAGAATATGATGAATGTTTATCAAAATTTGCATTTGAAGATCATTTTTACCCGAAACTTACGAGTTTTGGAGAAATTTAATAAGGCACTGTCTGAAGCAATTGTATTCACACCTACAACAGTATATAAGGAATGCCAGTAATGTAAATACTGACGATATGAGAGATTTTTTTCCAATTTACGAAACAACAAAAGAATACTTCCAAGTGGCATTTATATAATGTTATTCCAATTCATTTCCCACTTTCTGTACAACTAAGGTTACTTGCGGTTTCTTGTGTCATTGAAGCGAAAAACTGAAACAAACGCACTGTCACTGCTTTATTGGCATTATTTTCAACCTTAATGAGTCTCCAGTATTAGAGCCATGAAATTCTCACTCAACTCGCGTCCGGCATATTATTGTCGCGCGCACTTCGGGAGCGAGGCTTCGAGTTGCCTGCTTCTTGCCCGATGGAGGTGCCCAGAGGCTGCCTGCACGCCTTCCTTGCTTTTATGCTGCGCCACCCACTCCGCCCGGCGCCGCGTAGCCCTACCCTTCCACGCCCCGCCACACCATCACCGCTCCTCCACGCCCAACACTACCCCTCCTCGCCACGCCCCGTCTATTTTACGCTCCACCCTGACCCCCCCCAGTCCCAAAAGGCTCTACCCTTCCCCGCCTAGGCTCTACCCTAGGCTCTACCCTTCGCCTATTCCCGCTCCACTCCACACCGCCCAACACTACCCTTCACGTGAGGGCGTAGGCTTCCGCGGCCGTAGTATTTACTAGGCTGTCCGGGTGACGCCGCATTAGGGCATTACGCCCTGAGGAAGATCGCAGAATGGCGACCAAAACGTCGGCACTTTCGCCATGGACGCGGCGTCACCCGGACAGCCTAGTAAATACTACCCTTCACCGCCACGCCCCGTCTATCTCCGCTCCACCTTGACCCCTCCAGCCCCGCCAGTTCTACCCATCCCCACGACGCCCCACGTATCTCCGCTCCGCTCCGACCTCTCCCGCCCCGCACAACACAACCCTTCCTCGCCGGGCCCCGCTTATCTCCGCTCCGCCACGCCCAATACCACCCTTCCCCGCCGTGCTCCATCTGTCTCCGCTCCACCCTGACCCCTCCAGTCCCGCTTAGCTCTACCCTTCCCCTCCTCCTTCTCCGCTCATCTCCCACCCCTCCCGCGCCGCCTAACACTACCCTTCCGGGCCGCGCCCCGCCTTTCACCGCTCCACCCGCCCCACCCAATACTACCCCTCCCCGCCGTGCCCCATCTGTCTCCGCTCCGCCCCGCCCAACACTACCCTTCCCTGCTGCGCCTCGTCTATCTCCCACCCAACCAGGCCGCTTGCGTCTTACACGTCTCGGGCCGCCCCGCGCCGCTCCCCGCCTTCTGCCTTGGCGCCGCCCTGCCTCGGCCGGGGCCACCGCCATGCTCCTCCGGGCGCCGTATTAGAGTGCAAATTGGCGAGAGACAGAGAGAGAGAGAGAGAGAGAGAGAGAGAGCACTGGCGGTGCGGTTCAGGACGGAGGGACGGCAGTTGTAGAAGCGGAGGAGGATGTAGGAGAGGCAGCGGAGGCGGCAGTGGACGAGAAATTGTGAGGGCGGCGAGCCGTGTACAGATAGGAGAACGCCGTGGCAGTTGGCAACGTTGCGGACATGGGACAGGGTAAATGATGCTATGTCTGACACCATATGAAACCTCAGGGGCGCATGATTTATTTTCTCTTATAATAAGAAAATACGTTCACCTACATTTTTTAGAGAACTCATGAATGAAAATAATCAAAATAAAACATATTTAGTTTTTTAACTTACTTCAAGGTTTTTGTTTACTCTGAAGTTTAGTTTTAAAGTGGAAGTCGTCAAAATAAGTTCCCAAAGAATGAAGAAATCTTATTTCCTTTTTTCCAGTTTTCATAGTTTATGTAATTGAAATAATATACATTTCAAGATCTAAGTTTCCTTTAGATGCATTCAAATAATGACATTTGACTGCAGTTGAAACTTGCAGTTCTGTATCACTTACATTTAACCTCTTCGTCTCGTAAAGCATCCACTTTCTCATTTCTCGTCCAATCTTTTCCGCTTTGTGTGCAATTACTTTTCATTACCCATCGTCTAACTGTTTTAATTCTTTTTTTGCGCTTCGGTTAGCTCAATTTGAACCAGTGTGCGCAATTCTTGCAAGGGACAGGCAGCGAGGGCTGGAAGAAGGGAGCGGCGCCGAGCGGCCAAGGAGGGGCGGGGCGGGGCGGGGCGGGCGGGGCGGGGCGGGGCGGGGCGGGGGCGGCGGTTGAGGGCCCTCTCGGAGAGCGGAGCCTGGGGCGGGAGGAGCTGTCGCTGCCTCCTTGCGGCGCTTGGGGCGGCCGAGAGCCGGGTCTTTGCCGAAGGCCGCCTCTCGAACTTCACGTCCACGCAAGTGACACCGGAAGGACGCTCAGAGGTTCCTTCGTCGGCCGGCGGTAATACATTGCTTCCTCTAAATAGGGCTCAACAGAGAGTTTCTACAAATAAATGACTTTCTTCTTGACTGAAATAAATATTAAAACGCGCCAATTCTTTTATTAGGAATACCTCATCTAATGGATTTTGTACATACTAGGAAAAACAAGAAACGGGTTTTCTGCTCTTCTGCAGATAACGCGGAATTTCTTTAAACTAGTGATGCTACAACAGAACGTATTTCCACTTATTATTCGTACGGTTGCAAAATCTTTGTGTCCGTCCGTCCGTCCGTCCGCCACTCACGGTTAGACTTCTTCCGGTCCACCAATCGAGGCAAAGAAGGTATTAGTCGACGATCCATTCAAAAAATTCGAATATATTTATCTGAGAGACGAGTTTTTTAAGCAAGTAAATCTCATTTTGGGTGACTTACGGCACCTGTAGATCAATTGCCGATTTGAATCCTCTTGATAAGAAAACCGACTGGCATCATTCTTGGCCAGTTTCCTCTAGGATGTTCTAGAAGTATTATAGAAAAACGCCTGTAATATTTTTTCAATGGATCTGTGAGAACATTAGTGAGACTTTGTGAATTAGTACACTCTTACCAGTATTGACAATAATCGTTGTCTCGAATCACCAGATAATTAATGATTATTTTATAATGAACTATTGAAAAAAACGTTTTCAGAGGGATTAAGTATTTAAAACGCGTTTTGGGAGAGGTTTAAAGTCATCTACGGAGGTGATCATTTTCGATAGCTCTCGTCAGATGAAACGATTCGCTCTATTTTGCTAGAATATCCTCCATTTCGATAAAAATAACTATTGCATTTCTTTTAAATTTAAGAGGTTTTAATGAATTAAACTAGTGGAGAAAACTAGTGGAAATACAAGTACAACAAATACTTTCTTCTATTATTAGTAGCGGTTACGTATTATTACACAATTGCAAATTTAGTCATTTCTTGAAAAACACTTAACCAAACGGAGCGCCCAGCATACTCCTTTTTAATTTTTTGAGATTTCAACATTTTAAATGAAAATTCTTTGTACCATTTTATTGAGAACATTGGGTTTCAGCCTTATAAAAATTGTCAAGAAAAAATATTGGGCTACATCTGATTCCAACCCCGGTGCTGAGGAAAGGAATGCGTTGGGTTTTCTCTGTGCTACTGGGACACGAGGTTGACATACAGTGTTTATCGCATGGCCCGTATACTACATTCGTGACGTCCTTGTGGTCCTCTATATTACAACTCAATACTCCGAAAACTAATATTTTTCAAAACGTGTACAAGAAGATCTGAAGATCTAAATATTGAGCAATACTTTGAATTGAAAAGAAGTCTAGTTTTAATATCAAAGGTCCAAAATTAAGTTTGAAAAATTTCAACTTTTGTATTTTTCAAAATTCCAAAGGTTCTAATGAAAAAAAGAAACTATCTTGTAATATTAGAAGCATTTGACTGTTTGAGCAAAACGTTTTTAAAAAAATTAGAGCTATTTTTGAGAAAATTTTGTTGCTTATTTTTACTTTCTGGTATACGTATGTATATTTTGAATAATATATTCATTAATAGATAAAAGTTATGTAATGCTGCGGAAAATCAATATCGAGTTTTTAACTGAAATAGGTACTAGTTCTCGGGTCTCCTAATGCCGAAAAAGTGTTTTTTGACATCTGTCTCTACCGAACGTATCGAATTGAACTTAGCAAAAATCACATGCCTTCCCCCTAGCCTTTACAAATTAACAGCATTCCAGTCCTTTGGCCTCCCAATGCTACTCTGGTATAATACCTAGTTGCGCTGCTAGACAAACAACGTAAATGAAATCGCATTAAATGAAAGCTTCTTTAGTTACTATAATCAAAGCAAAATTATCCAGTCTCTTCTCATTAACAGAAATTCCTCTCTGAAAATGGAGTCACCCTATTAATGTGTAAGTATAAGCCTATAACCAGATCTACCACGACTTATCCCTGCCCAGTTTGGCACGATAGAGCCCCAATAAATTTACGAAGTTTCATATAGCACAAAATAGTAATTTAAGACTTCCACTCGAAGCCTCATGGCACTTAGCAAACTCCCAAACCCATCAAGAGCTTCAAATCTCATCAATTTCTGAATTTGTATCAAAAGCACCCGAAACATTCTGTTCTCTTTCTCCTTGATGCTCGAGTACTACTACCTTCCATCTGGGCCAAATAACATACTCTATTACATAACGGTAACAGGTTTATAAACACTCTTATAACGGTGTCTTAATAGGTGATTTAGCATCATGAGATCGTCCCTCATTAATCACATCAATTTTCTACTCTTTCCAAAATTTCCTGGTTCGATCCATAACTGTAAGCGATATTTCTGTAGAATATGCATGTGTAATAGAGAAATTGGATTTCAACACACTGAGCAAGAACCAGGAGGGGACTATGGACTCCCGTGTGTATTTAAGTAATGGTTCAGGACCGAGATAACCTTAAGAGCTATGTCAACGTGTTGGTTAGTGAACGCGAGGGACCTCTTCGTTGAGGATTGTACCCGGAGAGCAGTGGGTACCGCGAGAGTCCCTGGTAGATCTTTAATGCAGGCTTTTTAGGTCAACAGATGAGCTGAGAAGGAGGAGGCAAAGCCTAAAAGCTAGTTATGACTCAAGAAAATTACTGAAAACAAATTTATACGAGAAAGACCGTACCACTTTGTAGCATGACTAGTTTTTTATTGCCTCGATTTCATTCAATTACGCAAAAATTAATCATTTTCAAAAAATTGCGAATGACATTATCTAAAAACTAATTTGAATAATAAATTAAATGTTTTAGATGTATTGGGTCAAAAATTCTAAACTGTGGCAGTTTTCTAAAATTCAGAGGTTCCAATAGAAATCGAATCTGCTCCATTATCATACGCATACTTTGTTCTATTCGAGCAAACAAGTTAAATAAAATATGGAGTCATTTTGAAAACATTTTGAGTCTTTCCTAGGGCCTTTATATATGGGTTACCAAAATTAAAAGATTCGTTCATGGGTCCGCGGCATTGCCAGATAGATCCAGGAAAATCAATTGTGGTGAAACTTCTGTGTACTAATAAAACGCTAGTGTTGTTCACAGACAAACGATCAGATAGACGTTTAATATTATCGATATTCCGAGCCCCCAAAACAGGATTATGTGTACACTTTGTTTACAAGAAAATAATGCAGTAGAAATACGAGCAAAAAACATTCACATTTTGAGTGTGAGGGACGAAGAAAATATTTCGGTCAAAAAATCTGCACTTTTTCTGCAGAATTACATTATTTTCTCTGATGTGGTATATTAGAAAAGAAAAAATATAGTTACATTTGATAATGATGAAAAGTATTAAACTAGGGTCAATTTTATTTTTTAAAAAATAAAAAACTATACTTCACATAGAATATATTAAAGAAAATTATCCGAAATTCCTACGGAAACTATTGACGCAACACATGCGAACGTTCTATTATAAATACTGTCTTTTTAATGGGGACAGTTCCCTGGATTTGCTAGACAGTATTTCGACTTCCGAGAAGTTTGCTGACGTGACTTGTGTCCGACTGTTGACGTGGATGTCCATTAACGAGCGCTTCTGAGAATTTGCAGAATTTCAAATTACTTCCTCGCTCAAAATTCTAGGAAACTAGTCGTTTTGACGCAAAGAGAAAATATTGGAAAACTTACCTTTACCAGAGTTATAGAGCTCTTGGAGTACGTTATCAGTGCTAACACAACCACAGATACGCAGTATCATCACTACATCTCTTAGATAAACTCCCACATGCTAAACTTTGTCAGAAACATGAACTGAAATTAAATAGTTTCCAAAAATAATGAAATAATAAGTCTTTATCCAGTAATAAAATAACAGTAATTAACAATTAGGTATTTTAAGAAGACACTTCCCTACTTCAACGGACTTCCTTGAAAAATAATTTTAGAAATATTATATTCGTTGGCTCGGCTCTGGCAGATGACAAATGACATGATTTTCATTTTATCGAATATGAGCTGCTAAGATTGATAATCTCATAGACATGTAGAATTGATTCAGAAGAGTATTATTGGATTTTCCTGATAAGTATATATTACCTGACAGGCTTATCAGCCTTATAGGCTTATCAGCCTTATAGGCTTGTATTTGTTTCGTTGAATCATTGAATTCAGGCTATCAACTAAATCAAAAATATTTAATAGCATATTCGTTTAAAAAATTCCCAACAACACTCGCGTTTTGAGGTTTTATTCAGAAAGAAAAAAAGGAAAAATAATGTAACGGGAAGAAAATATAAAACTCAAAATATTTCTAAAAATTACCAACGATTAGGAAGATTTTATAATTCGAAGGTTCTCTGAAAACAATATTACTCTAAGAGAAAACACTGCAAAGAGAATACAAATTGTTTCGAAATCGTTATTTTTTCCATACGTCAGCTTTCACCGAAGTACAATTAAAATGATGCTCTTTCTTTTTCGACATTCTCAGCCTCCTGAACGGCTTTCATTTGGAACGCGAGTCCGTTGTCATTGTTTCGTTCGGAATAGCCGCGGCAGGGAGCTTCTGATGGAGGAGGGGGCGCAGATCGGAAGCGGAATAATAAGGGCGCAAACGGAGCCGAGGGGCGCCACGCAGTGTGTAGGTGGATCGAAAGCAAAAGCGAAGGTGCTGAGCCCAGGATGAGGACTGATGGGGTCGGTGGCGGAAACGACGGCAGTCTCTGTGGCGACGGCGGAGGCCACAATGCGACTGTTTTGGCGATAGTGGTACTCGCAGCACCAGCAACACTAGCAGAAGCGGTAGTTGCTGAAGAGACAGAGTCAATGGCATTGATGATAACAATGCCAGCAGTGTCGTGGCGACGAAAGAGTGTCCAAAGCGGTGTGGGGGAGCGGTAGCGGCAGGTAATAGAGAGGGCGGCGCGAGAGGGCGCGGGGAAGCGCCGAGGGCGGCGCAAGGTGCGGCAGAGCGTCGTTGCGGCGTCTTCGCTTTTTACGCGCGCGGCGGCGGGGCGGGGGCGGGGGCGGGGGCGGGGGCGGGGGCGGGGACGGCGGCCGAGGGTCGTCGCGCGCGCCGGGTTTACTGCCCCGATGCGATCAATGCGGCGGCGGCGTCATATCGGAGGGCGGCGCGCGCCGGCGAGCGAGCGGGTTCGCGGGCAGTGGAAGGACGAAAGAGCGCGCGCTCTCAAAACAAAGGAGACGGAAGGAAGGGAAGGGAAGGGACGCCGCTCTCTGTGATTGCCGCCGGCGCCCAAGACGCTACGAGGCCGTGCCGCCACCTTGGCCGGCGCTCTTTCCAGCGGCAAGATGCCTCTCATAGGGTTCACTCCGCTGTTGCCGTTGGTATCTTCATGCGCGCCTTGCGTTCTCTTTGTTCTTCCTACTTCGGGTTTCTTCACCTTTATGTTTCGTTCCTGTTTTATTTATCGTATGATCGTTATTCGTACAAACGAAGGTACGGTGAATCGAAAGATATGTCTCAGAATAAATGTTACAATCTTCTAGTGTTTGTAGGGAGTCGAAAATGATCGCTTTTTGTCAATGACTACAGGGCGAGAAATTCTCTAAGACACCCCCAAGTGGCATCACCTTATTTGTAGGGAACACATCATGCACGGGTGTTTGGCAGAACGTAACATACATGCCTTACAATTTTGTAATATTTATTCTGAGATATTCTTTACACTTCAATTATATATACTTACCATTTGTAAGTATATATTATTGATTCATTCATTAAAATCATCTTAAAATCTACATCTTCTTTCTACTGTACTGTCCCCTTGCTCTTTTATTTTTCCTCCTTTTTGCCTGTGAAGTGAACCGGTCTTCTCCATCTTCGTTAGGCAGGAAAAGAGTGGGATTTGTTTTACGTGTTTTCGTCTGAAGTTCTGAGACAACGCAGGGGAACTTTGCAAGTTTTGGAGGGATGAAAATGCCCTGGATGTGCAATTTCTGCTCAATTGTGTAGAAAAATAATGTTGGGCGCACCCTCCAGCGTTCGCTTGTGTCGCTGTCTTTGCTCGTGTCTTATTTGCAGGAACATCCCTTTTACGAGCGTACACAATAGACGTACTCCGTCTGCACAATCTAATTTTTCGTCGAACTAGAAAGAGCTTTAGCTTGCCGTTACAAAAATGTGTTTTCCAACGTTTTTCCGCTCGAGAAAAAAAGTGTTGGTATTGAAATTTGTGATCTTTCAAGTACTCGAAAACGAATTCCATTGAGAGAACGCATTGTAAAAAGTATGAAATATACGTACGTATAGAATAATGAGTACCAAAGTCATCGAGATATCTTAATACGTGTTAATATTATTTTTAAGAAATTAGAATAAAATAGTATAGTAGTTTGAAAGTTTACTTTAATGTATGGTTAACACCTATACACTATTAATATCAATCGAAACAAATTTTCCCACAAACCGCTTCAAGAGTATTAAATCTATTATAATTAATTAAAAACATCTGTACATAATAGCGCGGAATCTGCTATTTTGTGCTAATGTTTCAAATTTTACTTTTCCGTATACGTACATATATACAGAGTGATATTTTTTTTCTTTAAACGTTTGGTAGGGATAGGGCTAAATGTACTATATGAGATGACAAACATCAGCATTTTATTTCGTAAAAATTTTTAAAATTATTTTTATCGTAAAAATTTTAAAAATGTAATTTTTGTACTTTTTTTTACGTTGTTAATATACTCATTAGAGGCGATTAGTTCACATTATTATTTTGATGAGTACTTGTGCTTTAAATAATGTCATATAAAGTTTTTCGAATACTGAACCGTGTTCTGTGAAAACTAGCTCAAAATTCCACAGTTTCAGAAACGCTCAAACGCCATTTACTCAAAAACATCTCCAAATTTTGTCTTCAAACTTTTCAACAGATAGTGCTTATTCGACTATTTAATATGACGTTAAGTTCATTTTGGGGTTTTATTTTGTTTCTACAAAAATTATACAAATGTAATTTTTTGAAAGATTACACACGCACATTTAATATACACATTTCCAGCAATTTGTAAACACTACCGTATTTCTGTGTTAAAGTGCATCAAATGTTAAGGTGCATCGACTAATGAAGTTTTTCAAAACCTCCATATTTTTGCGAATAAGAGCATCAAATTTTGAATTTGCAGTAGCGCTAAAAGCTTTTTTCTTAAAAACTACTATTTTTCAAAGAAAATTTGCCATTTAGGACGCGATTTTACTGTTCTCTAATATTCTTAAAATAATATTTCCGTTCTACCATTTGGAAACGGAAAAATTAAGAAAAATTTTTCAAAAATGTACTTGTGTGACGACAGAAGGCAGCTGGCAAGAGTATGTCGCAAGTGCTAATAGATGGTTGAGATCAAAGGAAATAGAAAACTAGGCAAAGTCTGTGCCATTCTGTAGCACCACTTAGTTTAAATTTCAGTAGCTTTTCTTCGAAAGCACTTAAATGAAACCTTCCGAAAGTCTCCTTTAATGAGGAAGAGAGAAATGATACAAATTACTGTCGAAATGTTGTTTGACGAAAATGAAAAAAGGAATCCCGAATAATAAAAAGAACGAAGCTCATAAAAGAAGTGTGCAGTAAACGTCTCGCTGCCCCTAGAGAGCCGCGTCTTTGGCCTGCAATACACTTGCGATGAGCGGGTTGCCGGCCACACGGCGCAAGGAGCTGGCGGAAGGCCAGCGCACCCTGGCGAGAGAGCACGATGGCCAACCGTTCTTGAACCTAACTCAAAACTGAAACTAAACGATGCTAACCTCTCTCAAATAAGTCCTGAATCAGTATTTTGGGTCCTTAAAATTCAGTAGAGGTATTATGGTTTTCGTCTCTATAGTTTAGGAAAACGTAATTATAATCATTGTTTTCTATTTAAAATAAAAACAGCGGATTTATTTTGGGTAGTGTTAGTGACAAACTTCCTCTATAAAGTAAATACTGAGTCAATACTCAAGCACCCATTAATTGTTGTAATGATCAAAATGTTAACAAATTGTGTTGAACAGGTCCAAGCAAAAGAGGTATTCTCTCGTGATTCACGCGTAATGCATTACGCTAGGAGTGAAAAATTATTTGAAATCCATTATCCTAATAAAAGCAATGATAAACTTATAATTATTTCATCGTAAAATAACATTATTGATGTAAATGTATGACAGAACTTGCTGTTGTACATGCATAATGTAGTAACGAGATTAAACCCTGCTGACGTAATGAATACGAAAATTGTTTTGCAAATCCTTCAAAAAGTAACAATGATTAGAGATCCCGGGTATTCCATGTTGGTTCATTGGTAACGTAACGCGCTTCCCCGACTTTCTCAGAAAATCATCCCGGCGTCTAATGTTCGCTCCGGGAATTTTGCAAATGTACGGACGTTTTTAGACCCTCTTTCTACAATAACGACGTATTAATAGTAAAATAATTAGAGGTTGAATAATGCTTCTTAACATATAATGAAACATTAACGGACATATATGGAATATAAAGCATTTCACTGAAAGCGAAGTAAGTTGTAAAAACAGCTCATAAAACAATCAAAAAGTATTCAGAATTGAAACGAATCTACTGTAGAGAAAACTATAGCAAGAAAGAGTTGTACTTTAAACCATTACTTTACACATACACATACTTTTAAAAAGTGTTTAATCATTTTTAAGGATCCAGGAATCCAATAAAACTTTCATTGATTCTTCTTCCTTGTTTTCAAATATGATATTCATTACCTAATAATGTTACCTCTCCATCTTTCTTCCTATTTCCCTTATAATTTCACACAAAAAATAACTGATTATAAACTTTTAATGATTCACATGGCAGTTTTTCGCATTTAAATATGTTTTAATTCAGGCCGAAACCGCCTTCGGGAGCGTTTGCGGCGTCCACTGCCGCCCAAAGCCAGCTGAGTCAGCGGCGCAGCGCATCAAATTGGCGTTGTTGTGACGGCGTCGGCCGCTCTGTCCAATAACGAGCGGGGGTGTGCGTGGGCGGGCGGGCGGGGGGAGGGCGAGTGCGTTGTGCGCGTTATTTTTTTGCCGCGACATGAGCGCCCTCGCGCGCCGACGGCGGTCGCCGGGGGGGGGCGGTTGCATAAAAACGAAGTTGATAAATCCCCCGCCAATCACTTTGCCCGCGCAGGGTCGTTTGTCCCGGACGCGTGACTGGCGCTGCTTCTCTATCGCGGAGACTCATTTCGAAAATTACGTCGTTATCGTCTGCATCTATATTGAAAATGGCCGTTAGATAATTTTCATTAGAGCGAAGAGATTTCAGAATTTACTGGTTCGCGTATTATTGCCGGGCAAAATACGTACAGTTTATTGCGTGACACGGAAGCATAAAGCAAATTCCAGTGTTAAAGTATGAATGTTGTAAAAAAGTTCAAATGACGAGAACCTCTTAACAAATGAAAAATAAATTATGCTAACAAGTTTGCCAATACTTTTGCCTCATTCTCTGACATAATAAGTACATTGATTAAATATTCTATTAACTAAACTGAACCTGAATTGCCATTTTGAATGTCAAACAACTGAAATTGAGAACAAATTAACGGGCAGAGTAAAAGCCGTGTTTCAGAGGGATATGAATGCATTATCAATGTGTACATAAAAAGTCCATTATTATGGAAATCGAATGCTGGAAACTTTCGAACGATACTTTCAAACTATTACAAAGAAAGTGTGCTTAAAACTTTGTAGTATATTACTAAAGTTAATAGATATAATGTTTAACTATTGTGCTTACTCATCTCTATACCATCATTGTACTATTATTTTTTTGCTTTTATATTATTTTATTCGTAATTATTAATTTAACAAACAAAAGTTACAAGGAGAAAGAAGGAGTTCACGTTTTTATTCCTATATGTGAGTACAAAACAAAAGACAGGACATATACGAATTATAATTACAGTGTCGTCAAAATGGTTGAGTCCTACGCTGATTCACTGTAACATTTACACAGTACCAGCAACAGATATTTTTGCAGATGCCTGTAACATTTACACTGTAACAGTAATATTTTTGCAGGTACATGTAACATTTACATTGTAACAGTAATATTTTTGCAGGTACCTGTAACATTTACACTGAACCAGTAATATTTTTGCAGGTACCTGTAACATTTACAATGTAACAGCAAGAGATATTTTTACAAATACCTGTCAAAAACAAGTAGAGTACTAAATTTTGATGAGTAATGTTTTGGAATTCTTCCTATTAAGACACATTGCCTGTTTCCCCACCTGTCATTGGCGGCAGCAGCAACCATTGACTTGCCCATTGTAGTTAGTTTTTAACAAAATGTTTGTTCTTGAAGTTTCAGAGGCACAGCCAGTGAGATTCAAATTGCAATTTATTATCCGCGCCTAGCATATCCCGCACACGTTCCGTTATCAAAGCATTCATTCACTTTTACATCAGGTGGTCTCGCTGTGAGGAGAATTCGCATACATTTGCATGCCGATTAGGGCGGTAAGGTTCGTGTCGTGCCTGGTGGTACTGTCGTTTTATGGAGCGGGCCACTGAGAATTATTTTTACCAGACTATTTCGAGAAGATACTACTCTGAAATTTAATTAAAATTATTGATTTTATAGCGTGACTGTCAATGGTTGAGGAAGTAGCACTCGGCCACACGGAACTAGAGAATTATATTTTCGTAATTACGTAAATAAATATAAAAAAATTAATTACAAACTAAACAATTTTTATGTATGTACGTGACGAAATATACAAATTTACATGGTAGGAAAAGTACCATCTGTTGTAAATGTCAGAGAAAGTTGGTATATAGATGGATTTTAAAATTTGACTCGTGCACGTTCTTGTTTTCTAATATATTCAAACAAATTTTTAAACACAAATTTACTGTATAAACTGGAAACCCAATCTGAGAAAGTAAAATTGACATGTGTGACAAATATCGTTTAGTAGGTGAAAACAAAACCACTCGAGACACAGCTGTGCAATATACGGAAAAACAAAACGTCATCAGCAGCTTCTGTTGCAGCAGCAAGTGCAACTAACGCACTCGCGTCGGAAGCAAAATCATTTCACCCTCAGACACGAACACGCGTGCCACGCAATTCGTGAGAGAACAGTCCGATCTTCGCGCTGTATTGACCCTAATGATGTGGATCTCAGACGGGCGCACGCGTGCCGGCGGGCGCGGCTGGCGGGCGGGCGGGCTGGCGAGCGCACGGGCACGGCGCCGCGGGGTCAGCGCGCCACGCGTGCCCGGCACGGCCGTGCGCGCCCGCCCGGGGCCGGGCCGTCGCTACCCTAGGTCAGGGACCACCGCCAGGAGCGGCCCCCGCGCTCGCAGCCAACTCACCGATGGTCGAGATGTAGGTGTCGTAGTAGCGCTCGTCGCAGTAGCGGTGCACGATGCACGTCTTGCCGACGTTGGAGTCGCCTAGCACGAGCACTTTGTACGTGGCCGCGAAGTCTAGCGCCATGACGGCTGCCACTGGCCGCGCGCCCGCCCGACCGCCGCCGTCGCCGCCGCGCCGCCCCCGCTGCCACCGCCGCCGCCGCTGCCGCCGCTGCTGCTGCTGCTGCTGCTGCCGCGGGCGAAGCCACAATCGATTGTCGCGAGCGGCGAGCGCGCGCCGCCGCCGCCAGGCTGCGCGCGCAGCCCGGCCACCTGTAACGCCGCCCCCCTCTGCCCACGCCGCCCCCGCACTCGCCCCCGCCGCCCCCGCCGCCGGCAGAGACAGTCTGCTTGGCGCCACCGCTCCTACGCGCTTTGCCCGCCCCGCCCCATGCGAATGCTCTTCGAGGCGAAACCCTTCGCGAAGCCCACTTCACGTGGCCCCAGACCGTCGTGCAAGAACCCTTGCAAATAACCGCAACTTTTTGGAACCAAAAAACTAGTTTCATGCAGTAAACTAGCTGTACGGAATTCATTGACGCCTATCTTTATTATTTTTTTCCAGTCTAAGAAAGTCCAAGAAGGCATGTATTGCAAAATCCTCTCTCTCACATCAACTGAATAATATTGTCTTTCCAATATTTTGAAAGTCGCGCAGATGAGTTTTACAATATTACATTTTTTAAATGTAGTTATTTGTCTTCAATTTTATTTTTTGTGTAATAGAAATTGCGAATAATGTAAGAACAAAAATTAAGTTCACAAAGTCAACCTACAAAAATATGCAAACATTAATATTGTGATAAACTTACAAAAGACAGCTTTAACAGTCGCCATTTGTTGGAGTAAAAACATTTCATTTAGACTTCCCTTTCATAATGGCAAGTCTACTCCCTTTCTTTATATGATCATTTTTACTTTATCACTTTACTGTAATACATATCCATCGTAAAGAGAAAATATTGTAATGCTGAACGAAAAATTGATCAAAAGCGATTTTTCGACAGAAAATCTCTTATTGTGAGGTCCGGGAGTCAAAAAAGTCTATAAATATTGGTTCTATATGTAGAAAAATAACTTCATCTAAAACGTGTAGTCAAAATCCACGTTTTGTGGGTCCTTGAATCCGAAAAATTCGTTGACGTTAAAACTTCTGTCAGTCCGTCAGTATGCGAGTTGTCAACGTTAATGCCTAAACTGCTCAGACAATTTTCTCCAAAGCTAATTATTTCCTTAAACATCTAGTCGATCTGGAGAACCCGGAAGTTTGAGACGGATACATTGATTTTGGGAGACTTAACATGAAGCCCCAACATTTTCAAACTTTTCTCAAAAATAACACCAATTTTTTAAAAAGAAATTTTGCCCTTTGATAGCACAAACGATGTTTAAAAAATGTCCAAAACTTATTTTTGTTAAAATGTGTGAATTCTCGTAAATTGCAAAAGTTAAACAAGTTTTGGAGTCTCCCTACAACCATGAAAATTAGGATTTATCGTTAACAAAACCTATGTTTCAAAAAAAATCCTTAAATAAGAGGTACAATTTTTCGAAAATATGAATAGTTTAAGCATAATTTTGCGAGAAATCTTAGTAATTTTTGAACAATTATTTTCTCAAAAAGGGCCTGACTCTTTTTCTAGAGTAGAGAAGACTTACAAATTTTTCAAAATCTCTATATTTTCAAAAATTTCAACACTAATCATTGCATTTAACATTAACATAAGTTCAATAATAATGATTTTCCCCTGAATGAAATCTTATCTTTAAAATTAGAGTAAATGAAAATTTCTAAATGTTTTTAAAATTGCAAATGCAAATGTACAACATTTTTTGAAGGATCGAAAAAAACAGTTTTTGCTGTGAGGTGGGTGGTTTAGGTTAACGTCAATTGTGGGTTAACTCTAAGGTCCTGAGTTCTAATTCCAACGCAGGGAAGGTTTTTGTTGGGAAGGGTTTGCAGATTTTTCTAATATAATACTATTGCGTAGCAGTTACGAATAATGAGATAAAGTATTTGCTCTTGTAATATCCCTACATTGTTTTTAGCTGTGGGAACAAAAAATGTAAATACAACTGTTATTTAGTGATAACTGGAAGAGAAAGAGAAAAGAGCTAATATGAAAGATTTACTATGTATAACTCTAGAATAGAAGACACAGGAATACGGAATTCATTTTCAACAGTACAAAACTTAAACAAAGCATATATCCCTTTGAAGCAACATTCATGTCTTCAATTTCCAGTACCAATTGCGTAATAGACAGCTTCTCCAATGCTTTCACTAGCACATATCCACCTCTAAATTATTTGTGTACTCAGATTCCTCTCCTCCCTACAGTGGCACGTGCTCAAGGCGGTAGCATCGCTAGCAGCCCTTGGCAGCCATATCCTACATTCCGGCATCGCCTCCCCTGTCTCGCCAGGCACCTTCTTCCTCCACCCTCTCTCGCCCGCGCACAGCCGCCAACCCTCTCCGGCCCCCGCCTCGCCACTGCCCCCGCCCGCGCCCCCGCCCGCGCCCCCGCCCGCGCCCCCGCCCGCGCCCCCGCCCGCGCCCCCGCCCGCGCCCCCGCCCGCGCCCCCGCCCGCGCCCCCGCCCGCGCCCCCGCCCGCGCCCCCGCCCGCGCCCCCGCCCGCGCCCCCGCCCGCGCCCCCGCCGCTCCCAGGTTGCGCCGAAAACGCCTCCGGACTCAAAAGTAGTCTGGTCACGTAAAGGCGACGTTACACGACGCAGCGGCGGCGGCGGCGGCGGCCGGCGGTGGTGGAGAGGCGGTCCTGGGGCCTCGGGCGACCGCGACGCGCGCGCGCGCGGGGGCGGTGAGCGGGGGAGGGGAGCAGGGGCTCCCGCCGCCAGCATTGTTTAACGCATCCCCTGCTCGCTATTCGGAGGAAGCGTTTCCGGCAGAAGAAAATGCAGAAATTGTGCCCGATTACAAAAAAGAGCGGGCAGAACAAAGGCTCGCTTCCTAGGCCCGCGCAGAATAAACATCGGGAAGATGGAGCCAAATATTATTGTCCCTTGCATAGCGAACGCGTCGTCCGCCCCGAGAGCGAGAAAGGAGAAATATTTTATTTATGAAATTCTTTTCCAGCCGGCCGTCTGGCTGGGCGATTTGGCTGCCTGGAGATTCTTTTATCTCGGCTGAATTACGAGAGCTGTGGCGATATGAAACCTAATACAGCCTGTGTTACTTTATGGGAACTGGTGCGTAAAGAAAATAAATCTTTTAGTGCCTCTGTGTGATGTACACTCACCAACACCGTGTTTCTCATCCAACGTTCTGAAAAAACAAAAATTCAGTAATCTCTATATATTGTGCAATAATGTTGATAAATGTATCTAGTAAAGAGTTACGAGACTCAAAATAGCAATGTAACACAAAAGTAGTGCATGAGAAACTTGTATATTCAAAATAATACATCTCGCTTAAAGCTAATACATTGGTGTGAGTAAAGTGGACAAACATAACGAAAATAACGTTGAATAACGCCGCTACAATGAAAAATAAGATTTTACATGTTATATTTCTAACAAAATATTTTTTTCGTAATTTATAGTACAACAGTACTTAAAGACCATAGATGTAACGTTCCAGATTCACGATAACTTTCCCCTCAAGCTGACATCCTCTATTTTCTATTTCTAAAAACCGGTCGGATCTATTGTGATTTATAACCCCTTTATCTCCCGTTTGCCTGCTCGAACCGTCGCTCATATTTACTCAGAAAGGGAGAAGGACGGAAATATCGGCCCATTTCCGAAGAACATCTTTTCGGGAAACCAGACGGAGGAGATTGGAAATGAAATTACGTTCTGCTCCGAAATCGACGACGCACCTCACATTTTATTATCTTTCGGCCGCGAAAGAAATCGACAGAGAAAGAGGTTTTGTTCCATGAGCAGAGTGCTTAAATTTGTGGCAGTCGAACTCAGTGAAATATGCATCCGAGAAAGCCAGTTCGTTGTTTATGCTCGTTATGCATCATTGATCAGGTCGGCTGCGTTGATAGATCGGATCCGGGAAGTTGTAGTAATTCGATGAATCATATCCTGAATAGAAAGGAACGAAATCTTCTTGGAAGTCGTGGTGTTTACCTGGCAGCGGCCGCCACCGAGAAAGTGCACAAATCTCGTGGAGACGGGTTGGCGGCCTGTTTACGCGGAAGAGGCGCAGAGGGGGGGGGCGGGCGACGCGGCACGGCGCAATTACCAGTCACTTGTTCGGCGCCCCTTTGGCGCCTGAGATCTTAAGGGCGGCGCCTGCGTTGCGCCCACCCTTAGGCCACGTTCTCTTCCATCAGACGCTTTTCTCTCTCCCTACTCCGCATCTGAATCTGGTCACTCTAATTATAAAATTACCCAAAATTGGACGATAACCTTGTATTTTCTGCTTCCTGCTTCCTGCTCCCGCTCCCTAGCCTTGCTCACAAGAGCCTCCTTTGCTTCCTCCTCACGCTTGCTTCCTTCGTGACCTCCCTTTTTGACATGATTGGAAAGACATAGATGTACGCATAACTACTCACGTGTGTGGATAGCTTATGAGAAACACCCAAAGCTAACTTAAAAACCTACTAAGAGATAATTATAATAGTTAGGGATCCATTACGCACCTCGCAACATTGATACTTAATAAAAAGAATGAGTAAAATGGATATTTGCTTTTGTTCCATGTTTCCGGGCACGTAAATTGCTATTGACATCAGGTCCTTTGGTCTGTGGCGTCGTCGGGTGCGAGTAACACACAGACACGGAGTTGTTTATACAGATTTATTTACAAGTTTTATTACACTATATACACACTCCTCGGAAACGCACTGCACATCTAGCACTGCACATCTCTGAGGCATCCCCGCCCCAGCCTGACGCAGACCCCAGCGGCTTGGCGCCGCTCCTGGTCTTTTGTCCCGTGGCAACCGCCACACCTCGCTGCCGTAGCTCGCGATAACCCCTGGCGGGTGACCAGTGCCTTCCGCACCGCGATTCGGTTCAAACTCGAATGAACACGGCTGGTTACTTTCCAGCCGCCTCGTGAGGGGTCACGTGACAGACTTCACATGCCGGCGGCGACCTCTCATCCCGAAATGTGGGCCTGTTTGCAATTTTGGAGTCCAGCTGCACCGCGGCTGGACTCGCCTATCAATTCCCTCTGCGCCAGTTGACACCCACGTTCCGAGACATGCCCACCCGGGCCCTTGAGGAGGGGCCCTCCTGTGGTGGCCTTCCGCTTGCCGCCAAAGGACTGCCCCCGCCCCCTCGCTGGCCTTCCGATATGTGTTGTCCATCTGGCCCCTTGGCACGACGTTACAGGTCCCTCTCCCACCGTCTGGAGAGATCCGGTGCCATCTAACCCGTCGGCTTGCGGGGAAGTGCCTCCTCCGAGTGTCTCCTCCAGCGAGGCACGCGCCGCCCCAGGCGGGACAAGCTCTAGGCTCCCGGCTGGTCTCCCGATGTGTCAGGTAGTGCATGCAAGCGTATGTGTGGGTGTGTAGGGGAAGAAGATAGGACAAGGAAGAGGAAGGAACGACCGCTCGCAATTTGTGGCCCGTTTGTTGGAGTACTGCTCCGGCATTCGCCTGGTGGTGATCGGAGAAACCACACAAAACTCCCGCCCAGAACAAAACTCCGATATAATTCTTCCCAGACCGCCTGAATTCGAGTTAATAAGTATCCAGAATCAAAAATCTTCCGCTGCAGGGACTCGAACCCCAGAACCTGTCAGTCAGAGCCGATGAAGAGACTTCAGTATTGATTTTGATCCTGGTTTTGCGTACCTTAATACTTAAATAGCTTAAATACTGATAGACTTGGTAGTAATGAAATATTTGAAAACAAAGCACAGAAAAGCATGTTAAAAACTTTGTTACCCTTCCTCTTATCAATCGTTTTCTCTTCCCAAATGAGGGCCTCTTCTCATCTCACATTTCTCTTAGCCTGTTTGCCTTTCTTATCTCTGCCGTCCTTCGATTTAATTCTGCTTCTTCTTCTTCCTCATCTTATGTGACTCTTACGCATCGTGAAACGCGCCACCCACGCTGAGGCTCTCGCATTCGCCCTTGGCGCTGGCGGCCCCGTTCGCTCGCCCCCGCCCCGCCCCGCCACCTGCCCCACCCGTGGCGCCGCGCCGTGAGTCACCGGTGGCGCCGGCTCGGCGGAGCCGCCCCTGACTCACCCCCTCCACCCTTTCCCACCCACCGCGACCGCCGCCGCCGCCGCCGCCCGAGGTAACTACGCACGGGGCGGAGAGGCGCCGCGCCGCGCCGCCGCGTCTCCCGCGACCCTGGGGAAACATTCGTGCGTCATATCGCACGAGAACGATCGTAAAAATGCTGTTCCTATACGTCCGACCACAGTTTTTACTAACCTAACTATATTACGCCCCCCTGTGCGTCCGACAATTTGGTGTATCTACGTTTATTTTTCTCGTGTTTATGAAACTTTTTCTTCAAAAAATACCGAGAGTTTTGGTCGTTCATCTTTTCAGGTCTTTGTTTTTGAAACTCCATTCGACGTTGTTTCGACGGGCAAAATAATAACATTTTATGGCTCGTTTTACACAATTTATTTTGAAAGTTAAATTTAAGTGAGGCGTTGCGGTATTTAGACATCGCTCCAACTTGGAGCCAAACGCAGCTAACGACCGTAAAGTTGGATTATCGTCATCGGAGCTGATGGGGAAACCTCGTCTCCCCATGTTTGCTGCTGCCCGTCCCACTCATTGGGGGTCATCAAACGCCATTAGCCCTTTGGCCTCTCCTCCGCATGCCCTTCCCCGATCGGAGGGTCTACGCCCCGCTTGCCCCATCTTAGCGCAAACATCCCTGATTGGCCCCACGACTTCCGCGGCCCGTCTCGGCGGCGGCGGCGGCGGCGGCGGCGGCCCCACTGAGGTAAACGGCGCCGTGATTGCTCCTTCAGCGGCGCATTTGAGCAATTTCGCGCGTGTGCGAGGAGCAATGGACCTCGAAGCGGCTCTGATGCAAACGAGGCGGCTTATCGTGCGGAATAAGCCTCTTAGGGCCACAATTCGTCGCTGTCGCAGCCCGCGCGGCCCCTGGGCTAATGGAGAGGCTCGGGCGGAGCGGTGGACGGAGGAGTGCGGGCCGCGGGGTTTGACCGCGAGATACACCCTCCCCCCACCCCCACCCCGTCCCTGCGCTTTGCAGCAGTTCCCGCGGAAGATCAAGGAGTAAAGCATTAACTCGACCCAGGGAGACAATTAACTTTACAAAAGTCTAGCACTGCTCCTCTCCCGCTTCGCTGAAGTCAGCGAATTAAATAAAAATATAACTAAAGCCATGTCAAAAGTGTTACAAGAGTGTTTCCGATAGGGTTCACCAACTTTGATCGTTAGTCCCGTGCGTGTTAAAATTCGGGAGGGGCCTAAGATCCTCCGCCGCTGGCGCGTGAGATCCGCCTCCGAACTACACGTGACTTCCTTGCTGGTTTTATCCCCTCCAAATATCTTCCCAGAGGGCATCGCCCCAACCCGGACGGGCTCTGAGATTCTCTCTGGCCTCTTTATGCTATAATGCAATTCTCGTATTTTTGTTTCATTGATGAGAGCTTTCGGGCTCGTGAACTGCTTAATTCATTAGTCCCAAAAGTGTAATGCAATATTTTAACACTGGATGTGGCGGTCATCTTGCTCTTTTATATGGCGAGATCCAACGCCGACTTAAATGTAGGCTTACGGAGGTTTTCCCAACCAGTGATCTCCTACCAGCAGGGCAGCGCTCCAGCCGGGGCAAGCTCTAAACTCCCAACTGGTCTCCCGATGTTTGTGGTTGTGTAGTGCATGTTTGTCTGTGAAAGACGTGAGCCAATGGAGCGCCAATGCAGAAGATATACATTCATAAATATATTGTGGATTGTACATTTGCTGGCTTGCGAAACTCTTCCCTGACTAGTAGCTTAATTAATAAAATTACCTATGTCAGGATAGTCAAGTGGAAATTTATAAGATAATCCATACCCACAGTTTCATAATCAAGTTGAAATGATTTCAAACAAAAATGAAACTTGCACCATTATCTGAAGTGGCCTTAACGCTGAGGTCAAAATTCAATCACACATTATGGTGACGGTTTTGAGAAAAAAAAACAAATTGCCTAAATTTCATGCAGAATTACGCGAAAACTACAAAAGACTCCGAAACATTTTTGGACTTTTTAAAAAAAATCAGGGGTTTTAACGAACACGAGACCTGTACCAATTTCTTAAGCGTCCCTTACACTAGTCGAGAAAAATATTTAATTAAAAAATGCGTGCCAATTTTTTGAAAATTTTGAAAATGTCTCAGCAGCTTCATTGAAGATCCCGCAAAAATTAAAATATCGGTTTGAAATTCAAGGCGCCCTGATATCGCCCAGATCGCGAATTTCCCAGTTGCCATCGCCCAGTTGCTCTGAAATCCTGCTGAGAGAAACCGCGCCGATTCCTGAAGAAAATCTGAAAGGCTGAACAGTGTAGGCGGTAGATTTGATCACAGACGTTTTGACGTCAATAAAGTTTTCGGTATCAAGGCCCCACAAAACATATTCTGACTATATAAGGTGTTAGAGGAAGTAATTTATAATATATAGGGTCAATATCTAACCATTGTTTGTTATCAGGGCCGGGCAATAAGTGTTTCTGACGACAATTCGCCGATTTTCGTGCAGCATACGTTATACTTTATATTGGCCTATCCACTAGCGTACGGGCAGGTTATGCGATGTTGCTTCTTCTGCCTTCAGTGTGTTCGGAGAAAAGTTCGGGTTGCTATGATTCAGTATTATCAATTGACAGTTGCAGCATGACGCATTCAAGTGGTAGTGGTTTCGTTAACGACGCAGTGGGATTTGGAAAACAAAAGGTGAATATGCACAGTTGTGTGAAAAATCCTGATTGCTTTTGCTACATTTGTGGCAAGTACACGACGTCCGACCAGCGCAATAATATGTTCAAGAGGCTGCATATTGTCTATAGACTTCGGATGTAACTTCGGATGTAAAATCTGGGATGACACGAAATCATGAGCTCCTCATCTCTCCTACGCCGTGTCCTACTCAGACCTAAACCAGTGGTTAAACTGTAAAAGAAGATGAATGCCTTTTGCTGTCCCCATGACGTGGCAGGAGTAGAAGGATCACCACTCTGATTGCTATTTCTCCATGACGAGGATGTCCTGGTATTTCAAGGAGGACAAGTCAAATATCGTGCTCCCGGATTAAAGCCTGTCGGGTGTGGTTCAAATTTCACAGTTGCCAATTCCTCTTGTGCCCCCTTGAAGGTGAAATGAACGGCGTAGAAACACAGTCGCGCCGAAACAATGGGCCACTTTTACACTTCCGACAGTGACCGAAATCTAGCCATTATCGAAGAAATTAGAAAATGAACTAATACGAGAAAGTATGTGCCATTCTGTAGCACCACTAATGTAACGTGTTGTACCTATTAAATTTGTTAAGTCCATCTTCTCGCCTATGCAGATCTTTCAACAGCAACTCTGTGGGTACCTGTCGGTCACCCGTCATGTTAAGATATTTCAACCAATATTCGCTCCCTGCTCACTCAAAACAGAAGACTATCAGGATTATTCTGATTGTCAGGATCATCCGTCTACTCAAAACTAAAGACGAAAGTTAATTTTGAAAGTGTTGTTAGAAAGTTGCGATATCAGTATTTACGGATGTACAAAAGATTTGATGAAATCTAATCTCTTCTATAAGGATAGAAGGGTTTATTGACAAAAAATTACGAAATTAGTTGACTGGAGTAATTCGTTACTTCATGCAAATGCATTAGTGGCGATTGTTTTCCCTTACCCTATCATCCCGAGCGCAAGGGTTGCAACAGCCGCGCCGTTGAGTGTGTGCCCGAGAGCAAACGGCCAGGAAGGCCAGACAAGCGACCGGAAGGCGCACGGCCAACGCGGCGAGGCGCCCACCTGAGCGGCGCCGTGGCGGGGACGGGGGCGGGGACCGGGGCGGGGCGGGGGCGGGGGCGGGGGCGGGGCGGGGCCCGCCGCGCACGTGGGCTCCGATAGATCGATGTGTGGCGACGTCAGGACGTACCGCGCGCGTGTCCTGGCGCCAGGCGCCGCCCCCGCCCTCCAGGTGCCCCCCCCCCCCCCCTGCCACCGCCACCACGTGCACCGAGCGCCTGCAAGTGCTGCCTGGGAGGCTTTCAAAGTCAACCGAGGAGAAAGATTGCGAGACACTTTTTCATCTCTTTATCCTCCCTACCCGCTCCACCGAACGAATCCACTGCGAACGCTAGATCGGTGAATCAAAACCGAGCACCACCAAAGAAAGCTGAGAGTCGTGGGATCGACGAAGTTAATACATTGACAGGGCCGGATTTACCTACAAGCAAGCATACACAAGCCATTGCTTAGGGACCCACATCCATGGGCAGCAACGCGTCACGGGAAAAAATTTATCACACTGAAAAAGTTATATAATTGTCGTCAGAAAAGTTATGTTCAATTCCATCAGCATTAGATTAATTTTCGTTTGCGCTTGTACAAAATGATATATTACCGATATGGATTTGTAATAAATTTGGAAGATATTGTTTCGGGAGGGGGCCCCAAACACAATTTTGTGCTTGGGAGCTCCGGAGTGCCTACTGTAATATGCCATAAAATTATTTTACTTACCCCTATTTCTACATACATATGTAGTAAAGAGTATTATAACTTACGGCAGAAATCGGAAATTTTTCGACAGAAACTGGTATTATCGCGTCCCTCCGCGTCCCTCCGCGTCCCTCCTAATTATAAAGAAAAAATTGGAGCAATTTTTTGAGAAAATTTTGAAAATTTTTGAATGGCTTCTAGTAAAGTAGCCTCCAAAATTTACGAAAGTTTTTCAAAATCGCAGAGTGAATCAGGCCACGTGGACAGGTGCTTTCGCCAATTTGGAAAGAATTCTACGTCGTGTTTAGGAGCTAATGTTGTCATATACAACGTACAGACGGACGAACAGAAGTTTTGAAAGATCTATTTGATCCGCAGCACTACATACCATTCTCTGCACTCCTATTACTCCGTATATGCGTACGTATTCGAGAAAGTAATTAGTGGTGCTACAAAGTGTCACAGATTTTCTCGTAACAGATTTCTAATTTCTTAGTCTGTCCTTGCACACCCTTTTGCCAGTGGCCATCTGCCGGCGCCCGAAGTACTTTTTTTAACTTTCTTTTTTTTTCAGTTTAGTAATAGTAGAATCAAAATATTACTTTAAGGATATTAAAGAAGAGTAAATCCTCTACTTAAATTGCAATTTTCATTGAAAACTTTGGAGCAGTTTTTAAGAAAATGGCATTTAGACGTTACTGTAAACGCGATATTTGAAGGTCTTTTTCACAGAAAATGTTAAGAGTTTTCGAAACACTTCATTGGAAGTCATTTGAAGCACTTTCACTCACAAATGCGATAGTGTTTACAAATCACTCGAAATGTGCATAATAACAACGTGAGATATGTTAAATAGTTACATTTGTGTAATTTTTGAAGAAAAAATATCACAAAATTAATTTTGTGTCATCGTAAACAGAGTAATTACTTTAACTTACTTTAACAGTGCATTAGCCGTAAGAAAAGTTTGAAGAAAAAAATTGGAGCCGTTTTTGAGAAAATGGCGTTTAACATTCTAAAAAAACCCAATTTTTTTCATTTTTCTCATTTTCACAAAAAACTTCACTTTTCGAGAAACTTTATTCATCATTTAAAGCACGTGTGCTCATCAATGCAATAATGCGAACAAATCGCTTCTTGTATACATTAACGACGAGAGAGAGATAAAAAAATTGAAGTAGGAGTTTCACATAGAGGTGAATAGTTTATATAAAAATATATATATTGCAACTGAACACACTGTCAAAATGGTCGCGGCGCGCCGTGCATTTAACAACTGTTTGGATCAGGGGTTGTCAACCGAAAGTGAGGGCAGATCAGCGTAGGCGATACCTCGAGTGCTCGACGGATTACTGCCGATTCACACTCAGCCCTGTCGAGTTGATTTAATCTGATTTCATTGCAAATGCTCCGCTTGGAAATGCGGATTTGTGGGAACATGGGCAACTTGACAACAAAATGATGAGACCAAAATTTGAGTTTCTAAAGATATCAAAAACATATATTCTCCACCCACACACACACACACACACACAAATATACACAATAACGTAACGCTGAGGAGTATGAAACCGAAGTACGCAGATCTCGAGTCCACAAGTGACGCAGGACGCTTACGCCACAGCCAAATTAATAATTATCTTTAAACTTGCTTTAAATTTACTTCACAATAACAGTATGCTTCTATGCTACCAGCCGGTGCAACTTCTAAAGAATTTTAAACTTAATAACTTTGATCTAAGATTACTCTCTTATTTGTGCAGAAAGTTAAATACACGCTCATTAATAATTTCTATGCGCTCATTATTAATTTCTATTTGTTGTGAGACGGAATCTTGAAATTTACAAACAAAGGCATACCCCTTTCCAATTGACTTGTGCCTCGAGGGAATTGAATCGCTCACTAATGGCCTTGTTAAAGTTTCTGGTTTGTGACCTAGCTTTGCCGGTAAATTTATTTACACGTTTGCTTATTGCTTCCGTCTTGGCCTGCGCGAATACTCACTCTCCTGCGACTGACGTTGGCGAATGAACCTCGCTGGCGTCGCCTTCTAAGCATCGTCACCCCGACTAAGCAGAAACTGGTAGCTCTTCCTCTCATGGAATTTTTCCAACAGAATATCGTTGCTCTGCTCTCGCGTAACCTTACAACAGAAACTTACTCTCATGGATATTTTTAACAGCAGGGGTTCCGCATCGGACCAGCCTTCCGCCCGCTGCTTCCCTCGTTTTCGGCCTTTCGACCAATGGTCATTCGCAATCCCTTATCTCGCTATCATTTTCTTGTTGGCCCGTGGCGGTTCCACCTCGCTTGACCGCCGCGCACCTAAGATCGTGATGTCGCCACCGCGCCACGTTTAAATCCGCGGGTGTGGACCAATGTCACGAATTCTTATTTTGGAGCCCTGTATCTGAGCTCGGCTCAATATTTAAATGCTCCTTTCTACCTTAATTCGTAATAGTGTGAGGTAAGAGAAAGGAGGGAATCTAGAGCTTGTGCTGAAATGTACTGTGCACTTGCATACATCATATCTGACTCGGCATACACGATTGAAATTGTTTATGTGACTCAAGAAACATTATTATTATTATTATTATTATTATTATTATTATTATTATTATTATTATTATTATTATTACTATTATTATTATTTATATGAACAATTTTTCGAAAATTTTAGTAGTTTTCAAGCAATATTGCATGCAATATGTGCTACATTAAAAATTATTTAAAATAATATATTCTCAAAAACAACTCCAATTTTTTTCTTCGTACGTTTGATATGGATAGTGATAAATGTATTCTATAAGATGACATCTATGCCATTCTGCTCTATTTTCTTGTAATTTTTTTTTTTCAAACAATTACAAAAATGTCATTTCTATCACTTATCTCATGTAGTTAATATTCCCATTACCGGCAATTTATTTACGTTACTGCAGTGCTTTAAATGTTGTTTTATAAAGTTTCTCAAAAACCCAAAAGATTCTGTGAAAATGAGCTCAAAATTCTGCAGTTTCAGAAACGCTCAAATGCCATTTTTGCAAAATCAGCTCCAAATTTTTTGTATGGATAGTGCTAATTTCACTGTATAAGATGACATAATAACCAATTTGCTTTATTCTTTATTTTTTACAAAAATTTACCTTTTTTTATATCTCTCTCACCTTTTAACATGCTTATTCCCAGCGGTTTGCAGTAATATTTCGGTTCTACTATTGAGAAACCGAAAAATTGAGAAAATTTTTAATAATATAAATGTATATAGTTGCTAATTTATGTGTTTAATGTGTATGTTTGAACAAGATGCATTTGTTTATGTTATTCTGAGTCTGTACTTTTAAAGTAATACATGAATTGGGTTTTTAGAATTAGGAGTATTTGAAATTCATTGTAAATATCAGAAACTCTTGGGTATCTGAATAGTTTCGGGAGTATCTCTTTGGGCCTCTTATGAATTTGAGAAGACTAATTTGTAATAATACTGTTTTCTTAGGAAGTACTTCAAATTTAATGGAACATACAATATCCATTCCTCACTTCTATTTAGTCCAATAATAAATCATTTCAATTTCTTTTTTTAATTAATTTGTTGCACCACTTAATTCTATCAGTTAGTCTTCGCTTGAGTTAGACTATGATCTTCATCAAAGGTAAAATTTAGGAGTTAAAAATAAAAATTGATATGCCTCATTACTTGGATAGTGTACTCTAAAGAGTGAAGCTCTTTACACCAATTAAAATTATCTTATCTTCATGATATAATATTTTTTAAAGATTAACATGTTTTAGGAGTTGCAATACAGGACATTTAATGAAAAAATAATATATTTGAAAAGAAAACTTATATGTTTAAAGTTACACAAATGTTTGCATGAAGAAATATACATTTACAATTATAGTTCTAAACATTTTTCAAAAATAGATCCAAATTTTTCTATAATTTTGTAAATGAACAGGATCCAATAGCATTCATTTTAATGTAAAGCCCCATTTCATGGAAATATATGAAATTTATAAAATTATAATATACCATAATATTTTCATTTCTCCCGTAAGGATCAATACTTCATCTGAAAATTTAGTTTTTCATTTACTGAATCTAAAAAAAATATATGAGCTTTAATTAAAATAAAATAAAGTTTTTCAAAATCTTGTAAAATATTCCTGTAAAATATTTCAAAACTGCATATTAATCCTATATTAACCCTGCATTGACCAACATTTTTTTCCAAAATGTGCTGTACCAAGGGTGGGTTAAAATATGTCCACCATCAATACGATGTTACAGGCTTTATTTAGATAAACAGTTTAATATGTATCTTCATTTTCACTTGCCTTCTAATTACAGATGTCATTTGCTGCCAATTCTCTTCAAAATTTTCATCTAATTCACATTACAAATCGGATTCTGATACTTATTTACTCATTTTGCTATGGCATCCTGCCATGAGGAAAGACTGATCAATACTACTTACTAAAAGAACTGTTTGAAATATTTCACTGTATTCAACAATGGAAAATAAATTTGATTTGAAAAAAGAGCCACATTGTCGAGTAATAATTCTGTTTCCTATGAAAACGTTGGTTACAAGTTAGACAAAGGGAGAGACATTTAGTGTCCACCTCATGTTTCTGACTATGATTTTTATTGTGACAGTTACTAACTTGGCCATCATTAACGATTCATAAAATTTATTTCATTTCTTGCAGAAATTCAGAATCTAGCAGTTACAGTATTAATTCCAATACATGTATACAAACTGAAAAACAAGAAATAAAAACCATACTCTACGCACAAGACTAAGTAATATTAGCAGCCTTCAAAGATGATTTATAAAGAGGAGTCTTCGAACTGAACCCAATTAACATGGACTATGACATGAAATTTTCAATAGTAAAAATAAAACCAATGGGCTTCAAAGGAAAAGAACACTGAAGAACCAAAATAGTAATAGAAGGTAAAACAATGAAACAAGTGACAACATTCACAAAGCTAGGAAATACAATAGTTTCATGGGAAGAAGTAATAGATTGGAATTGGAAAGATACAATTGAATGAATTGAACAATAAAAAGTAAATTTCAAAACATGACTAAAGAAACAAAAATCAGACTCCATAACATTGCAGCAAAATTAACACTATTATATGGAATCATAATGTGAAACTTAAAGGAAAAAGACTTGAGTGGATTAGAAGCTGCCTAGATAAGATACTTGAGATCACTAATAGAAGTGTAAAGAAATGAAAGAATAGGCTTGAGAAATAAGAAAAAGACTGAAAATGAAAAACATAGTAAAGGGAATAGAAAGATACCAAAGAAAATGGCAAGATCACATAACAAGAATGAAACCAGATTCCCAAAACAGATCCTCAAATACAGACCAAGAGGAAAAAGAGAACCAGGCAGGCCAAGATAAAGATTGAAGGACCAGGAACACCTCAGCAGTGACTAAAGAAATACTGGATCACATGAACTAGTACTAAACCTTATTAGTTGATGATGGTGATGATGATGATGATGATGATGTTAATGATGATTAATATTAATAGTAGGCTTATATTAATTATATTTTGAAACTAAATTTCAAATGTTAATTTTTATGAATGATATAGCACATGCTTTCATGTAGTGCCTTCTTATCAAATTGCTTCAAGAACACACCCATGTAGAATTCCCAATAACTTTCAAGTCTGCCTTCTGAACCCATTGAACATAGAATTGTTGCCAGAACATTGCCTAAAAGCTTGCCCAGCTTTAAATATTTCAAAGCGAGTAATCATTTTCTTCAAAAACAATTAATTCTAGAGAAAATATAGAACACAAAATCTAGAGGATTCTTCAATACTGATAGAACTGTTGTTTTCATTATGATAATATTGATATTTGAATAAATTTAGTTTGAACAAGAAATATTCAAACAAAATTTGTTCCCATATATGTAGGGAACAGAAAATTTAGCATGAGTCTTGAGCACTACAGATAGAAAATAAACTCAAATAAAATTCTACAAAAGCAGCAGTATCCGAGTACAGCAGTACCAGAACTTCTCTATGGTTCAGAATCATGGGTTACTCATTACAAAGACATGTCAAGAGTACAGCTGAGATGAGCTTTTTGAGATCTGTTAAATACTGCACTAGAGTCAATAGAATAAGAAATACTGACATCGAAAGTAAACTCAATATCTGCTCACTAACTACTCGAATAGAAGAAAATAAAATGAAGTAGAAAGAACACATAGAAAGAATGACCAATTACCACAAGAAGCAATGAAATATAGGCTCTGAGGAAGAAAAAATCCACTTTGCCCAAGAAGAACATGGACTGACAAGCCGGAACAGGCTTTGCTCTAATCCTTGAAGGCAGAAGATTTTGTGAAGAAGAAGAAAGGTAAATGACAATTGCTTTATTGGAATAAACTTTTCACATTGAAGATGGATTAAATGCAATTTTGTAACAAAAATCTTTTAAAATGTATCAAACTTAGGGGATATATATTTACAGTTGTCTCTGCTGAAATACCTTTATCTCTAATGTAAAAGTTTCTGGATTCATTTTTGAATTATAAAGAACATTTATTTTTGCATCAGTGAACTCTATTACATCCCCACTGGCCATGATTTCTTTAGAGGTCATTTTCCTGGAATTGGTGTTTACAAATTGGTTTCCCTAATAACTTTTTAACTCTTGTTTGGATCTAGTTCTAATTTTAAGAAAAATCATATGCTGCAGTATCTATAAATCACTGAATACTAGAATAAATTTTTAACTGTAATATTTTCATATTAAGTGCTACTTTTGGTTCAACTGTAAGCAAAATGAATTAAAATTTTGAGATTGTTTGGAGAATCATTTAATAGCTTGCTGAGTGTAAATCCATTATCCTAAAACACATTCATTATGCAATAAGCAAGCAAAAAACCGCAGTTGTCAGTTCAAATCCTGTGTAAGGCATGAATGTTATCCAATAGTAATTGTGGCAAACCGACTAACACATAACCTGTTTTGCTTTTATTAATTCATTATATAAGGGACAAAAAACAGGTCTTTGACACTAGGTCTCCAGCATCCTGTTGGCGATTGCCATTAAAAAAATAAGCTGGAAATCAACTCAAAAACTGATCATATCTATGCATAATTCTTAAATATTTTTTTATTATGATTTCATGTGTTAACAGGATGCAATAACTACACCATACACATTCAAATGCCTTGAGAACTTATGTAGGATTGCCACCTGGACGCCTGTGATTCAGAGATTTTCAATCAGTTGGGGGTCACGAACATTAAGTCATAAATGTTTTGTTTTTAAATTATACTGTTAATTATATTGTCTATAAATTAATTAAAAAAAGATATTATTTCTTACATTAAATTAATTAATTATTGTTATTTAGAAACACTGCATATCTTTTAGTCTGCTAGACAATATAATCACAATAATGAATTAGCGGTGCAACAATGTCACAGACTTTCTCATACTACTTAGTTTTCTAATTTCTTTGGTCTGGGTTAGCTTTTTGATTTCGTCCTACCCTCTTCTCAGCTGCCATCTACAGCTACCCAAACTACATTTTTTCACATTTGCTCAATATTTCAGTCCCCTAATGGTAGAACTGACACATGACTTTAAGAATATTGTAGAAGAGCAAAACTCTGTTATATATGGAAATTTTCATTGAAAAATTGGGAGCTATTTTTGGGAGCTTTTTGAAAAAATGTTTAAGTGTTTCTGAAAATGAGAATTTTGAAGCTTGTTTTCACCCAAAACTTTTGAGTTTTCGAGAAACTTCATAAGAAATTATTTTAAGTAGTTGAACTCAAAAAATTCAATAATGTATACAAATTCCTGGTAATGTAAATATCAATGGGGTGGTCAATATTTCAAAAAAATTACATTTGGGGAGTTAAAAAAAACACTTCAAAGTAGCATTGATGTTATATTGTTGAGTCAATTTAGCACTATTCTTTCTAAATATTTAAAGAAAAGATTTGGAATAGTTTTTTAGAAAATGATGTTTGAGCGTTTCTGAAATTGTGGAATTTTGATCTCATTTTCACAGAAAACTTTTACTTGTGTTAATAAATTAAATCATGTATACAAATTGAGGATAATGTAAGTATTAACAACAGGAGAGAGATATAAAAAAAATGCAATTGGGTATTTTTTTAAAAAAACAAAAGAATAGAGAAAGTAATAGAGAAAAATCATGCCTATGTCATCTTATACAGCCCATTTAGCACTAACCCTACCAAAAGTGTGGAAAAAAATTTGGAACCATTTTTGAGAAATTTTTGTTTTTAGCATTTTTGGATATGACATATATTTCTTTCAATATTGCACAAAAACTACATAAATTTTTAAAAAAAGTACATGCCCTTAATGAAAGAGCTAATTATGGAGAACAAATTTAATTTAAAGGAAAAATCTCTCTTCAATTTTATAGTTGTAGGAGGACACCGAAAAAATGTCAAACTTTTTGAAAATTCAGAGTTCACAGTGAAAATCGGACCTATGCCACCTTTATAGATGAATGTGACTCTATTCTAACAAAAAAAATTAAGTCATTTTTGAGAAAATTTTGAAAATGTCCAAGGTGCTTCATGTAAAGTACACCCAAATATTAATGAAGGTTATTCAAAATCACAGAGCTTTTAGTGGAATCAGACAGATCAGGGAGTATTTAGTTTAGAAAAAAATCTATATGTAGTTTAGGCACTAGTGTTGTTCACAGATGACAGATGGACGTATAGACATTTTGAAAACAACCACTTGTTTGATATCAGGGGATGCCTACCTGTTTTCCTTTGAAATCTCAAAATCGATTTTCCACAGTTTTTCATTACTTTCTCAATACTCTGATATACCCCGTATGTATGTACGTAAGCAAGAAATTAAAAATAAATATTTTTTTAAAATTCCATTAGATTATTTTTCTTTAATCTCTTTGGTAAAATCAATTTCAAGGGTATTTTTTATTTGTTATAACTTTTCAAAAGAACTCAATTGGTAATGGCTGTCAAAAAATTTTGAAAAATTCTCTAACTTGTATTCAAATTGATTAATTTCTCATATAACCCTGAGATTTCCAATTAACCCAGAGCTCAGGCATTACTTTTGAAACTCACACACTCTGGGTCAACCCAAAGAGGTGACTACTCTAGACATATATGTGCACAACATTCTTAACAAATTGTAAAACATGAAGAAAAAATAACAATGAATACTTCATTTAGAGTATTTTATTTGAATTAACAATAAATATTCACAAAACAATTATCTTACAAACAATATCAAATCACTAAACAATTTCTACAAAAATAAGACTATTCTCAACACTGATGTTAAAACATCAAAATTTGAAAATGGAAACCCAAGAAGGCACTATTCTAAGCCTTGGAGAATGAAAAATTCTATACAAAATGAAAGAAGAACAAATGTAAGAGATTCACTCTACATGTATGAGCACAAAATCGTAAAAGTACTCTTATATTAGTTTTGTATACACAAGGCTTTCTGGATACATTTTGGTTTCCCCAAATTTCTCTCAATTCCATGTAAGCAATATGCAAATATCACAGAAAAACTTTGAAGCCTAGTGGAAGTCCTGCAACTGATATGTTTGGATTCTTAAGGCATAATTTGTATGATATGTGATTGGCAGCATATTGCACATAAGCTTCAAATGTGCCTTTATAACTTTCTGTGTGTCAGCAATGTTATTTACATTCATTTACAGAAAAAACATTGAGAAAGCACACAGAAAATTTATAACATAAGAACACAACATGACAGATAGTCACAATATATCTTGTACTGGTTAATTTCGCACGGAAAGTTGCAGCATATTTTAGAAACAATTCTTATAAAATATTAATGGGTAAGTGTTAAGTTTTAATTTATTTTAGATGATTTCTATTTTATAACAATGTCCTTTTGTTCTAATATCTATAACAAAGTTTTTATTTACATTCATCCACTTTTTTAATTCTTATGAGCATAGTATTGAAGTACCGTAAAAACAGATGACTTTGGACATTTTAAAACTTCTCAAAGTTATCTATGAGATAATGGTCTTCACACAAAGAATAAATGTATAAAAGAAATAAAAGTTATATCGATTCTCTACACACACAAAAAAATTAAAAACCCTCTGCCCAAAGTCACTCATCAAAGTAATGTGACTTTGGACACTACTTCCTAGAAATCCCAAGAAAGTTTTCAACAAGGATGGCTTAGAACACACATACCAGTTCATTTTTGTAACATTAAAAAGAAGAGAACAATCTACATTTCAATACCATCTCTACCTTAAGAAACATAAATATAAATAACTTTGAATATAAACTGAAGTGAAATACAAAGATCTTTCCTGTTTTTATTTCAGGGCATAAAAAAAAAACCAACTGAAGTGGAGCTAAATGTTCATGATATAAATGGAAAGAATTATCTCCCACACCTTACAAATGAAGTTTGAACAATCCATGCATGACAAATCAACATAACATAATCATAACATCAACATAATCATAATGGTCAATGATTTTTTTATGCTTGTCTCATAAAAGAACACTGACTCTTAACACTAGTTCACTGATTTTTTTCTTGAAGACTTACTTTTCTCTTTAATACTTTTCTTTTTTATTTTCTGTTCCTGAATTTTTAATATTCAAGATCACCAATTAAAAAATTATTCTTATTTAACCTTGTAATACACATTTTCATTTTCTCAATTTCCTTCTGCTGCCATCTGGCAAATTACATTGTAATTTCACTTAATTTTACATCTTCGATCAGATATGGACCTTGCAGGTTGGCTCTGGACAGAATCCAAAGCCACCCACCAAGGAACACAGCAAAGAACAAATTTGTGGATAGAGTTATCACAATGAACAAATTACATGTTATTAATAACAATCTAAATAAACATGTAATCAACAAATAATAATAATAATAATAATAATAATAATAATAATAATAATAATAATAATAATAATAATTTTTAATTAAACTATTACCAATAGCAGACATTTTCATCCCCTTAAATTTTGTTCTCAAACTCCAAATTTTCAAACTGTATTACGTACTACACCAATACAGCACCAATGTACTACCAAACCAAGTGATAACAAATGCTGTGAAATGTTTTTGAAATTAACGTAAAAGCAGTACAAACCGAGCAAGACCATCCAATAAAATCACACAAATGATCCAAAGTCACCTTGCTGTCCAAAGAAATCAACTCGCTTTTACGGTACTCTATGGTTATCATTTGTAGGTAGCAATTTTCAGGAATTATATCAAACTTCCTACAGAAAAGGCCAACATTTTTTAAATTTGTTTCAACACAGCAAGTAAAACTGTGTTGCATATGTGACAATAATCTCACTTCAATGCAATAACTTTTACAGCACAAAATTCAATACATAATTAATGTTGTAAAAGTACTGTCAAATCTTATTAATATGTCAAACATTAAAACACGTGTATGCTAGTGTTCTATAATAAATTACATACCTCCAGTCTTATGTTTTCTCTACATATTTATCAATGGACGGATAAATAATACATTTGAAGTATTACTAATCTGAATTTCTATGCCAAAATCTTATTAACCTGCTCAACTATAAAAAGTTATTGCACATTATATTTCATCTTCTGAAGTAATACAATAAATACACTTTTTTATTTTACTATTTTAACACAGAGGAAGAATCATGAATGCTTTTTGATACTTGGAAGAAATTTGGAAGTGTGGAAGAAGTGTTCTCTTTCTACGTTTTCTCAAAAAGCAAGTTCAGAAAGAAGATTTAAGATATAGCACATCCTTCATGCTTTCTTTTTAAATGAAAGGTCTACATATGATGGAATTAAAAATAGACCTACAGCTTGAATTTTATTTAATATCAATATTAGCAAATAATCACAAATGCTGTAATTAATAATCTTATTCCTTTTCAGTGTAACTCACTAATATTTACAGAAACATGCTTTTATGGAATAAACTAGCAATAAACTATTTTATTTATTTTCTCCTAACATTCAGTTCAGTACCTGATCCAAAAATTATTCTTTAAGTCATTACTGAAATATGCAAGTTCACAAAATCTTCATTTATACATGGAAGAATTTCTGTCCGAGTTAGCACGAATAAAAACACTTACAATTTTGTGAACTTCACATATTTACACAGACCTTTACTGCCTCTAATATGGAAACTAGAGAAATAATGGGACCTTAATGTGTCCCCATAATAAGTAGCTATTCCTGTCACATTACAAAGAGGACAAAACAAATAGCTTAAAAGTGCAAAACATCAATAGTTTGAAAGCCTTTGAAATATAAAACTATCAATTCCTTTATATTTGCCCACAATAGAAGTGGTTATGAAGCAATAATTGGAAGCAGTATATCAATTCCTACAACATTCCTTAAAGAAAAATTCAAAACACTGACCTAGATGTCATTCAAAACTAAAAATCAATCAGTTATATTTCTTACATTATAAATGGCATTAAATTTAAGGGCAAAAGAAGAAGTTATAAGATCTAAAAAGAAAAAAATAATTAAAATTCAGGTACAAAACATGGTAATAACGGAATAATAATACAACATTAACTTACTTCAACATATTTCATTTCTGGTAGATGCAGAAAATCATTTTAAAAAAAGAAAAGCATATTAGAAAAATCCATACAGAAACAGAATATACAAAAATCTCTTAAAAAAGGAATTGTCTTTTTGAGGTATTTTCATTCCACGAAAATGCAATCAATAAGCATTTTTATTGTATAAAACTATGAGAGGAAAAAAGGTCATCAGTAAGTAGTAGTAGTAGTAGTAGTAGTAGTAGTAGTAGTTGTCAATATCAAAATGATGGTGAAACTCTATCAAAATCTTGAAGCAACAGTATCATAAAAAGATCATAAAAAGTATTTTTTATGAGAAAGGCTTTAGCACACCTTTACAGATATAATAAGATTTATATAAAAAAAATATTCATTTTATTAAAAACAAAACAATGAATTTCTTAATGAATCCCATCAAAATATTATGAATTAATAACCTGAAAACATTTTAATCTTCATACCATATATCATTTTGAGTTTCAATGCACCACTCTCAGTAATGTAACAAAATGATTGCGGGCTCACCTGCAAAATTTTTATCTGGGCCTCCTTCATAAAAGTGTTCAGCAAACACATGTAGGGTTAGTAACTTAAATAATAAAAAATATCCCCTAAGACTAGGTCATCTTTTACCCAAGCCTGCCTGCATTGTAGGCCCAAACGTTACGCCACTGACCACTCTAAAAAGGAACAAAGCTGTGCAAGAAATTTTAGTTTAAGATAGTTGTCCATGCAATTAGGTATGCAGTCAACTAACCAAAATAAATTCAAGGAAAGATTTAAAATTCTGAAAAAATTTACAAGTTTAAAAGGGGAAAACAAATGCAAATTGAGCATTTATAAAGAGAAAAGTTCCCAAAGGGCTTGCAAAATTTTAGCAAGTTCCCCCAGAGATTTACAGAAGATTAAAAAAAGTGTCATGTGCATTTCTCACTTTGGTGCACAATTCATTAGGCTTTGTTTCTTCTTATAAAACAACATTGAATACACTAAGAGAACAAGGACAAGAGAGTAAAAGCTGTAGAAGAAAGAAAGAAACTATAATAAAAAAAAAATTCTTGAAAATAATAAAAGATGTATTTAAAAAGAGAAACTCAGTAAAAGAAGTGGAGGAATCAAAAATAATATAGATATTTAAGCATTTAAAAAAGATGGCTTCGATAAAGCCAGATCCAGCAGAAGGTAAATTTCAGTTCTCAGCCCCCCTGTAAATATTATTTTGATACAAATTTGTTGATAAAATAGAGCATAAAAGTACTTAGTGAGAAAAATAGATATGTTAACACTGCAAAGAAAAACATTAATAACATTTAAAAGAAGGAAAAAGTCATTCACAATGTTAACAGCAAATGAATAACAACAACAAAACTAAACAAAGACAAAAAATGGAAAAATAGTTATTGAGTGTGTCCTCAGGGAAGTTGTACGTAAAACTCAAATTTTGTTGTATCAAAACATCAAGCCATGTAATTGATATCAAGTCAAATCAATGTATTATGCATTATTGCAAACTTCACATTATTCTATTGCAAAGTTTTGCAACATTACAACACCTGAACCAAAAACTTAACAAGAAACCCAAAAATAGTGAAAATTGGATTCCTCCTGCATTTTCCTCAAATTGCAAATGGAACTTTCAAACATTCCATATAGGTAACTCTGAAAGCATTCTCTATTTTCCAACAGATTACCAACTAGTATACAAGTTCAATCACACTTAATATCACACAATTTTTAACCATCTTAATGACTTCACAGTTCCATGCAAATTAATAAAAATGCAAATAGGATAGAAAAAATAGTAAATTTAAAAAAATATTACTCTAAAATATAAACGTTGAATATAAACGCAATGAAAGTTTTTAAGCAAAATAAACAACAAATTCAACCATTTTCTCAATGTAATTTACATAACCATATAATAATTTATTCCAACTGCTAATGGCTTTTTGTCCTCTATTACATACCAAACTGGTACATTCCCTAAAGAGCTACTCATCTTAGGCTATATTGCATCTAGAATATATAAATAACAGTAGTGTATTCCTTACAAGTAATTGCAAACCATCAAACCAGATGATATAAGCAGAATTACTCCAAGAAATTCTTTCTGAAGTTCAGCATCAATTTTTCTGAAGCGACCTCGAAGCAACAGCAAAGGGAGCACCACATGCAGGAGGTCAGGAATCATTAGCCCTAAATCACGAGCCACCTGTAAATGAAGAACAAAATAAGATCATTTGAACCAGTATTTTTATTGTATCATGTTTTATTAACACTAATATTTTGACTTTTATATTATAACAAACACATTTCAAAACATGCATACTAAATACGACAACTGTACTCTTAAATATCGATCATCATAATTTTCGCATATCGACTCAATACAGCGTAATTTATTAAACTGCAAAACCTTCTTCAAATATCGGCACTGCATTTCAATTGACATGCAAACGTGCATTTTTTACTGAAAAAATCATGCACCTCTCCAAACAATTTCTAGAAATTTAATCAAATAACATGTACCTCTCTTTTATTGTTGCTAATAAGAATGCAAACATAATATTATTTCATACATGAATATTAATATATGCAAAAATAGAATTTAAGTAATATTTTTAAGTTTTTACTATAATGTAAAAATCAGAAAGTTAACGCTAGAAATTTGTTTTAATAGTTTGGTTTATAAAAATGAATGATTGATAGGTCTATTTTTGAAAATGAGAACTACTTTCATTTTCTCTAGAAGCAAATTGTTCAACACAAATGAAAGTGGTTCAAGAAGAGGTATTAATTAGAACCAACAAATAAAGTGAAACTTGAAATTTGAAGATGACAATTAAATATAATGAAACAAGCACAATATTATCTCAAAATGCTCACAAAATGTTCCATTAAGTTTAGACATACAATTCACAATATATTTTGCACTCAAATATTTTAGACTGTTAAAATTATTAGCAAGTTTGGAAAAACTTGTATTGTAAGTTCAGTGGTAATAATGAGTAATCGTCCAGGTGCATTAGTGCATCAATGCATGTCAGGCCTATTTCTTACCAGATACCTGCACATTATGGTTGTGAGATTCCTCAGTTTTGAGGAGATAGTACTTATCATGTAAGTAAGACGTTACATCAACATATTGGACCACATTTTTCGCATCAAAGTCTATACTAATAACATAATAATAACTGGGTAATGTGTGACAGTTGCCACCTGCCAAAATTTTCCAGTAACATGGAACAGTACTGGGAATTACTTTGGATAATGGTATCTGAGGGCACCAGGAACTGCTGCAAAAGGTCATGAAAAGAATAATAATGGAAAATAAGGATACATTTGGAATATAATCATTAAAACAAAGGAGTTCATTTTATAACAGATGGATGCATATCACATTTGTAATCTGGGAAGTAAATATTAAGAATAAGCTGATATAAGCTGCTGTAAAAGCCGATTTCTTATTGATAAATTTAAGAAGAAAATCGAAGAACTGTTGAAAACTAATTAACAAATTAAAAATACAATTCCTTATTGTATAACGAAAAGCTTAGAACACTACTCAAATTTTCATTTATTGCAAAATGATTAAATTGATTTAAGAAATATGATACTCATCTGTATTTTAAAAACATAGATATTGTCATCAATTAATATATCACATTTTCTAAAATTTATCTAATTTGTTTTTGGGCAATTTATGTTCCCACCTTCTCTCAAACAGATAATTTTAAAAACATTGTTTTCTTTGCTTTTTGAAAGAAATTTCTAAATTATATCACAAATAAAATAATTTATACTAAAATGCAATTACTTGATGAGTGTATCCTTTGCCGTGAATTACATTGCTGACAAAGTTGTCCCAACTGGACCCTATGACATGCATCATACCAATTCCTGCAATACCAATAGCTTTTCTTAGGGTAACAGGATTCCGTTTATCTGCCAACTGAACAACAAGAACAGTTGATGCCAATTCCGTGACGGTGTAAAAAAGTTGGTGGTTCCACTACAAAAATCAAGAAAAATTCAAACATAATCATGTGAACACAGCAGAAGCATGTTTAAATTCAGAAAACATGTTAGGCATTTCACCTGATGATAGAAGTCATCATTCCAGTAGTTCACATAGGCCCACCAAGAATAATAATGAGAGTAAAAAACGCTCAGAAATAGTAAGAGCATTGAATATCGCAAATTGAATTGTAATGCAAGTGTAACAAGGTGACGAATACTCTCATAAAGAGCAATTATACACATCACGGTCCATATCCAAATTTTCATGGAGTTTCGAGTTGCATTGAAGTAGAAGTGTTTGTAAGATGCTACGCCTGACTCATAAGGACCTTGAACAAACACATAGTCACACAATATTATTATAGAGAACTTGTATCAAAATAGGAGCTTAAGATGAATTGTTTATATTCCAATGCAAATGAAATGGAATTTTGATAATGTTAGAAAGTCTGGAAACAAATAATTTTTTCTTATATGTTCAGGAATATTTATAAAATATGTTTATGGAAATTATACATTTAAAAATACAATTACTTATTGTATACTGAAAAGCCTCAAGCATTAGTCAAGGTAAGCTTTATACACCAGTACTCCTTAAGTGAATTAAGTGAACTTTCTCTTCAAATCAGAGAAGATTGTTAGTTCAAAATAGTTGCGAAGTTGAAAAATTATCATAAATCTGTAGACTAATTGGATTCCACAAAATGAAAATCTCTTACAATTTTCAGTTTTCATTTATAAATTATGGTTTGAAAATGACAACAAATTTTACCAGAGAAAGCGTACTAAATACTTGCAACTAAATGAACACATCACAAGAAAGAACTGGTAATATGGAAAGCTTAAGTACCTAAGGGGACATCCATAAATTACATGAGGCCCTGGGTGGGGGGGTGGGGGGTCAAGAGATTCTTACCTAATCTTACATGGGGGAGAGGGGGGTCTCAGAAAATATCACGCCCCCACACACACTGAAACAGTGCTAGATTGTGAGAAAATGGTGACAAGTTAAGTAAAACATGTTTCTATACTAAAATATGGCTAAATCTTGCACAATAATTTTTATTGCAGTCAAGTGAATGCTACAATAATTAGTATAGTGAATGCTACAATAGTAATAGAGTGAATGCTACAATAATTAGTATAGTGAATGCTACAATAGTAATAGAGTGACTGCTACAATAGTACTAGTGCTTTTAGAAGTGCAATAATATTCATTGTAATTCAGTCACTCTATTTTCTAATTACTAGTCATACCTATTTTTAAATAAATATAATTAAGAAAATTATGTTTTTTAAATAAATGCCAAAGCAAATAATCACAAATTAATGTATTTACATTAAGAATATGCATTTTGAAAAATCTCATGTGAGATTAGAAGAGAGTCAGAGAGAAGAAGAGGTCAAGCCAAATCTCATGACATCTCACAACAGAGGAGGGGGAGTCAAAAAATCACAAAATTGCCTCACATAATTTATGGACAGCCCCTAACAGGAGGGTAAGGGTTATTAATCACATTTTGGTCACTTTGTTCTATAAATATTAACATTTATGACACGATTACAATGCATGTTTTTACCTAAAAAGTTTTGCCAAACCTACAATTAAAATAAATAAATAAAATGAACAGTAAGAAATGTCCTGTGAAAGTGAAATTTTATTAAATAAAATAAAGTTCAAATAATTCAGAATGTACATAATTGTTATGTATTTATCATGTACGCAAGGCAATACACATTTTGAATATAGTAATCGAGTAATACATGTAGGGATTACGTCATCATTCTTTATGAAGAGAAATCATATTCCAGTTTCCATAGTTGTGATGTTACGAAATGACTTCAGAGACTGTTACTGTATTTTATATATCACAATACTGCTTCTGAACCCATAGTATTTACTTTCAAATATATTAGTAGCAAGGACCTTGAAAGCAAAGAGTTATTTTCAATCTGAAATTATTTTTTTTTAATTAATATTTTAATACCTCATCATTGACTATTTAAGAAACCAACAAACAGAAATAATACTCCGAGAAAATTATTAGCAAGAAAAATTGGTATGTAATTGAAACCTAAAGAAATACTCTGTAGTTTCAAATAATCTCCCCTCTCTCTACTTTGGAAATCTGAGGTTAATGTAATTTTACAGATCACACAAGAGTAAAAATTAAGGTGAATATTTTGTTATAACATATAAACTTTTGAAAACTCAATCTCTGCATAAAAAAATGATTCATTCTTGAAATTAATCATTACTTCAGATGCAGATCCAGTATTTTTTTTGGTGTTCTCAAATAATAACAAAAAAAACAAACAATCTTACAATTTTAAAGTAGTGAAATAAGAAGTGTATTCATATTACTTCACAAGAGAATAGTGCCAATAGATAATATTACCTTTAAAGACAGTATCCCAGCATGAGCAAGTACAGAAATTTCTATCAACACGCATGTGGAAAGTTTTCCAGAAATAATATAAGATGAAAATATGGATAGGTGGCGCCAAGATGGGTACCAATGCACCAAATATACGTGCAACAAGTCCCAAATAAGAAACTCTAAATCTATCTGAGGCCATGGCTCCACCTATGAGCATACACAGCATCTCAGTCTATATTAGCTGCCAAGCAACTGCAGAAAATCAAACTCACATTCATTAATAAAAAGAAAGGATAGAATTTGTTACCAATTTATATAGGAAATTATTTGGCTATGAAAATATATTAGGTTTCAAGAATTAAATAAATGGTTATGATGATTGCAAATGAAATCAACAGTTTAGTTTTGTCTACAAGGACCATTTAGAGAAGAATTTTTCTAGATAATACACCTTCTGAAAAGAATGGAATGTACCTCTCAAAATAATATCATTATGTACTTATTCAATTCGAAAAAGATTAGTAAATATTTTTTGTTCTTAATTCAAGCTACATGTCATATGAAAATAGTGTCTTAATACCAAAAATGATCCAATTCTTCTACCTGATTGTATTTCGACACTACATGATTTAACTCCAAAAAACCCATTATTTTGAAGTATCACAATTCTTTTCGAATCATTTTTCGTTTCAAAATCCAACAATTTGACAACTTACTCAACTCCAAAATACTAATAAGATCATATTATTAATGATAATTGCAATCATAACAAAAACATTTTCAATACATTATCCATATTTTATTATTTTTCGTATATATTTTGTTAAATAATATAAACTCAGTAATAAAGATAATACCTCCCAATACATTACACAACACCATTGCAAATTCAGTCTTCTCTTAACCAAATCAACCACAAATGGATCATTAAATAAAGAAAAAGAATACATTTCATTATTACAACTGAATATAGTTTCCCACATGATATGTTTACTCAAAAACTATTTATGGTTTATAAGCTGATGAAACCTAACCTCATGGGGTTCTTCACAACACATGCTTCAATGAGATATTGTGATATTATGAACATCATATGGCATTTAACCCTTGTTTGAAAAACTCAAAATAAAGAGTAAGATAATAAATAGCTGAGTTATATCCAATTTCAAACTTTAAAAAAATATACGGTTATGTTACATTCAAAGTAATTCAAATTGTATGTTACATGTAGAACTAATTCTTAAAAAATAATGTCAGTTTTAAAAAACATACTGAGTCAAAACATGACATCCAAAAAGGGGGAATCCACAAATTCCATCTTGCTATATTAACATTTTTTAAGAGATTCAAGAAAACTAAATCAACGAATTCTATGATTTTGATACTTCACATTTTACTTCAACATTATATGCACCATGTTAATAAATTCTCTTCTGATTACTTCGAAGCACAGAGTGGGTGTGAACCCAACACTTTGACCAAAGGCATCTCGCGTGTGAACTACTAGTCGCGCAAGTTTTCTTGATATTTCGCAGCGGGGGGTGCGGGGAGAGGAAGGCTCTGCTTACGTCACAGCATAAAAGAGCGTACCAACTGTTAAAATGAACATAGCGCGCCAAAAGCGTAGGATGAACTTACGTAAATTATAGCAATTACTCCGAGTCATCGGAATAGCTGTCGCGTTCACTTTCATTGGCTGTGTCCCCAGCAACATTAACAATAATATCGTCGATAGCTACTTCCAAAATTCCATCTTTTTGCCAATATTCGGTTTCACACTTCTGTATGTGTTCGCAAAAACCTTTCCAGTCTGCAGATGTGACAGTGGAGAATGCGTAGTGTGTAAGTTCACGGAGGTGTTGCACTGACATTATGTTCCCTAAACACTTAATTTTAGCCCATGCTAACTCTATGGGATTGAAGTCACAATTTTAAGGTGGAAGACGAATAACAGTATGACCCCTTTCAGAAGTCATTTTGTCTATTACATAAACCTTTTCGCTCGGTTTATTGGCCAGTATGAGGTCGAACAAATAACTTTTACGCTGATTGTGATCACAATCAATTCCCCTCTTCCTTAACCACTCTATCATTGTCAGTTTGGTGTCGTATCTTGACGGGACTCTTTCGGCTTGTCTAGAATGGTAAGGGGCATTATCCATAACTATGACGGATGCGGGTGGTATATTTGGGAGTAATTGCATATTGAACCATTTTCCAAAATTGATGGAGTTCATTTGTCCATGGTAATCCCCTTGTGACGTGTTCACTATCAAGTTAGCAATAATTTTCCTCTCCGCACTATGAAGAGTGTGGATACGGCGAGATGGTGGCGTTCTCGGAGTTTCCCGAGAGGGCCCTGGGACTGCGTCTGCCATAGTTGATCTTCACGTAAAGTTGTGAAGACAACAGTGATCAAATGTCCAAATAAAGATTTCTACCATATAAATAAGCCAAAGTCGTATAAAAGGAACAAGCAATAAACTAGTCAATCAAATAACAGTAAACCGTAATCGTTAAACCAAATCAAAAGCCAAAAACGTCGTAAAGTATGGGAACAATATATTAGCAAACCACTAATTAACACACTTGTACGAAAATAACTTCGACTGTTTTGAATGTACGAGGTGGGAGTTGGTAGCACTGTAAATTGATACGTGCCGTTCCGAGTCGGACCTAAGAATTTCAACGGGCCGTGCTATTCAGCGCTGGGCATGAGTTAGGGATCCCGTGTATCAAGAAAACTTGCGCGACCAGTAATCTGAATTGTATACGCGTAACCTAGCAACTGCCTACGCGTATTCAGTGCTACCAAACACAGATCTGCGCAGTGCGACGCAGGGTCACCTACCTGGCAGGGGCGAGAGCAGAACTGCTAGTGCTGGACCCTGGTGTCGGGTCACCCGTTGCCCCGCTTATGTAAGGCGTTCCGTGTCCTTTCTCAGGAGACGCTTAATTGAAGGCTGTTTTGTCTCATCAGTCTGAGCGCTCTCACATTACACTCTAGACAGCAATTGTCTGAAACGAAACAGTCTCCAACACGTTACTGAAGAATTCTCTAAAGTTACAAACCAGAAAACCGTCGTTTCCCAGTGAAGACACCTTCATTTCACTGCTAACGTAGGACAATGAGAGTAGGTGTAATAATAAAAAATAAAATAATAATTGTATGAATTATATATACAACTAAGGTTCTATGTATCTAACAAAAAATTCACACACTGAACATCAGAATACAAATGATGCTATGAAACTAAATTATTTCAACAGCACGTGTCGACATTGCACCCCTGATATTTAGTGAACTATAGAAACACGATGGGATATTTTCAGTAGAGAATCTCTTCTCACAGTAACTTACCGTTTTTACAGGAGTTAAATGTGATGATTATTTGTCCACAAGACATAACTTGGTGAAATTTAAACTCAGTAGAAGTAACATACTCTAAATATAATACAAAATTAATACAAATGCAACAGTTGACGTTTTCTTTATGACTGACCGAAATGCTAATAAACTTTTCATACTTTCTTACCACCACCACCCTCCACCTCCTGATAACTGACACTAGAGGAAGGGGAATCTCTACATGGCTTAACAAACCTGTTTTGCACACCTTATCAGCGACCGAGCCCGAGGCGCGGGGAAACCTGAAGAGGTCGAAGAGGGTACTTACTAGTCTTTTCGAAATAGAAAGCAGATAGCTCTTCCTGTCACTATCAAACGGCAGAAGGAAAGCCCAGCAGCCTCGGCTCCGTTATTAGTGGTCGAGAAGGTACCAGCTAATTGGGCTTGTTCGATCTTGAGAGGACACGGGTCGTAAGTCGCAACCCTCATCCCACCCTTGTTGTACCACTTCAGGTCCTCTTTCCCAAGTGAGTGATAAGGGAAGTAATAGGTACTCTGAATCGGCCCTCATCCACGTTTCGACGCAGGCTGTTTGTTCTTCGACAGTCTGCAGCCCAAGAGCATTTCGCGTATCCGGGGTCAACTTGAAGGCTTCGATAAGACTAGCCTTCGCCTTGTTCGTACGTAGTAAGCCGAGAAATTAAAATGTACGTGTTTCGTCAGTTTAAAACTTACATGAAAGGAAACTGCAATGTTGCTATGAAAATGAATAGTAACAGAATCATTTAGATTCATAGATTCAATATTACAAAGTAAATTGAAGGCCGCGATTGAAAAACTCCAGTTTTGGTGATATTAGTTTTATCAAGTTGTAATAATTAGCATTTTAACGCGTTTTAGATAGCACGGTCAATGAATAATTTGTCTTCCAAAGAGCCTCGGAAAGTAATGATGACGAAATACTACATAGAATTCTTCTTCGAATCCTAGGAGGTATCTGCCATCCAGGGAATGTCTTTCCAATCGGCCCCTTTTCCTTTTCTTTCTTTCTTCCGAATGCCAGTCCATAAGCTTCCTTCGGGAACGGTTGTTCTGCACTCTCTGCGCATGAATGAATGTATGTACTTTGGCACAACAGCTCTTTACGAGCTAAGGCCTTCCAGTAGCGTCCTTAAGGGGTACATGTGGTTAGTCATTCCTTCGCTTTATTTCTGGTGAAGTGACTTTATACCTCAGAAGTGAACTTTCTCATCGTCACACAGTAACAAATACTAGAATATAGCAAGGAAAGCACACAGTTAATTTTGAGCCCGACTGGGAATGGAACCCGGGATTACGCCGTGGATAGCAAGCATGTCAACCAACGGACCACCGAGACCCTCTGCAAATATCCAAACTACAAAGTTTCCTGCAAAGTTTGTGCACTATATCCTGCTTCAGATCTCTTGTTCTTCCATCTCTTCTTCACATGCCAGTGAATCTTCTAAGAAAGTTCATTTCAATGTCCCCCGACTTTGTTCTCTGTTGTTCAAAGAGTTGCTTTATCTCAGTACTATGCAATACAACACTTTGATTTATTACTCTACTAATCATTATTTTTTTTACTTATATATTATTCCTATTTCAGAAGAAAGAGTTCAGGGAGCCAATAAGTTTTCTGCCTTGTTTGAGACATTCCAATACGTCTGTCTCACAGAGGCACTGGTTCCCAATTTATAATTTCCTAAATATTGTATGTCTTATGTTTTCTTCATTTTGCTTCCTGTACTATACTGCCTTTTCTTTTTTATGGAATATTCATGTTGTAAAAAATTCATTTTAAGAGAATTTGAAATGTATCCAACGACTTATAAATGGGCAGATTTAAACAGGAAAATAGGAATAATAATGAATTTGTAAATGAGGAGCAGAATACACTAAAAGATCAAAGTATACAATAATAAAAACATGTTGGGGAATTCAGAATTTATTGATGGAAAAAAATCAGTAAGCTCCTGTATAATAGTAAAAGAATATATTTTACCTGTTAATTACCATATAACGGAACAATATTGTCAGAACACATGACAACGCTGGGTTTTATGGTTGTAAACTCTCAACAAAATAGAAATTGCAACACAACAAGAACCAAATTCTACGAGAACTTTCTGGATTTTTGAGGCTGCAACTGACAGCTGTTAATAAAGATTGCTGTAAAAAGGACGTTGCAAAGACGAAATATGCCGGCCTTGGTGCACTGGGTGGCTGGTGCCGGAGGCGAGGTCTTCTTTGAAGTTGTCTCCGGATGCCTCAGCCCTGAGCAGCAAGCGGAGCGGCGTATGGAAGCTCCGCAGAACCGCATCGACTCCCGGGATGACCTGCGTTGCATACAGAGCAGCACTCAACTCTCTTTGCTAGACACGAGTGTTTGAAGCACTGCACCAAAAACCAATGTCCGTTTATAAAAAGAGATCGTTTATTTAAAAGCGGTGAAATAAAACACCTCTGCAATATTTAGAATTTTTCTTCACTCGCTTCCTTTCGTTAATGTTGCCAAGTAACACTTCATTTTAAAATATATTCGTTTGTAAATTTAAAATCAATTACTACTAGTGCAAGTGTGTAATCCTGTGCAAGTGACAGTTATTTATCACACTGAACCGGTTTCCTAAGTTTCAGATTACTGTTAAATTTCAAGGGTGGAAAAATAAGAGTTCATATTTGTTTTGTGCGTACAAACATGTGAAAATTGTTCTGGACACCATGACTGTTTTAAAGATAAAGATAATGGTGTCATCGACTATAGTATCGATAAATAATAGGGTGGAAGTCATGAAAAATAAAATATTTGAATATGATGAGAAGGAGGAACAGAAGGAAAAGACAAAGGAGGAGGGAAAAAATGAGAAAATGAGAAGGAAGACAGAAAAGGGGAAAATAAAAGTAATAGAAAGCAAGTAATAGAAAAGAAAAGGGAAAAGAAGAAAGAACTATTGAATTAACAATATACTGCTGTTTTTATACTGCTGTAGTGTTCTGGTTTTCACTTACCGAATCATGTAATGTACATATTCTTATTTCTCATTTATGTAATCCCTGTACAATCGGATCCCGAAAGATTGTTTAAATTAGAATTAGACTAACTGAGCGCTTGTGATCACATCGAACTAAAAGAAGAGCTGTAGAAAAGTTATAAAAAAGCTCTACGTATTCACTCAATGGAAAATTAAAAACTCCAAAAACATTGCTTCCTATCGATCAGTATTTGTTGTCGAAAACTAATGAAATAAGGGAGGCTAACAAAGTGTGTGTTAATACATTCACTATGAACAAGTTGAAAATATTTCTGAAATTGTAATTTATATGTTTCACATTTACAATATCTGTCCAAGTACACAGTGTGCCAGGAAAGTTTCTCCATAGAGACTCCGTGCTGACGAGAGTACTATCAACAAAAGTTATGTTGGTACCACGAGCAGTGGGCAGCACCCCGCCGTCCGAGGGTGGCGTAGAAGCAGCGGGGCAAGCGGTTGCGATCATGGCACACATGCAACACTAGCGCCCCCTACGGCGGCGAATTTTTTTTATTTTGGTACAAAATTAGTGCGTAATTAGTAGATAATTTTAGGCTAGTTGATGTTGAATTTATGAGAAGTGGGGGTGCCCACTTGACGTCAAACTACCACCCCCACTTTTGGATGTGTTTTTATTGTTTATAGTTGAGTACAAAATTTGTTATTGTGGTACAAAATTAGCACATAATTAGTGCAAAATTATAGGCTAGTTGATTTTGAATTTCAAATAAGTGGGGGTTGCAGCTAGACGGAGGTGGCGGCAAAGCAGAGAGACTTCTCTGGCGCGCTGTGTTATTGGCCGGTATTACACCGTAAAATGGGAAGAATGGGAAGAATGAATGGTTATGTATATAATGAAACTAGTATGAATGATGTGTGAATGTAGAAATAAAAATAATAATAATTTACCAGCCTATACAAAAACAATTTACGTAGAATATATAACAGTATTACAAAAATGATTTTAGTGTAAGTTAGTAATGCCAAAGTGCAAGTAAGTTAACTTTAGGTCTAGATTGTAAATTAGTTGTAAGAAAAAGCCCCGCCTCTAGCTGCTTACGCCGCAAGGCAGCAGCATAATGTAAAAAACATTTATAGAGAATAAATTTCCCTTTTTCACAGGGTTACTGTGGAGGGGACAAAAGAAAAAAAAACACTGTAAAATATATTTGACATATCTTTGATGAGAACTTTGTGGAATTCCTTGAACTTTGACGAAGGAAACTTTGACAAAGGAATTTGATAAACGTATTACATGCCGTCCAATATTTTATGTATTTTATGTCTCGTCTAATATATTATGTTGTGTATGTTTTGCTCGCGATTCTAGATGGATCACTCACAAATAGTTTTTTTGTGCTATTTTATGCTTAATAATAACTAATCTATGTTTAATCAACGCCATCTACATAGCGTTGGTTTAATGCTGAAGAAGTAACAGGTAAAGAGGACATGTTTGAGAGTGAGGCCTTGGGTCGCACAGTGAAGCATAAACTAAAGAACTTAGAAATGAAGAATTATTTGAGGATGGACGAGGAATTATTCAATTATCTTTGTCGTTCTTTTTCCTTCTCTCGAAATTAGGTCCTCTGATTTTGAAGTTAAAAAAATAAATAACTTCATGGATTAGGCATTTTCCACTTCACGGGACAATATGCCATACGCGTTTGGTTTTATTTTTGTAGTCAGGATGAACAGTATTATATAAACATTCTAATTGCTCATACTCTTCAATTAAAACTTTAGTTGGAGCAATACCCCACGTATATCTATCGAACACCATGTTACGAAATGCATGATAAAACTTAGACGTTTGAGTCTACATTTTATCAAAGAAGTTTTATAAAAGAAATACTTTATAAAATATTAGGTATTATACTATCATATCTTGTGTTATTAAATATCTTTGACAAAGATCGTTTACAGTGTAATAACGGCCATAGAGAACTATGGAAAAGATATCCTGCTGTCGACATTAACTTACAAACCAAGTATAATGATCATCACTGATTTGTTTTATCAATAGACAAACGTGGCAGACGATTGCTGTACATTGCGCTTGCATTTATAGCTTTCTTTTGATTAAAGAGAAATCCCTATTTTCGCTGTTATGAACCTAGTACATGCTAGCTTTAAGACGAAATGTCGACTACTTTCAATAGATAGTTCGCATCTTACAGAATGAAATAATGAGAAAATGCCACCAGAATAGCGTAGATTCTATTAATTTTACGATTAAAAAAACATTAGTGTTTGTTCCACAAAACCAGTGAATATTAAGCAAGCGACATCATATCCTGCCCAGTACCTTTTCGTTCGAAAACGCTTAGTGTTTTGCGCACACAAGGAGCGTGGAGTGGTACCTCGCCAGTGTCAAGGCATGTTGCGCAGCACGGCCATGACGGGCAGCAGGCGCGGCGCCAGCGGCCCCGGCAGGGCGGGCAGCGAGAAGCGCCTGCTGCGGCGGCGGAACAGCGGGCTGGTGGCCGGGGGCGCGCCGTGGCCGGCGGCGGGGGCGGGGGCGGGGGCGGCGGGGGTGGGGGCGGGGGCGGGGCCGCCCAGGGAATCGGCGGCTGCCGCTCCGTCACCGGCGGCGGCGCCCTGGCCGCCCACGTCCACGCTGGAGTCACGGCGAAGCGGCGACGACGCGCTTTCCCTGCAGCATTGGATACATCCGTCCACTTTGGCTTTCAACCACCGTCCGACTACGGACGTAAATGGTACTTCAAACAGGGAAACGATTTAGCGTCGCAGCGATTACTTTCGTAATCGCTATCACGATTTCCTACACGAAGCGCCAATGAGAGGGTATTTCCAAAAGTACACTTGTTGAAGTAAGGGTTCCATGACTGATTGATTCACTGACAATGGTTCCGGGTGCGTCAACTGCTATACGGCCATTAGTCCCGTAAGTTAGAGTATTTTTTTTTTCCTTGGGAGGGGCGGTGAACTCCCCCCGCTGGATGGCGAGAGCCGGTACAGGCCTGTGGTAGGCGAGCTGAGTTTTCCTAACCAGGAATCTCCCACCAGCGGGGCACCGCCCTCACCGGCACAAGCTCTAAGCCCCCGACAGGTTTCCCGGTATGTGTGGTAGTAGTGCACGATAGTGTATGTGTGTGTAAGTAAAGGGGTGAGGATAGAACAAGTAAGAGAAAGAAAAGATCGCGCGCGGTCCGTGGACCGTTTGTTAGGGTACTGCTCCGGCATTCGCCTGGAGTTGATGGGAGAAACGATGACACACTACCGATCAGAACAGCCTGCCGCTGAAGGTCTCCTCCAGACAGTGACTGAATTCGCCCTAGCTGACTAGCAAGTGCCTAAAATCCTGCCACTGTCGGGACTTGAACCTTGAACCTCCCGGTCAGAGGCACTTCAGTTGATGCCAAGTGTTCCAGAAGCAGGCATTATGTTGATACATTCCTACTTAACGATACGGAAATAAAGCACCTAATTCCAAACGAGGGAAGTCTGAGGTGAAGAAACCGAAGACGTCGCGGCGCTGCGGACGCTCGAGTAGTCGGCGCCGTGGCGGAGAAATCAGAGTAAATAGTGCAGTGGAGTGTTGTGTCCTGCGATAGTGTGAATGAATGTGATTGTATATATATATATATATATATATATATATATATATATATATATATATATATATATATAGCCCACGAATGAATGTCAGAGTGAATAAACAAAATTTAAAAAAATAAAAACAACAACAAGAAAGAAGATCAATTTCAAGAACTATTAATTAAAATAATAACTTTTCCTTAACTAGAAATGGCCCAAAGCCGCCTTTGTATATTAGTTATTAAGTTTGGATTATAAGTTAGTTTATTTAAGATAGGCCCTAACCTCCGCTGCACAATCCTAATCGGCTGCAGCGTTATGTATCCTAACCAATAAATAAATTCCCGCCTCTCCAAGAGAACTGGAGAGGGGAAAATGGAATAAATAAATAAATAAATAAATAAATAAATAAATAAATAAATAAGTAAATAAATAAATAAATAAATACAATAAAAAAGGTTGAAAAGGGGGTGAAGCGAGGAAGGCGCTCCCACCTGTCGGCGCTCCTGCCCATGACGTGCCGGCGCCAGCGCCGCGCGTCCGCGCCCACCACCGCCACGACGCCCGGCGCGCGGGAGCAGGCGCGCGACAGCTCGCGGCGCGCGAGGGCGCCGGCGGCGCGGGCGGCGGGCGCGGCGGGCGGGGGGCGGTAGTGGGCCACGTGGGGCAGCGGCGCGGGCGGGCGGCGGATGCGCCGGGAGGTGACGGCGAGCGCGGCCGCCGCCGCCACGCCCACTCCCACGCCCACGCCCACGCCCACGGCCCCCGCGCCCGCGCCCGCGCCCGCGCCGGCAGCCGGCCCCGCCCCCACGCCGCCGCGCCGCCGCCGCAGCCCCGTGCGCTCCCACGAGGGCGGCGCGGGCGGCACGCGCGCCGACGCCACCACCAGCTCCGCCACCACGGCGGCCGGCGGCCGCGCGCGCCGCGCCGAGAAGTGCTGGAAGGCGGCGGCCGCGGCCGACGGCACCACGTCGGCCTCCTCCAGCTTGCTCCCTGTGCGCGCTGCAGCTCGCCCCGCTCCTCGCGCGATGCCCGCGGCGTCGCCCGCGCGCCCACCTTCTGCCACACCCGTTAAGGCCCATTCACAATGCAACGTAAACATAAGCACAGCGCGTAGACATAAACATTAATATAAGTGATAGACTGAAGGTTTCACAATGACTAACGCAAACGTAAGCAAAATAAGAATTTCTATTGGCTGTGAGACATTTGGTTTACTATTGGTTGCGTGTGAGAATCGATTTTTAGGTACCGACTGTATCCATGGCCCATATGGCGTTAGTTCTCCTGTCGACTCAACTCCAGTTTCGACTCTCGATTTTGAGTTACCGTTCTGTGATTGATTCATTTCTTATGTCTAACTTAAGCATAATCACAGAAGCTTGAAGCTTGCAAACTTTTAACTTAACGTCTCACGTGTTATGAGTATGCGAACGCATTGTGAATGAGTCCGCTTATGGACGTAGTCCTAACTTGTATGTTAATGCCACGCTTATGTTTATGTTTGCATTGTGAATGGGCCTTTACACTGCCTTTGGGCGAGTTTCTGTCTTCTTTCTCGCGTTCAACTCACCAAGCACAAAGAAAATATTGCAAATGCAGTACTACCCAAGGGAAAATATTCTAAATGGGTAATTACTGACCTGGAATTTTGACAAAAATTGGGAAAAAATTAATTTACTACAGTGGTCGACGGGTTGATCGATTTCAACTTAAAAATATTTTCAATAAATTACATATTTTATACCGTTATCCTGTTTTTCTTTAAGAAAGTTTAAAACATGACCCCTCATTCTGATACTATCCACCTGAAATTGATACGTTTCGCCGGCCCTGGTCCCTGATAGCGAGAAAGTGGATAATGCTGGCTCCTATACCAATGTATGTAGCAAATTAGTTAAACTAATACATTGTGTAATCAAAATTCGTTTTGTGGCTCCATGATTCCAAAACATTTGCCTTTTGCAATACGTTTGTCTGTGGACAACACTAACACCTAAACTGTTTATAGGATTTTCTCCAGAACTGATATTCTTCGATCAATTTTGACACAGGTACAGTACTAAAATCTGCAATTATTTTCTGAGTTTTTTCTAGAATTCGTTCAATTTTCAATATAACCATTTATTTTCGAAAAAAGGAAATGTTCAATTTATTTTTTAAAGCTCAGGATGGTTTTCATGACAATTCAAGACAATTTGGTATTTCTTTGCTAAACCTGAATTCGAATCCCAAATATTTCATAAATGGAAAATATTTTTTTGAATAATAGAAACAATTTTGGATTCAAGTACTTTAATGTTGCGTTACCATCGCAATTACACGAGAAAGTACGTGGTGTTCCAGTACTAGATTCTAATTTGCCATTACTACACCTCAGCTGTGCTGATTTTTTTATTTGCAGTACCGGATGATGACAGAACTCACCAAGCCTTGATCAATACTGATGCGGTGTCAGAATCTCAGATTCAAATACTTTATTTGAAGATATAATAGAAAAGAGCAGTCCCAAGAGTTTAAATAACTTTCTGGTTAACTCACTTTTCCTGCGTTCACTTCCAATTCTCTGTTAGGCTTCACAAACAGACATTTCTATCGAACAAATAGCATTGCAGTTAAAATTAAGACCAAAATGACAACTAGACTGATCAAACTCTGATGCTTGACATTTATTAAATGCCATCGACAACTGAATAAGATTTAAATTTTCAGGCATTTCTGCACACAGTAGTGAGCATTCTAAACAATTTTAGTAAATTAATTTCGCTTACAAATTGAAGAATTTGATGTTTCTAAAAAACATTTAAAATTAAACACTTTGTTACTTAAATATTATTAATAGGCAAAATGAGGTGTATAAAAGATTAGAAGTCCATCTTTATATTAACAAGTCAATAATTATTTCATTTAAAAATTAAATCATTGACTATGAAATAAAATGTATTTTCTAAAGTAACATTAAATTTGTCTTTAATTATTCTAAATCTTAAAATGAGAATTTGTTTCAAAGTGCAATTTTTACAATTCATAAAATAACTCGTGTTAATGTTGCTTCCAGAAGTTAAACAACACTAACCTGATGTTCGAACGCTACTCGGTTATCAACTGTATTAAGAGTCTCAGTTTGGTGAAGTTGCATTAGCTTTTCTTTTCCATTTCCGTTAGGCGCTCATGTTTCCGGCTTGTCAGCGGTCCTTTGCCCGTAATTTTTTATAATAATAATAATAATGATGGATTCCTCCAGGAGTTCACGGCATGTTTTCTGGGGTGGAGTAGTTAGGTTTGCAGGATAGGACGTTGAGAACTGTCATGGTTTCAGGTGTTGGAAGTTACCACTGCCGTGTAGAAGGAAGTTGGCCAACTCCTGTTTCGAGGCGCCGGCGACCGAATTGAAATGGCAGGCACGCCTCCGCTCCATCGCCTAGCAACGATGCCAATGACCGCCATGGACGTCATTTGCGCGTTCTCATAGTCCCCAGAAAATTAAACTATTGCTATTTCTCATTGTTTCAAGGAGAATATACGAAACAACTAGTGGTGCTAAAACAGTACATACTTTATCACCCTATTTTTACACAAATTTACGCGATAAGTACTCAAATTTACGAAAAAATGTACTTTATTTCAAAATCTATCATCAAGGAATATATTTCATTAAATCTCTATCTTTAATATTTTAGTTGTAGGAAGACTCCGAAAAAATTTCAAACTTTTGCAATTTTCGAAATATTAAGGTTTTTAACGATCGTGAGACCTGTACCATTCTCTTAAACGCTCTATACAACTACAAAAATTAATCAAAAACGTCGGAGCCAATGTTTTGAAAATTTGGAAAATGTCCTAGGGGCATCACGTAAAGTACCGCCCAAAATTAAAATATCGGTTTCAAATTCAACGGTCCGCGACATTAGACAGATCGATAGGGGAATATTAATTTTGAAAAAATCGGCTGAACGGTTCATCCTCTAGCGTTATTTACAGACGACGGGCAGTGACACGGGCAGACAGGCGTTTTGCCGTCATCGGATTTTCTGGTCTGAAGGATTCACAAAATGTGGATTATGGCTTCTCCACGTGTTAAAGGATTCTTTTTCTAAATTTAGAAACTGAATTTATTCACTTTTTCGTTATCAGGGCTCTGTAATACGATTTTTTAACAGTCCGTCACGTTATTCAAGGACAAAGTTTAATCCAATAATTTGAAGCATTTTTAGAAAAGTTTGAAAATGTTGAGGCTTCATGTAAAGTACCCCCCAAAATCAAAATATCCTTTTCAAATTTGCAGAACGTTGAGTTTGTTCAGAACGATCGAAGTCTATCAATTTTGGAGAAAATCGTTCAGGTGTTAGCGTTGACCACAGACGAGCAGCAGACAAACGATTTGACGTAAATCTATTTTTAAGCATCAAGGACCTACAAAATATTCTGACTACACAACGTGTGAGAGAAAATAATTTTATTATATATGGGAACATATTTTTTTTTTCACTTTTTCGTTACCAGGGCCTGGCAATAAGAGTTTTTCTGTCGAAAAATTGCCGATTTTCTCGCAGCATTTCAATACTTTCTTTTTATTACGTAAAAACTTCTGGAGAAAGTAAAAAAAACAAACATTTTCATTAATTCGAGAAGTTAAACCAAGCACTTAAAGTTTTTACTTTCTCGCCCTTACGAATATACTTCGCAAGAAAAGGAAATTATGTAATCGTGAGCCGGAAAACGGCGATTTTTCTACAGAAAAACTTTATCGTCGGACCCTGGAAACAAAAAGTTGGATAAATCCTGTTTATAAATATAGAAAAAAATTCCTCTAATACGTAGTGTAGCCAAAACTCATGGTCTATGGGTCCTTGAAACAGAAAAATCGATTAAAGGTAAAACATGTCTGCCCGTCCGTCTGTGGTCAACGCTAGCACCTAAACCGTTCAGCTTATTTTCTCTAAAACTGATTTTCCCTGATTGATCTGAACGAACTCGTGACTTTGCGAGTTTGAAACGGATATTCTAATTTTTGAGCTGTTTTTATTTACTTAAAGTGAGCATTTACGTTTTTATGCGTCTGCTTCAGTTCGACCCGCGCTTCTGCAGCGGAGTGGTACGAGTTTTCCTTTAGGATCTGAGTTCAAGTCTCGCAGCGGGAAAAAAAGGTGCTGGTTGAAAACACTTTTGCAGGTTAAATAGAAATATAATGTAGCGGGCAGTTAGCAATATTGCGAGAAAATACGTGCTTTTATAGCACCACCAATTTTTACTTGGATTTAAACATAGCTGCCTTGACATAGCACAATTAGCTGTTACGGTATCATCCAATCGCAAGGAAAACATAACCTTAGTGACGTCACTGTAGTGACGTGTAAGCTCCCGATTGGATGACGCAATAACAGCTGACGACCTGTCAAATGTAGCTGCAAACAAATCGAAGTATAGAGTTTATTTTTTCATAAAAAATACAATATGTGTAATACGCTTCCTTAATTTCTCATTTTGAAGTCGCTAGAGAAATGGAGGGTTTAGTTATTTTGTAGGCAGAACTATGAAATCAAAAGAGCTGATCGTTTCTCGAAGCAAATAATTTATAACGCGACGTGTAATTGGCTTGTTATTAAATGTCAACAACTACATTTTATTTTGTATATTACTACACCACTATGTGTAAAAATATAAATATAAAGAAAATATCTTTCTTCATCTGTGTGTTTCCCACTTGGCACTACGTTTTTAAAATGAATTTCTGTATTTGGCTTGCGCCATATTTTATTTTCCTGGACGAATCAATGGAGAGTAAATATAAACACAGCAAAATCACAACAGATTACCTTCTCACTTCGAAAAGAACAGTGTCCCAAAGTGAAATTAAACTCGTCAGAACTCTCAGTAACAACGGTCGTGAGGTATCTTGGTTTACATCTAGACAGTCACTTAACCTGGAAACCTCACATCTTGAAAAAGAGGAAAGAATCACAACTGAAATTAAGCAAATTATCATGGCTACTTAACCAAAGGTCTAAGCTCTCCTTATACAACAAAATATTAGTGTACAAGACAATAATCAAGCCAACATGGACATACGGCATCGAACTCTGGGGAACTGCCAGCAAGTCAAACCTGGAGATTCTGAAAAGATTCGAAACAAAAACACTGAGATATATATGCAACGCTCCGTGGTTCGTCACCAACAATAATTTGTACAAAGATTTAAACATCTCAACAATGGCAGAGATTATCTCGGAGAGAAGCAAGAGGCATCAGAAGAGATTGGGATGCCACCCGAATCAACACTCAGTGAACATGCTGGACAATAGTGAACATGTGTATAGGTTAAAGCGTGAACATATTCTAGACTTACCCTTTAGATTCTCTTCATAGTAACTTGTATCATGTATACCATTTACTAATTGTTCCAAGTGAACAGATTGTAAATTAGCAGAATTGAAAATAAAATAAAAAAATAAAAAAAAATATTTTATTTTCCTACCGTCACTGCCAAAAATATTAAAACTTTTTCTCGTCTGCAGAAATTGCCTCACGCCACCTCTCCTCTGATTTCGTCACACATTCTTTTGCAAACTGAAGTCTTTAGCTCTATTCCCAGCACCGATAAAGGGTTTCTTCCTGGCCGCTCTGCCGTGATATCCGGCATTCCTAATTACTCCGCGCATTGTTTCGGGGTCCCTGTCGATGTCCCTGACGCTGGGTCGATGGTCGACGCGAGGTCGATGTCCCTGACGCTTCGCGCAGCTCCGCTGCCAGCTGGACGGCTCTCACCTGATTTTCTCGTACTTTCCTCAACATTGCACGCTTCTGTCTCTCACGGATCTTCCTACGTTGACCTTGTTGTGGTTTAGATTCAATACTGTCTTCTTTCTTAAATCTCCTAATGATATAGTGCACCATGCTCTTGCTCATGAGTAAAGGATTTGGGATCTCCCTGCACGAGCGTCCCTCAGCGTGGTTGAAAACCACACGCTGCCTCTGCTCCAACGTCGAGTTCTTTCCCTTGCGCCCCATTGCAAGAGGTGTTTACAGGCGGAAATATTTACAGCGACTGACTGCATAGTTTCGTTTAACCTGGGTAGGCAATGGTGCGCTTATCGCGCTATCTAGGAGAGTGGCGAGGGGGTACAGGACATTTTTCATTATGCGTCCGAATATTAATGCGACTTCGTATTCTTGCATAATCTCAAATAAATTCGTGTTCATGAAACGTATGTTGTGCATCAGAAATAATTTTTGTATTATTTTGTTTCCTAATAATAAAGATGCAGTTCCTTTGCGTTTCCTCACAGTAACATTCGCGCACGTACAAAAATTAGTCAAACAAGAAACGCCTTCTGTATTTGTGGCTGTCTGAATATTTATGTGAGCTACTGTATTGTGTAGGACCTGAGGTCACCTAGGGCAACTGAAAATTTCTTACCGGACTTACTCCGACATTTTAAATGTAAGGAGCTGAGGGAGATCGATGAAATTCGAGCTTTTCTAAAATTACTACCACCCTACACTGAATTGTAGAAAGTTCACAAACGGCACATCTCTAAAGAAGAAGATAACCACCTAAACATTTAATGCACGTTTTTACTGGACGTCTGGAAACTTAATATTGTACTTCAAATTAACGTAATTTTAATTGCATTTTATGATTCTAACACAATACTCGCTCAACGGTTAAATTAAAACTGTAAAATAATAGTTTGATCTTGAAAATAGGAGCATTCCCGTTAGTTTCAATGTAGTGAAGCATTGCTTTTTTTCACTTCAAACACGGAATAATTTTCTTAGGTTGTGATTTCAAATGAAAATTATTGGAACATTTCAATTAATCACAATATCCGAATTAATCCAATATACAATGTCCGAAGTAAAATATTAATGTGCGATAGATAACAGTATTTACGTTCAAATTACGTCCGTAAAATACAAATTTCATCGTAAATAATTAATAATACTTTTCATATTTCTTTAATTTTCATATCGCATGTATTTAAACAAGAAATAATCATTTTTTGGAATTTGGTGTTTTCTTGGACGTTTTAGTGTTTTTTGCCGCGCTATCTAGTGGGAATGCTTTTAACACTACCTGGCAACACTGTTCAACAATACAAGAAAGCAAATGTTTTACGTTGAGTAGTAGCGTGTAAGGTCATTGTTGCACCTTAACTGGTATTCTCGCAAATGTGTAACTGAAACAGTTTATTAACATAACTATTTCTTTGCTTTTAAAAACAAGTAAAAATCGGTATAATATACAATATGCACATTAGGAATTCGTCTTAGTAGTTGGGATGTAACGCTACTCAATTTAACCTATAAAAAGTACACTACAAAATTCAGTATTGCTAAACGCAAAGACAGAAAATTATTTGCAAAAGCAAGAAAAAAGAAAATGTGTGACGCAGAATGAGTAATGAGTATGTAACACGTAATGAGTGTGTTATAAATACATCAATAAAAATGATATTGCTTATATTTGAAGAAGTAGAATATTCATGTAATGTGTCCTTTTATCAGTTCTTCGCCACTGCGATACGTAGGACGAATAACTTACCTGAAAACCGCTCTGAAAGTTGTGAAGATGATGGTGCGTGGGAACTTTCGCGCAGAAGAAATAAAACGATGTTTTGGAAACACTAAAGAATCATTTATTTCTCTCGTTGTTATGACAAAGATAAAGTAAACTTATAACAATTGAGCATTGCCCATCCAAATGACTTCGGAAATGCGCACAGATCCCACAATGCACAAATCAACTATTTCGAAAAGAAATACATCGTAAATATCATGACAAGGAAAGTGTATTGATTTTGACATCCTACACATCTGTGCCAAAATGTATTGTAGACTAGTTCCAAGTCATAAGATATACGATATTTACAAAACATTTGTATTATAACTTAAAACCTGGGTTAATTTGTGCCTCCAATTACAACTATTATATACAAAAATTGTAATACACACTAACTGTAAAATAGATTACCCCATACTGACACCACTTCATTACTAGCCGTAACAGAATTGTCATTAGGGTATTTCAGTTCACACACAGTTTGTAGTAGGGTAATATTTCCCTTGTGAGCACTTCGTTGATAGTCACAAAATTGTGTCCATTGTTCATAGCATATTCAAATAAAAAGACTAATAAGAACACACTTTCGTGACATTGAAAAGCATTGGGAAAATATTTGGTAGCCGGCACACGTGTACTATTCAGTAGTTCTTTTTGTAAAATGGCAGTGCATTGTGTACACGTCACGAAAAATTAAATGTTTGAAGACCTGAGATACAAAATAGAAAGCAGGTTTTAAAAACGGAAATTATCAGAAATAATTGTTTATAACTTAAGTTTCTTAAGTATAAAAAATGCAAATATTCTTCAAACTTGTCAAGTGATGAATAATTAGTAAACCACTCTCTGGAAGAATCGGAAGAAACAAGACAGGCGTCGAAACTTTTGGTGACAAATATTACGATGAATTTGATAGTATTTTATAAGCTTTTATAAACTGAAGCACTACAGGTACAAATTCTTAAAATGAGAGAGTTAAGAGTTAATATTTGACGTTTGTACCAGAAATTATTAAAAAAATTAGCGACTTGAACATTCATTTCTCTTGAAGTACTACGTCACCATGGAAAAGAAGCGCACCCACCGTTTGGCATCTTCGCGACAAGAGCCCGCTTCAGGCACTTCACCTTCTGAAGTCATTTACGACAACCGGCCTTTATATTGGCTTCTTGGCTACCGATGGTCTTTCTCCTCTGCCGGATACGTCACGTAGTAAGGCGGACTTTGGTAGTAAGGTTGGCGACCCATTGTGGCGTACGTTGGCCTGAGCGACGTCGGGGTGGCCGACACTTTGGGCGGCAAGGTGGCCGCGTATCCAGGAGCGTAGGGGGCCATGTACAGCGGCGGCCCTCCGGGCGGCTTCACGCACGTGCAACTCGCCGTGCTGGCCGCGATCATAGAGGGCGGCGCGGCGATGGGGCCGCGGTACGGCCCGTTGGTGATGCGCAGCCGAATGATGCAGATGACGATGATGAGGATGGCGATGAAGGCCACCACGCCCCCCACGATGCCGATGATGAGGGTGTCGTCGTTGTTGAGCCCGCTGGCGCCGGTGGCCGGGCCGCCGTTCTTGCCCGCGGCGCCGCCCGCCCCGCCGCCGCCAGCCGCCGCCTTGTCCTTGTTGGAGGGCGGCACGGACCAGATGATGTCGGGCTCGGTGGTGGCCTTGGTCCGCGGGGTGGGCGCGCCGGTGTCGGCGGCGGGGGCGGTGGCCGCGGCGGGGGCGGTGGTGTGGCGGGACGGGTCGCACGTCAGCTCGCTGTCCTCCACCTCGACGAGCGCGCGGCCGGCGAGCGCGGCGGGCGCGGCGCAGCGCAGCGCGGCCATGCCGGCGGCGGGCAGCCAGCGGCGTAGCGCGCGCGCGTTGCAGTCGCACGCGATGGGGTTGGAGTCGAGGCCGACGAGCGCCAGGTCGCCCCGGCGCTCGTCCAGCGCGGCCAGCAGCGGCGCCGCCAGCGTGGTGAGGCGCGACCCGCTCACGTCCAGCCGCACCTCCGTGGAGCGCGGCACCGGGAAGAAGAGCGCCGCGGGCAGCGACGACACGGACGTGTTGCGCAGCGCCACGCACAGCGACGGCGCGCGCAGCCCGGCCAGCGCCCCCGACGAGATGCTGCGCACGCGCGGCCCGCGCACGCTCAGCTCGCGGAGGCGCGCGTGCAGCGCCGGCGCCAGCTGCTCGCTGCTCACGGCCGGGTCCTTCAGCTCGATGTCCAGCACCTGCCCGGCATCGCACAACAATAGCAACGGTTGAGGAAAGTTTAAAAGCATTGTCAGCCTATTTCTTCGCGGCACTTTTCACAGTTAATATTTATTCTCTAATCATCTTTAAGGGTACAAGTGTGTGGGTTATAGGAATACACAAACTTATTGTACATTTTTTCCCAAGAGGTTATTCCATTTGGGCTCCTACAATGTGTTTATATGGTTGTGGAAATGTGTTGTGTTTGTTGATGCGTTACAAGGGAGTATAATTTTTATTTTATATCTGGGATAATTATTACTAAGTGTGGTGAATATTTTACACATTAAAATGATGACTGAATTTTGGGCCAAAGTGAGGCGCAGCAAAAGTAGAGATTTATGTGTTTTATCAATAAAGGCAGACCAACGTCAAGATCTGGATGGAGTTTACTGTTTCGGGTAGCTAGGACGTTTTTGTGTTTTCGGAGAAGTCTATTTTGAAATATACATAAGCGCTTGTGATTCGAAAAGCAAAGAAGTAGACTATACTAGGGGAATTTAAATGACAATAATGATTTTGTGTAACACAAAGGAGTTTGTGATATTAGAAGATAATATTTTCCAAAAATCAAATAAAATTTCAATCAGTAGGTAACAACAAAACCAAATTAATAAAATTATGAGACAAATGATGTTACTTGTTTGGAAATTGTTTATAATTTTCACAAAATCGGTATCGAGAAACTAGAAAGTTTTAATAGACATGGCTATAGTTTATTAAATTTTTTTAATGAATTAATGAAATTTTACTTTTATTTTTGTAAGAAACCAAATAAATTCTTGAGGAGAGAAAATGCCTAATTTTCGAGAATCTGTTCGATGTAGCTTACAGTTCATGGTTGCTATAACGAAGTTTCTCCTTTTTAATGTACGAAACATCCAAAGTAAACTAATAAAAGAAAAATGGAGAGAAGAAAAGAAAAATTGTAACCGACTAAAAAGTTTCAAGGAATAACTTGCCGACAAACACAATGCGATAAAACCGAAAGGCAAGGGCAAGGAAACTACTTTGAATTGAATTGGCCTTATTTTACGTGGCGAGACTCGGGCCATCAGGCCCGCTTTTCCGTCTATCCACGCAAATTTCGCTACGCTCCTTTCACCGACTAACGGAGGAAGGAGGTATTTCTTGGTCGAGAAACAGGCGATTTTGAATTTAGCTCAGAGGCGTCATTTAGGCTTGAGGATCTTTTACATGCAAGTAAATGTACTAACATGGGACAGCCGGCTTTACTTCCCCTCCGAAGGAAGGCGTACGAAGGATTTTGTCGCCCTAAAAATCCACGCCTTCGATCGGGTATGAACCCGCGAACTTGGGTACAACAGTCCGGTACGCTAACCGTTACACCATCGCCGCCGGAATAACTTGCCGACAAACACAATGCAATAAAACCGAAAGTGAAGGGCTAGGAAACTACTTTCTATCTGCTCATTGCTGCGCCACCCACCTCGAGCACGGGCAGGCTCTGCAGGATGCCGGGCACGTCGAGGTAGCCGAGGCGCGGGAAGTCGTAGGCGGCGAGCTCCGCGAGCTTCGCCAGCGGCCGGAAGGCGTTCTTCTCGACGCGCATCACCTCGGGCAGGTGGGCGAGGCGCAGCGCGCGCAGCGCCCCCAGCCCGTCCAGGTCGCCGGCCACCACCGCGCCCAGCGGGTTGCCCGACAGGTCGAGGCGCTGCAGCTGCGCCAGGCGCGGCCACGCCGCCGCCAGCCCCGCGCCCGACACGTCGCTCAGCCGGTTGTACGACACGTCCAGCTCCTCCAGCAGCGTCGGCCGCTCGAACGCAGCCGCCGGCAGCTCAGAGATGGCGTTGTGCGACAGGTTCAGCACCTGCGCACATGCGACGAGCTATACTCCTCTCCGCGGACCCACAGACTGGGAGAGCTGGCTGACGGCATCGACGGATGTCACTGCAATGCCTCTGGCCGGGAGGTCCTAGTTTCGAGACCTGACGGTGGCAGGGTTTTCGATACTAGCTAGGTCGAATTCTGCCATTGTCTGGAGGATGCTCTGATCGGAAGATTTCTGTGGTTCCTCCGATCAACGCCAGGCGAATGACAGAGCAGTACCCTAAGAAACGGGCCACAGACAGCGCGCGATTTTTCCTTCCCCTTCCTTGTCCAATCATCATCCCTCACTTGCACACACACGTACGTGCAAAACACTACCATATGTACCGGAAGATCGGTTGGGAACTTTGAGCTTGTCCCGGCTGGGGCGGTACCCCGCTGGTGGGACATACCTGTTAGGGGATTACCCTCTTAGCCGATGGTAGGCATGCGCACGATCTCGCCATCCAGAGGGGAAAGCCACCTCCAGAGGGGAAACCTGCACTACACTTATGGTACTAATGACCTCCCTCTCGGCACAAAATTTACATTTATGGTTTGTGTAAGAAAGCACACAGAGAACAAATCAACAAATTACTAACTTAGGCGAAACAAATTTCTGGGTGATTACAATTCGTAGTTCGCATTGGGCATTGGGTATGAATGGCCCTACTGCACATGTGCTGTGGCTCCCTTCTCAAGAGTCTCACTTACAATGTAACATGTCGTCATGACATGTGTTAACACAATCAAATCAGTGGGGTTCAGGGAGAGATAATGAAATTATTTTTGTTAAGGTGAAGTTATGTTACTTACTCGTGACAAAATTTACCATCTACTAGAAAAATCTACTAATAACATGGATGATTTTAATATTTTTGAAATTCTCTGCTTTTTGTCG